>CAUJNA010000600.1:55000-117500 GCA_963377175.1 Effrenium voratum | reverse complement strand
CATACATACATACATACATACATACATACATACATACATACATACATACATACATTACATTACATTACATACATACATACATACATACATACATACATACATACATACATACATACATACATACATACATACATACATACATACATACATACATACATACATACATACATACATACATACATACATACATACATACATACATACATACATACATTACATACATACATACATACATACATACATACATACATACATACATACATACATACATACATACATACATACATACATTACATTACATACATACATACATACATACATACATACATACATACATACATACATACATACATACATACATACATACATACATACATACATACATACATACATACATACATACATACATACATTACATACATACATACATACATACATACATACATACATACATACATACATACATACATACATACATACATACATACATACATACATACATACATACATACATACATACATACATACACATACATACATACATACATACATACATACATACATACATACATACATACATACATACATACATACATACATACATACATACATTACATACATACATACATACATACATACATACATACATTACATACATACATACATACATACATACATACATACATACATACATACATACATACATACATACATACATACACACGTACATACATACATACATACATACAGTACATACATACATACATACATACCATTACATTACATTACATTACATTACATTACATTACATTACATTACATTACATTAATACATACATACATACATACATACATACATACATACATACATACATACATACATACATACATACATTACATTACATTACATACATACATACATACATACATACATACATTACATACACACATACATACATACATACATACATACATACATACATACATACATACATACATACATACATACATACATACATACATACATACATACATTACATACATACATACATACATACATATATACATTACATTACCTTACCTTACCTTGCATTAGATTACATTACATTACATTACATTCACACATACATACATGCATATATTAACTTACTTGACATTGCATTCACACATACAAACATACACACATACATACATGCATTGCATTGCATTGCATTGCAATACATTACATTCACACTTACATACATACATACATACATACATACATACAGTACATTACATTACATTACATTACATTACAGTACATTACATTACATTACATTCACACATACATACATACATTACATTACATTACATACATACGTTGCATTTCAATCCATACATACACCACATCACACCACACCACACGACATCACATCACATCACATCACATACATTACATTACATTACATTACATTACATTACATTGCATTACATTACAGCACCGTACATTACCTTACAGTACGTTACAGTACGTTACATGACGTTACATGACGTTACATACATGCATACATTACACTGCATTCCATTACTTTACAAATATACATACATACATTGCATTACATTACATTACATTACATTACAATACATTACAGTACCGTACATTTCATTACAGTACATTACCTTACATGGCATCACACACAAACATACATATACATCCCAACACTAAAACATGGAAACTGTTAACAGGCCGACAGTAACGCCAACATGTCTTTGATTTTCTCAATTATCGAGATTGCTTTCATTTGCTTCATAGCACTTGCAGCTCTATTAAGTAATACTACTATAGATTGCCATCACTACTATGTTCAAAGGCACTAGTAACTCATCACCTACATATTCTCTCTTTTGTTTACTATGGTATGGTAGCACTAGTGACTTAAACGTGTGCTTGCTATGGTTGATAGCACTTGTAACTTGCAGTCAACTGTCTTCATACATACATACATTACGTACATGACATTACATTTTATTGCATTACACTACATTTCATTACATTACATTCCCTCCACACATACATACATACATACTTACATACATACATACATACATACATTACATTACAATACAATACATTGCAATATAATACAATACATTGCAGTACATTACATTACATTCCGTTCATTCATACACACATACATACACTACACTAAATTCCATTACATTATATTCCATTACATTACATTACATTACATTACATTACATTACATTACATAAATACATCACACCACACGACACCACATCACATCACATACACTACATTACATTACATCACATTACATTGCATTACAGTACATTGCATTACGTTACATTGCGTTACATGCATACATACATTACATTAGATTTCATTACATTACAAATATACATACTTATATAGATACATACATTACATTACATTAATTACATTGCATTACATTACATTACATTACAATGCATTACAGTACCGTACATTACATTACAGGACATTACATTGCATGACATCACACACAGACGTACATATACATCCCAACAGTGAAACATGGAAACTGTTAGCAGGCCGAAAGTAACGCCAACATGTCTTTGATTTTCTCAATTATCGAGATTGCTTTCATTTGCTTCATAGCACTTGCAGCTCTATTAAGTAATACTACTATAGATTGCCATCACTACTATGTTCAAAGGCACTGGTAACTCATCACATACATATTCACTCTTGTGTTTACTATGGTATGGTAGCACTAGTGACTTAAACGTGTGTTTGCTATGGTTGATAGCACTTGTGTGTAGGCAACAGTCTTCGCTGACTATTACTTAGTACTCGGCTTCAATTAACTATGTGACTTAGTGCTGTTGAATTTCTGTAAAACAATGCTCTGGTTGATCGAACTTGGAACTTGTAAAAAATAGTCACCACTGACTATGTTACTATGGAACTCTTGGTGCTAAGACCTGTGCACTCCCAATCAGCCCCGGGCGCGCAAGTGTGCCGTGGCCGTGGCGCGGCCGTGGCCGTGGCCGTGGCTAGGTGGCCGGCTGGCCGGAAACACAAAAAAGCTATAGTGGTGTTCTGCACAGGTAACAAGCATCGCAATGTGACACCATCCACTCTGTCCGCAGGATTAGTTTCCTCTGTGGCTCCCAGTGAATCCCAAACATGAAGGTCCCTGACGTTCACACATTCCCAACACAAATCCGGACAACCACAGTTGAGTGTTCAGGATTTGCTAACTCACCTGTTCACCATGAGCTTAGGATAAAATGACACACAAGCCAGCCACTGTGCCGTTTTTCAACAAGGATCTCATGCACAAAGCAAACACTGCGTCAGGAATCACAGTGGAGCATATTGGAACGGCGCAAACACGAACAATTCAAGTAAGGACCTCTAAAACTCAAGACATGTGGGTTGAAAAAAAACCCCGTGGACAACCCTTGTATCCTTATGCCTCAGTATCGGTCAGTATCGGTTTTTTTTCCTCTGCATCGGTTTGCAGCGTTTTGGCAGCTCTGGCTCGAAAGTCGCGACTTGTCCGTACAAGTGTAGTAGGCGAAGTACACTCTGCCAGCTCCCAGCCCCAGCTGGAAATCGCAACTTTCAGTACAAGTGTAGTACACAAAGTACATTTTGGCAGCTCCAGCTGGAAAGTAGCAACTTTTCAGTAGTATGCGCAGGACACTTTGGCAGCTCCGGCTCGAAAGTCGCAGCTTTTCAGTGCAAGCAAGTGTAGTATGGTGTAGTATACGAAGTACATTTTGGCAGCTCCACAGCGGCAGTCGCAACTTTTCAGTACAAATGTAGTACACAAAGTACATGTTGGCAGCTCCAGAGAAGGCTGCAGGGCAGCTGGTTGGATTCGGCATGGCGGCCAATGAGTTGGGTATCGGTTGGGTATCGGTTTGGGTATCGGTTTGGGCCCTGCAAATTTATGATTCCGCAATCTTGGTTTGCGACAACAACTAGGACCTGATGTGTGTCTTCATGGCTTCTGGGGGTATCGGTTTTTTTCCTCTGTATCGGTTTACAATGGTTTTGGCCTGCGAAACAAGTTAAGGGACGGCCCCTTACATAACGAAAAGGCGCGGGGTATTTTTTTCAGCCCATGTTGACCCAGAACTAATCAGTCCCTGGCAAATTTTCGCGTCGTCCCAGTTCAAAAGGGGATTCGGATCAATTTCAGGGGAAGCACTGTCCATTGACCTGCCAGCTGATCAATCCGCAGGGCAGCTCCTTATCAAATCCAGCGCCCGACGTTGATCCCTAGAATGGCCCCAAACCAAAGACCTGCCAGAACTGACTGATGCTCCTACTGGGTGCTAAATAGAGGCTCTGGAAGAATAGCAAAAATACAAATCCCGTGTTGGTCTCCCTTTGGGTATATTAAACATGGACTAGCACCCAGAGTACCTGCTTGGCAAGCTGCCGAAACCTTACGTTTGAGCTACGTTCGTAGCCTAATTCCCAAGCCTGAGTGGATTGGCACGGACTACTGAGGTAAGAACAAAGACACGTGCGCTCAAGCACATGGTCGCTTCTTGACTTTGATCTGCTCTCTGAAAAGCACAGCGGTTCGGGGTGTCTCATGTTCCAGGCCCTCATCCCTGGCCGGGGGACCTTTCTTCGGAAAGGGCGGGGGGGCGGCGAACTTCCACTCCTTGGGATTTTCTGAGCCACTGGGAATATCACCATGGCAAGTTCCGTCCAGAATGCCCCCTTCCCCCCAAGACTTGCTTGGTACTGGCATGTAAGGCAGTCGCCAACGGAATCCTGGAGGTCGAATCGGCTGGGTCATCCTGCCAGGTCGAATCGGGGTCCCGCACCCACAAATCCATGGCGAAAAGAAGCCAGCCGCGGCCCTATCGCATCTTCCACCCGAAATGCGCTAGCCGCTCCCTGTCACTATGCCGCTCGCGCTCGCCGTTTCGATGCTTGCCGCTCCCTGCCCCCCGGGGCCCCTAAGATGCGGCGGTATGGCGCAAGCGAAAGCAAGGCATGGCGAGGCGAAAGAACTGATCGATATGGCCCTGTGCCGAATGAACATGAATGAACAAAGGTGCCCACACACACACAGAAGATATGTGTGCAAGTGGAAATTATGGCTGGATGCAAGACAAGCGCCTGGGCACAAACTCTTGAGGGAGGACATGGATGGGCAGCTCATATTTTGGTGTGTCTCGCAAAATGCGCAGCTCTGCTTGGATGATCTTGGATGGTGGTTTAAAGCCACCCAAACGGACACTAACCAGCTTTGGGGGTCCCCTATTTGAGACACACCCACATTGGACACTTGGATTCAAACCTAGCTCACATTGGTGATTCCACAGATCTGAGATATCCCTATTGGTTGGTATTAAAACGGAAACAAAATAAACAGGACACGCGTGGGCTCCAACCTTGGAAATTCCAACCGGATATGGGTGCGGCGTTGTGTGGCAAGTACCCTTTTGGATGTGTGCTTTAAGGGTTCTCAGGACAAACAAGCAACATCATATGGCTGTGGCTCAAAATCGAAGGGCTGGGGCAAACCGCGGGTTTTGGTCCTTGGTTCCACTTACCAGGGTGCAATTTTGGTACCACTTTTTTGAGCCACAGTCAAGTCTCGTTTCTTTTGCGACACATCTGCAAGACCGCATCGTTGATGCAGACACCCGGGAAAATTGCCGGGCCCCGAGTGGATTTGGCGACTCCAGGGGCACCCTCTGTTGATCGCGTGCTGAGGCGGGCGTGGTTAATTGAGTCGGTAGCCTTTCTGCTGTGGTTTTAAAGGAAAACCAAAGGGAACCCGCTACTTTTTTGAGGACAAGACGCCAACAAGAGAATCCATTGGGCAACAGCGGAACCCATTGGAAACAGAAGAGAACTTTGGCGGAATGGATGCGGAGGTTAGCCATCCCTTGGATGCTCAAAGGGGCAGAGCTAGTACGTGGTTAGTAGCCATGGGTACCGACCAATAGTTGCAGTTCCCCTAAAATTCGTTACCAGAGTTCACCCTTCGTACCTGTCCCCTTCAAATACACAAGGACCCTTGTTGGCTCCAACGAGTCGGTGAAAATCAAGTAAAAACCGGAGGCTCTCAGTCGTTTCGCCCTACCTACACCTCCAAAAGGCAGCTGGAAAGTGCCCAGCGATTCCAATTTGGGTGTCTTGTTTTAGGGGACGCAAAATGGTGATGTTCCTCTTGGTGTCCCTTGAAAAAACCATTAAGCAATGGGTCCCCTCAAAAAAAAAGACACGCCTAATGTACCTGTTAGGCAACCACCCTCCCAACCCAGCATGAGACGTTTCGGGCTGTCGAAAGGCGAGTTTCGGTGGGTTCCATGGTCTTTTAGCATGCAAAGGGCTACCATGGGTGTCCTTGGTAAATGGGAAAACCATAGGCGGCCTTTTGGAAAAAGACATGTTGGGTGTCCATATGGGACTGAAAAACCAATCTAAGCTAATGCAGCCCAATCTATTTCTGAGCGTTCAAACGGGCACCTATGGCCCAAAATGGCCCCTCTGCCAAGTCTTCCAGAGTCTCCAGTGTGGGTTCCACAGCTGCCTCAAGGATTCCAAAATGTTGCCTTTTTACGGAACTCAACTTTTGGTTGGTGTTTACGGCCTCAGGCTCATTCATTCCCTCATTCCCTGCTGAGCACCGGCAAGTTCAATGGTCGCCGCAACTTCTTTTTCTCCCATCATAGGCGCTCGCGTGCGCCGAAATAAAGCTCGCATTCCGCACCTTTGCTGCGCAATGATCCAACTGCTGGGCTCTCTCGTGAAAGCGAACGCTCTGAAAAGCACGCCCAGCCGGTCCATAACACGCATTGTACCCTTTGGGGGACTATAAAGGAATCCAAGTTTAATTTTAAGGGTCCAAATCCCTATGACATATACCCAAGCCCACCTTGCAAAACCAAAGTCAGGCCTAGGTCTCCACGAGCGATCTGCATGTGAAGGCCCGAGTTTCCATATATGAACCAATGGGCAAGCATCGATAAATGGGGCGAGGGAAGGGGGGGGGCTCTGGAAAATTGAAGAATCCACACCAACCAGTGATTCAGCAAACAGAATGTGGTCCATCCATCGCTATCTTTGTCCCTCACGCCGCGCGGGCTCGGTGCCTTCACGTGTGAGGTGCATCACTACTCTTCCTTCCTTGCGATCTCGTGCCGTGCGATCAAGATTGCCCTGCGATTGCCAACCGGAAATGGAAAAACTTGAGGCTCTGGGCCGCAGGCTGTATCCTTTCGTAGCAGGGAATATGTCACAGGGATCCGGATGCATTATACAGCTGAACATTGCCTTGTAAATGGAGGTGTCCCTTTATTTTGGTGGACAAAGCCATGTTTCAAATGGGCAAAACGTATCTTTTAAGGAGCTCTGTTTCATATCAAGGAATATGTCAGGTCAGAGGAAAAGAAGGGCCATTTGACATGTGCGAATCTCGCGAATCCACTTCCCTGTGCCAGTCATGAGTTCTCTGCGACACAAGGCTTCTCATAGAAAGAGGTTCCTGAGGACCAAAGAACTGCAAACATACATGGGTGTGTCTGCTTTTGAGTGTGTGTGTGTGTGTGTCTGCTTTTGAGGGTACCCATTTTTGTTTGGTTTTACAGGGAAGCTACTAGAGCGTTGCAGCTGCCGAATGTGGGTGCTTCTCAAAATGGTCCCCTAAAGTTTCATCTTTCTAGGGGTTGATTCCCTTTCCTTTCAACCATCGTTCTTTCCAAGCTCTGGCCGTTTCCGCAGGGTTTCCGGAGGTTTTCCAGAAAGAAGGATCCCTGAAAAGAGTGGGGAAGGCACCCCTAGAATCTTGGTGTCCCTTGAAATACGAATCAACAGGGGATCCACCGTGATCCGCCATGTTGAGAAACTCTCATGAAATCTCAATTCACAAAAACTATCATTCGGTTGAACCCCCCAAGAAAAGACTCATCATGCGAATCGATTGTGTTCCTCCATAGTTTTCTCCAGCCTGATAGAACCTAGCTGGCTACGGGCCTCCCAACAGGCCATCCATCCAGCTTTTAATGGGGAATGACTGGGTTTCCGAGCCATTTCCCTTTTTGGATTCTAAGGTGGCTTTCTTGTTTCAATGGACACCACCAGTCAATTGATCAACTTTTGATTTGGGGACATCCAGTCACCCCTGGTTGATGACACCTTTCAGGGACCTCACCCCAGGTCATCTCAGCTTGGTGAGCGGGATCATGTGGGGAAGTTTCCTGGACCAAGGGTCCCTATCACGTAGAAATAATGCTTGCTCCAAGGAACCACTCCTGGCAGTGCATCCTCACAGGGGGCGGGCAGGCAGGCTGCATGCTTCAATGTTCAACGCATCTGTGTGTGGCAAAGAGAGCACCAAGCAAATAGTAGCTGGAACCATGCTTGGGACCATGACTCCCGGGAACTATCAAAGGGAACTACTGGTCATTTTTAGCCGTGGAACCTTTCAGGTGATCACCTTTTCTTGGTTGACGTTGGACGGAGAGCAAACATTTAAATTTTAGCAGTCAAGTGGTTGGATTTCAAGCACTAAACCACAACAAGCAAAAATACGTAAAGACTGTTTCCCCACAACAACCATGTTTTGGCACCATGACGAAATATGGGTGCCAAGGGAAGAGTAAAAGCTCGCTTGGCTTTGGGCAGGTAGTGAATGGACGGAAAGGCCAACCTGCCCTAAACCTGCCCAACCGCGTTCCTTCAGCCGAGATTCGACAAAAAGGATCTCCGAATCCTGGGTCCCCATTCTGAATCCGTTTCCTGATAAAACGTCAGTCAAGGACACTTCCATTTTTCGCCCACTAGAACGAAAATAATGTCCAGTAGTGAAATCGATTCCTTTTAAAACCGACCAAGGGAAAATAAGAAACACAATTCCTTTCAGCAAATGAAAGGAAAGCAAGGACCAGTGGAATGTCCTGGACTCAAAGTCGGATCCCACCCCGAGTTTGTTCCTCCCACCCCATGTGCACTTGACTCGTGGGGGGGTGATCCCTTCGCCCCCTAGTTTTGACCATGGGTAACTTTTCCTGTATGTGGCCATGGGTCAAAATTCAAATCGTACCCCCAGTGAACATCCCAATCCCCACTACAATAGACTGAAATGGGTGGTGCACCTAATGTATCACGCCCCATGTGCCAGACCATGCATCGCGGAGTTTGGGTGTCGGGCACGGAGTTTCATAAGGAGCAATTTGGATCAGGACAATGGGTCCGTAGACGATTTGTTGCACTCGGGCTCATCGAAATCTGCCTCCGAAAACCAAAAAAGAAAACAAGGAAACAGGGGTGCCCGATATTTCCAACCAAAAAAACATAAATAACGGCAAAGCAATCAAAACCTTTTGCTGCAAAAACAAAGTGGAAACCCAGGGAAATAGAGCTGGAAACACTGCACCAGCCGCTAGGTGATTCATCAACCTTTCAAATCGGTCAATCGGACTGGTGCCGATCGATGCGCGGGGATTCTCTCCAGGGAAAGTAGAGGTCCATGAGCCCTAGAAAATGGGTTGAGTCATTACCCAAAAGAACGGGGTCATGACCAACGATTTTTGAAGGGTCAGACTCGGAAAAACTCCAGGCGTCCGGTGCGCTTGAGGCGAGCGGACAAAGCCCAGGGATCCCAACAAGGTCCTGGAGCCCTGGAACCCTGGGCTGCCCGTTTTCAGATCCCCCGCTAAAAATGTTTAACCCGTTTTTGCCCACAGTTTTGCCCTCAGATCCCCTGCTCAAAGTTTGACTTTTGATTTGGTGGGTTAAATTCGGAAACCACCACTGAACCTAAAAGGAGCTAAAAAGCTAAGGAATCGGATGGCTGGGAGCCACCAAGAACCCGCAAACGCCTTAAAAGAGCCGCTGCGGACTCGGCTAGATTTTGATTGACCCCATGGGAAAACCTGGACTCACGGGATCATCTTGTCGTTTCGGACTGGGACCTGCGAAAATGGCCTCGGATCCCGCAACCGTCGCAAATTGGTGGCTCAAGGAAAAAGACCCACCCCTCTTGGCTCCAACATCCCCTGCGTTGGACACTTGGAGTTGTTGTGCGGAGAATTCGTTTAACAAAAAAAACAAAAATAAAAATAAACTTCCCCACCGCCGCCTCAGCTCGGCGCCGGAGGCGCCGGCCCCGGCGCGGGCCCAGCGGGCGGCGCGCCGGGCGGCGCGCCGGGCGGCGGACCGGCGGCGGGCGCGCCTGAAGGGGTGAACGGGTACGTCAAGTGGGCAACAACCATGGCCATGGTTCTGGATTCTGGGCTGTCCGTTTTCTGATCTGCCTAAGGCTTTTAAAATTTCACTTTCAGGTGAAATTCGGCAGCGACTGAACCCTAAAACTCTAAAAACTTCAGGGAATGGCTGGGAACACCCAAGATTTGCTCATCCTGGAAAAATGAGAACATATTTCCCGTGAAATCGATTCCCATTAAAACCCTGGGGACAAGGTGTTCCACTAGATTCATGTCAGCAAATGGAATGGTGCCTTAGGCCATGTCGTGAGCTCCTGGATCTTGGGCCACCTTTCCTATGGGAACTGCTATGATTTTGCAATGAGCTTTTAAGCTTGCGGGGGGCTCGTTGTCTTTGGAATGGGGTTGATCAATCTTCCCTTCGGCCCCCAGTTTTGACCATGGGTAACCTTCCCATGTGGGGAATATCATCTTTTCAGTGGCTTTTTGCCCGTGGCCATCCCTTGTAAATTGGGACCTTTTGATCAACCCCCATGTACTGTTCCTTCTGTTCTTTGCGCCAACAAAGACCAAACTTGTTGTTTGCCGCTAATATTCGGTCCAGACCCCAAGTCCGAAACGGGACGCGTGTGAGAAAAGGACAACCAGGAAATCTAGGGCAACCAGGACAGAATTCACTGGATTCCCTTCCGAAAATCATCAAGTTACAGGATCGCCACTGTGGGAGTACCAGAAGTGTGCCCAAAGGTTATATCCTGAGCAGCGAGTGCGCTGATGCAGACATCAAGGGGCCCTGGAAAGCTGCATTGAAAACTGGCTGGGGGAATTCCCACCTTGAGGTGACGGAGGAGTTCTAGGCGCCCTGCCCGCTTTCGCATTTGCCTTGGACGCACGAGAAAGAACTTCAACGAGTACATCATGAAGCTATGTACACAAATATTCAACTAAATGTCCGTGTATGTATATGTATATATATACATATTGTGCCCCCCAGAGCCCACCTTTGTACCTTTTGCACAAAAGAGATTTGTTTGCAGATGTTCAGTGTCCACATGGTTTGCAGCCGCATGGCAAAAAGCACTGTCATTTACAGTGCTGTTTGTGCTTTATATTGTGCCACACATTATTTGTGTCCTTGATGCAAAACAAGACTCAAGAAAGTAAAATAACACGAAAACGGACAGCGTTGTCAGATGCAACTTTGTCAGTGTTGAACACACTGCTATTTGCAGTGTGTATTGAAGGAAACTGTAAAAACACACCTGTGTGTTTGCGTTGCGTGATAATTGCATCGTCAAAACATGCACAGGCTCAAAATATGCAAAACATCCAGACTTGAAAGCTGCAAAACCTGTACAAGCTCGAAACATACAAAACATGCAAACCCCAGATGCAATGTGAGAAGTCAGGGCTTGGTTGGTCTAGAGTGTTGCATGTGTTGCATTATTTTGAGCCTGTCCAAGTTTCAGAGCTTTTAGCTTTGGATTTGTTGCATTTGTTTGAGCCGCTGCACGTATTTGGGGCGTTGGGTTCTTCAAACATGCACAAGCTCCCCCCCCCAAAAAAAGCCTTTACTTGTTTCTGAAGACTGGAGGACAGATTGTCGAGCATTTTCATAGAAGCCTCACGCTGCAAGACTCTTGAATGACCTTGTTTGAGCTTCTTGCAGCAGAGTAATCTACAAAACGAACTGTACATCAAGTACAGGTCAGTGACATGAAAACGACAAATCACTTTGAAATATGTATATATATATATATGTGTGTGTATATATATATATATATATATTGCGTGTCTGTGTGTGTGTGTGCGTGTGCGCGTCCGCAACCATCTGTTTTGTGACACCCATTCATGCTGAAAAGTCTCCCCAGGTCCTCCCATGTGGCTTGCCAGAAGCTGGGTGTGCTTTGCTCTAAGGGCATCCTTTTCAACTTGGAACCAAAGGGAGACCGAAAAAAAACAAGCCCATTCTTGGGCCCGAGTTTTTGGCACACAGTTTGGGGTGTCCCTTCTTCAGCCCACCACTCTGTTGCCAACACAATGAAGTGGGTTGCCATATGGGTCCGTCTCAAAGGGAGCCCCTTTTGGAAGCCGTTTTTTCCCTGTGGAAGCCAAAAGGACAACCAGTTTGAAAGGCTCCGATTCAAAACAGACAAGCCACTACTGGAACAGCCGTCTATATGAGCACTGCAGGCCGAGCACTGGGTGTGGTTCCTCTTTTTGATACCCTCTCTGCAGGTTGGGGCGAAGTATGGAAAAAACACCACCTTCACAAGAAATCGTCGTCATAACCAGTGGTTTACATATGTTTCAACCAATGGGTAGCCCCACCCTACTACCTTTCTGGGGTTGGTTTGAAAGAAAACCAAAGGGAAACCGAAGCCATTCACATGCACCTTCGGTTTAGCAAGAGGCCAAATGCGGCCTCGCAGTTTCGAAGATGGGTTCCACACCCCCAAACCGAAGCTGCCCCCAGTTGCATGACACGTACAACCGCCATATAGCCGCAAAAAATATTAAAAAACAAATGCCCCCCATTTTTCCTTGGGGTGTTTTGAGGGTAGCGGACACCATCTTAGATTTGTTGTTTACCCGTTGTGCAAGCCGACCCGAGGCTCAGGCTCTTCGTTCTGGGCTGGGGCTGTAGCTGTAGCTGTAGGTGTACCTGCGAGTGCGGACCCGAGTGCAGCCGCATTCAGAATTCAGACGCCGCATTCAGAGGGCGACATGAGTCACGAAGACGTGCCTGAAATAGAGTTGGGCTTTGATGTGTCTTTGGAGACCCCCAATGGTGGGGCTCCTTGTGGCTTTCTGTTGAAAGCAACCCTTAAGAAGGGTACCCCCAGACCAAAAAAAAAAGGACCCAGGTGTTTTCCAAAGAGATCTCCTGGAAAAACCACGCCGCCATTGATGGCCCTTTTACAGCGATCGAAACCCGTCTCTACACGTTAAATGAGCCCCCTGAATTTCGATCGTTGATCAATATTCCTTGCCCCGCAAATGACCCTAACTTTCCCAGTGGGACATATCCAGCTTTCCCCCCGTGGTCAGCCCACGTAAGGACGTTTTGATCAAGCCCCCACATGGTGGTTTCCTTCCACCCCACATGACACTCACCTTAGCGCCTTGGCCACGCTCTGAATTTTCAACCTGCAATCTTGTGGCATGGGTCGACCACGAAAAACTCGAAAGTGTCCATTTTGGTGTGCAAATCGAAAGCCACCCATGGGTCTTACACATCGAAAGCCCACCGGCTGAGCAAAAAAAGCTTCGTGAATTCCGAGGTTGGGCGCATTTTTAGGAGCTCCATTTCAATGGAGAGGCTCAAACTCCCGAAAAAAGTCCATAAAATGGAGGCCCCCCCAAAAAAAACATAGCTTAGAAACACGGACACTTCCTGCTTCTCCAATCCCAAACGCCCAAAAGCATCAGCCGCTGGTCACGAGCCATAGCTGCGGCTTCTGCTGCGTCCTGCGGAAAGGCCGGTGGTTTAAGTCCCTTCCCTGATGTACAAAAAAGGCCCAAACATCAGCTTCCCTCGTTGCTTGGTGGTTTGCAAGAACCAGGGACCTGTTCAAATCCCCAACCAAACCAAAGCACCGATTGGGAGGTTCCTGAAAAAAAGGACAGCTGGTTTTAGCCATTTCTCCATGTAGCAGGACAACCCATTTGGTGTTGCTCCAGTTTTGACACACAGCCATATGCTGTTTGCTGCCCCAAAGGGTGAGACACACTTTAAAGAGACACAACAACAAAAACACAACCACATAAGACAAAACAAACATGCGAAGCAAACACCACACCAAAGGCACGCAAGCAAGCAAACCAACCAACCAGTCAGCAACGCAACAAACACGCCCGCAAGCAAACAAACAAGCAGTACAAACAAACAATGAAACAAACAAACAAACAAACAAACAAACAAACAAACAAACAAACAAACAAACAAAGAAACAAAAAAGGCAGGCAGGCAGGCAGGCAGGCAGGCAAGCAACCGACAAGCGAGCGAGTGAGCAAGCAAGGCGAGCGAGAGAGGGAGTAGCAGAATACACACACACACACAGACACACACAGAGTCCCGACAAGCGAAACAAACAAATCGGCAAACACAAAACCGAACTAAACGCACTCTCTCTCTCAGCGCACAGAGTCCTGTCAAGACGCAGCGGTGTGCACTTAATAAGCGTGCCAAGCTGCACGCAGCGGCCGCACAGTCAAAGATTCGCGCAAGCCCGTGGCAAACAAGCTGTTGGATTTGCCAGAGGTTTTGGCGAGCGGTGGCAATTCTGTCAGGGCAACCCGGGTTGATTGCAAGATCTGTTCGCTTTCTTGGCCGTGTCACGAGCGAGTGCGTCGGTTTGGGTGCAACTTGGCCGCACTCACCACTGAAGTATTGAGACCCTATACCAAAGTCGCCAGATGCTAGCATTATGACTGCTCAGCCGAATGCTTACCAGTAACCGGTAAGCATTCGCTCCTACAAAGGACGTTCTAAAGCAGGCGGCTGCCAACACAGAGTTGATGATTCCTTTTTCACACCAAAGGGTACCAGGCGGATTGATGGCCAGGCTCAGTCTGCTGAGCTTGGCTGATTGCCACGAAGGCAAGAGCGCGCACTTCTGCTGCACAGAGCAAGTTCTGCCAAGGCGTGTGGGCTCTCTTGGTGGTGGCTCTGGCGCCTGTTGAGCATCTTCGCGGCACACATCAAGGACTGCAGGTCTCTACAACTGGTCAACATGAAACCTTTGCACCTCTTCTGGAGCGTTTGTGTGTTGCGGGCTGCAAGTGCGATTTTGAAATAGTCGCCATTTTGCAGGCGGCGCATCTCAGCACGGGGCCACACATGTGCATTGTGCCTGATGGTTGTCACAAAGAACACAAATGAACAAACAAACAAACAAACAAACAAACAAACAAAAACAAACAACCAACCAACCGACCAACCAGCCAAGCAACTAAGCATCCAGCCAGCAGGCAGGCAGGCAGGCAGCCAGCCAGCCAACCAGCCAAGCTAAGAAAGCAAAGCGGCTCGCCGAAACACACAACACAGCTAAAGCAATACACAAGAACCCAAGACCAAACACGGGTTTCAACGCCAAACCAAAAAACACATCTCGTTGCTCCAAACTCTCTGGCAGGGATTCCGTACCTGAGAAACGGCAAACCAAAGGAAGCCTGACCACTTGTCAACCCTTGTGGTGTGGTCATCCCATCCTGAATGTGGAGGGGGACCCTTAACATTTTTTGTCGGGACCCCCAAAATGGCGCAACGGTCTTACTTGTGGCAACCCGTTGACACACCAAAAAAGGAGTAGCAACTCCAAAAAGGAGTAACCCCGCTTGGATGTTGGGCGTAAGCTAGTGCTTGGTTATCCGCTTGGGTTGCAATCCACTAAACAACAAGGTTCACTCCTCTAAAGAGGGCATCTAAAAGTCGGGCATGACCTGAGTTACTGCCCACCAAACTTCCCCCCCCCCAAAAAAAAACAAAAGTATTTCAAACTTTGGCATGGGTTTGATGGCTTGAAGGTGGGTCTTTGAGGTGCCAACTCCAAGGTGCCACTCCCGTTTCAATGGCCATAGTGCCAGGCTCACTTGCCAGGACCCAGAAATAGAAGGTCAATCTTTTGCGGCCAGGACTAAACTTGGTTATCCAAGAAAAGGAAACTAGAAGGTGAAAAGGTCGATTCGCTTTGGTTGCCCGTGAGCAGCTCGAAACGTGCTGGTTCTCTGCAGGGAATGAGAAATTGTATGACCCCAAGAAGAACAATCCACTATGCTTCCTTTATAAGGGAATCCCCAAAACCGGGACAACTTCAACCAACACCCACTCGTTGTCAGTCATTCCCTATCGCAATACTGTGGATGGACGAAATCCTGCACCTAACAATTCCTGGAATGATTCGAGTCCCCAACGTAAATACCAACGAAAGTTACAGTTTCAACCATGGTGTGCAAGTGACTTGCGAACGGATCTCGCAACCACAGCAAGGATGTTCCAGCTGACCCTTCTTTCTTTCGCGAGCTCGAAAAGCTCGGTAAAACCCAACCACTCAAACAACGAAAAAAACATCTAAACAAAAATCCGAAAAGATACGGCTGGGGTCGTCGCCAACTGTGGAAGGTTGCGAGATCCAGTTCGCACCATCTAAGAAACCCTGGTTTCTGACGCTCCTGAAACAAGACCAGCAAACGGGTATGATCTCAACCATGGCTTCAACGCGACTCGCGGTTCCGGAGCTCGCAACCATCCACAGCATTCATATCCAAAAGTGAGATCCCCCCCCACAAAACGGGGGTGCGCAACCCCCTTCTTCAATAGCCAGGGGTTGATGAATCCGGGTTCCAATTGGGTATGGGTCAAAAAAGTGGTACCAAAATGG
The DNA here is from genome assembly GCA_963377175.1 of Effrenium voratum. Taxonomy (NCBI): domain Eukaryota; class Dinophyceae; order Suessiales; family Symbiodiniaceae; genus Effrenium; species Effrenium voratum. The sequence goes on along the minus strand of CAUJNA010000600.1, from coordinate 100,930 downwards.
CACCAAAAGGCAAATGGAACCAAAGACTAAAACACGCGGTTTGCCCCAGCTCTTTAATTTTGAGCCACACCCACTTCAAGAGGGTGGCAAAAGGAAACCCATGCAAATGGGTGCCTCCCAAAAAAATTGGAGGTTGCCGCTTGATGGCTAAGGGCAACCAAACGGCAACCCCCCAATTGTGGCGCTCGATGCCTTCCCGGCCCATGGCCCCGCCTTTCTTCGCGCCTTTCGGCCCCAGAGGCACTCCGGGCCCTGGCCCGGGCCTGGAAAGAAAACTCTTCGGGGAGCCGCGAGCTCGGCCCGTCGGAAGGAGCGCGGGGTTTTGGAAGGAGAGCCCGGAAAGAAGCCAACAACTCGTGGGGGTTTAAAACCATTTTTGGGGGGCGGAAAGACGAAATGTTGCGGGGAAAAGGGGGGGGGGGGGGTTCAAACCATTTTTTGGGAGATGTTTGTTTGGGCCTAACATTGAGATGCCCTTTTCACGCGTTTTACGGGAATCAGCCCGGGAACCAAATGGAAACCAACTGCCATTTCTGGTTCCACCAGTCGAGCTTTCTCATTGGCAACCGCCACTGCCATTTGCTTTTGTACCCCTGGCAATGGAAGGCCCCTCTTGAGACTCTCCCCCCATTTCTGTCCAAACACCGTGGAAAGCCCGACCCCGGGCGATTCGCGTTGGCCGAGCGCGCCCTTGGAACTGTGCCAAAAGGGACGACCTAATCTCTATTTGGGCATGCCTTAATATCCTCATAGGCTTATAAGGAGTCTAGCAGGGGCTGCTTTGTCGGGAGGCTTATAGGAAGCCTTATCAGAAACTTATAAGGAGCCTTATCATAAAGCTTACAAGGAGCTTTGCAAGGGGGCGTTTCAGAAGCCTTATAAGGACGCTTATAAGGAATTATAAGGATGCTTTACAAGAAGGTGTATAGGCCTATCCCGAAAAGGATACCCTCAAGAAATCACACACCCACTTGGGGCTTGAGTTGCCTTTCTTTCCAGCGTTGTCGAAATGTCGAAAGGAAGCCAAGCACGCGCAACTGGACTTGCGAATTCTACAATTCGCAAAGCCATGCGGAACCCATGTGCTGACTTTGGACGGAAATCAAATGCAGTTTCTAATGTTGATCCCAGATTGATCAACCCCAGTTGATTAATGGGGGGGTGTCCCTGGCCGAAATGTGTGTAATCATCACTTTTGGAGGGGAACACCCCCCTATTAATAAAACTGGGGAATATGGGGTCAACATCATTCTCGATTTAAGTATCGCCCAAGTGAGTTATAGCCAGGGCTACTTGTTCGGCCAAGTTGGTATGTAAGTTGTTGGCCGCCCCTCTAAGTGGAGTTCACAAGGTCGTTAGTCAGCAGCAACCGAGGAGGTTGCCACCCACTTACTAACTTTCGGCAAGCTAGCTACAGGAAGTTCTGCCAGAAATCCTTGTTTTTGGTGGGTATTTGGAAATCCGGTTTCGTGTAGAAACTACTGAATCCTTCTATGAAGCTTGGCCAAAAATCCAAGTGGGTGTGTTCCCCCTTTTGGTTGGCTTCAAAGGAAAAAACATGGGAAACCAAAAAGACCACCACCATTCTAGGCGTCCGATTCCGAAAGACACGTCCAAGTACACAGGTGACCTTTTGGACAAAATGTCGCCATGGTGCGGAGGCCCGTAGCCGTGCGCATCTGGTGGGGGCCTGAAGGCGGCTCGGTTTTTGATGGGTGGCTCGAAAGGGAAACCACCAGTTTTGGGCATACAGGGGTCACTGGATTTCTTTGGTGCTGTAGATCCCGCAGCAAAAAGTTTATCTTTTTGCTGCTTAAAAGGAAATATGAAGGGAATCCAAAAAGTTAAAGTCTAAAAATCCAACTCAATAGCAGTAGAGATTTCCCATCAAAAGTTGCCATTGACTAGTGGTGTCCCATTGACTCTGCCGCTTTTTGAGGTTCCACTTTCTTCTTTGGGGGTTGGTTTACAGTGAAATCTGGGCGGCCTGTGTTCAGATCCCCCGCTAAAAGTTTGACTTACTTTTAGCAGGAAAAAAATGGAAATCCAACCGCTCAACACTAAAAAGCTAAAAAACCTAAGGGGATCGCTGGGAACCACTAAGAAATGAAAGGGACACCACCAATTTTGGGCTTGCCCCATTTTGAACCCCAAGCTTGTAATTGAGGCAAGTGAATACCCCAGGCTCCATGTGGGTATGATTCATATGGGGGGTTAGTCCCAGGGAACATCTCACGTATGTGCCCTGTTAGTGGACATCGGAATTCAGTGGGAGTTTATGTCCGGTGGTTCCCTATTACAGTATATCACTCATATACGGGACATATACCGCCAGAATCCTACATCTGCAAAGTTCAATTTGAACGATGCATTGCAGGCTGTTATTGCTGGTACATCATCCTGCGCACGTAGGTGTGCTTCTTGGTAGCTACAAAGATGGCTTTTTCTATTGGGTCCCCCACTAAAACGTATGTATAGCACCTCCAGTACCTCCAGAACCAGTACTTGTTGGCCTTGATTTGACCGTCGCGACCTATAAGTACTTGGGCATGTCAACCCACTGAGTTCGCAATAACCCAGGCCTCAGTCCCTGCCCTCACTCCCTGATAACATCTCCTGTTCTCATTCCCTCGCTTCGTTCATTCCCTCATCCCATTCCTTGCACCAAGGACAAGGAGAGGCATCGCAGGGTTCGCCTGGTGACATCCCTCAGAATAGCCATAGGGCTGCTTCCTTTCGTCACGGCTCGAATGCCATGCATTGAAATGGCCCTAGTAGAGGGTCGGTTTCCACGTTTTATTGATCTAGTTTTGACGATCCACCAAGCTAATTTAGCTTGGTGGAAAAGTACCGGATCAATGGGGCCCGTGCAACTTACCGCGATGTGCGTAGCTGCTTCGATGGTTTCTTTCCACCAGCTTGGACTTCTAGGTCTGTGGACCTCAAAATAGGGGAACCCTCCAAACAGGTTTTAAGCTCCTTTTCATGTCCGTTTTAAACCATCCCAAACGTTGTACCCTCACAAAATGAAACCACACCCAGGTGTGTTGTAACCCCTTTACCCTTGCCTTGGTATGGTAGCAAGAGCGTCTTGTTTTGCAGCCTGCTAAAACAAAAACAGCAAACCACTCTTAAACACATGCATGAAACCAAAAAAGACTACAACATCGATAAAAACATGACCCAACAACAGTGAAGACAGTTGCCAACTGCCTCAATCCACGCCTCCAATGGGGTGGCGGATACCCATGCGGGGGATACCCGGGCGGCGGGTGGCCGTAGTAGTCCGGGCCAGGCCTAGGGCCGGAACTGCCAGGACCAAAAACTGGCAATGGAATCTTCACAACCATTGGTATGGGCAGGCAAAAAAGCTGACTGGTTCTTTTGCAGCCTACTAAAAATGACAAAAATCCAAAAACGAAAAACAAACAAAAGGGACAAAAAAAACATGCCAAGAACCGTGAAGGAATGGAGGCCTTGAAACCAAGGGGTTGAGGGTTTGACTCTTGGAATTGAGATTTTGACTCTTTGACTGTCCCCGGAGTCCCCGGACCCCAAAATCCCCTTCTGGTTGGAAAGTGCAAACCCTTTTGCCCGGGCGTCAAAAAGGAAAAAACACTCAAGACTGGCAAAGGCTCAAGTTGCAAAATGCAAACCAAAAGGTGAGTTCAGTAAGTCGAAGGTTGAAGGTGAAATGAAGGGAAAAACAACAAAGCAAAACGAGAAAAACCACGGTAAGCTACTGATGACCAAATATCGACGCCGATTGGCACCAACTGGATGAAACTCTATGACCTATAATAACTGCTACCAACTGGTGCAGGATTTGTTCAATCCACAGTAAGTCTGGCAACAGCTTACCCCATTCAACATCTTGATGATGCCTGGGATGTCTTCGAGAACATCGACGAACCGAAAGTAAGCACGCATGTCCCAATCATGACATCATGACAAGAAGAGCCTGAGGAACTACCAAAGCAATGAAGTTGGGAGGCAAAGCAACCGAGCACCGGCAACCGAAAACCCAAGTCGTGCATGAGGGGTTACAAAGATTCCAATTTCCCTCGGTGTGTTCCACAGGGTGCTGTGCGCACACACACACACACAAGCCACACAAGTTCAAGCTGATGGCGAAGCTAACTGGAAGCCCTCCCGGTTCGGGAGAGCCCGCCCGAATCAAAGATAGACCAAGCTGCTGGGTCCCATAGGTGCGCTCACACCCTCGAATATCAATGCTGAAATACTTCTCAGCCCGTGCTGCTTAGCAGGGCCCAAAAACATGAGGTGGACGTCAGAACCATTTTGGCGATTGCAGAGATCGACCGGGGTGTTTTTTAGTTCGCCCTTCATATCATCTATGGGGAGGAAGGGCAAACACTGTTGCCGATAGTTCTACCGAAACAAACATCACCCCACCAAAAGGAAAATCACTTTAAACTGAAAGGTGATGTTTAGAACCGCTCAAGGGGAAGTTTGGGAGCCCTGTCCAATGCAGTTGCCCCAACGCTCCAGTCCAGACACAGCCCAATGACTCAAGACTGCTCCGAGCTCTGCCTATTGTCCAGATGTCATTTCGACGTCTCGCGGGAGGGGTTGTGTATATGGGCAGCTTGTTACCCCTTTTGGGGTGAAGTTACAAAAGACCAAAGGGAAAACCATCGATTTTGTGTGGGTCCCCCCGATTTTGACACAGCAGATGACCCACAAACTTAGTTCTTCGCCAGGCAACCATTTGACAAAATCATGGTCTTGAGCCCCGGGTTTTGCGCAGGGACCCCAAACAACACAGGTTTGTCGGTGGTTGATTCAGGGAACCTTTCTTCCCCACCCTGACCCCCCCCCCCCCCCAAAAAAAAAAAACGGAATAAAGAAGAAAAGAAAAGGATGGTTCCGGCGGCGAAAGGGACGTCCCTTTGAAAAAAAACACACGAGAGGAAGGTTTACCCCGTGCTCCAAAATCCCTGCCTCTCTGAATTATGTTTTTGTTTGTTTTTCCTTTTCATTTTTTGTGTGTGGGGGGGGGGGTATTTTAGAAAAACTTGTGTCATACTCAAAACCCGGAATAAAAATAGTCTACCCTGAACCAAGCTTCAAGCATTCAGAAGGCGGATATCCGCAGCCATTTCTGGTTGGGATATCCCCTACTAACATTCGACCAGGGCTCACATGAGTTCCCCCGTCTATGGGTCTAACCCGAAACCCGAAGCCCGAGGCAGTCGCGGACGCCCGTAGTAGTCCTGAGGCGCGGTTGTTTTTTTCCCCCGGAGCCCCGCAAACGGATTGAAAACGGATCGAGCCACGTGCGATGAAGAACCCCTTGACCATATCCAACCACTGAACCAACTAAGCACCTCTAGACACACAATAGCTGTTGCTGCTTTTGGGGCCTGACTTCCCCCCTAGCAAGAAAACGCCAAGTACTTAGTTGCACCGAGCGAGTCGCAAAGACGAAGACCTCGAAACAACTAAACAACGAAACACCTAAGGAAGTGGAGGATTCGCTGGGAACCGCCAAGTTCAATGTGCTCCGTGATGCATCTGCTGGTGTCCATTGAAACGGACAAGCCACTTTTGGAGGTTCCGAAAAAGGAGATGGCTCGGAAGCCCTCCCCCCACACTCAGACAGCACAGTCCGTGTCTGCAAGCCTGCAAGCCAGGATATTTTCACCACCAGCCTGATTAGCGCTTATGGCAGTAATGGAGAATTTCCCCAGTCGCACGAGGCGAAATTGGATGAATGGCGGGGTGCCCCCCCAACCTTTGCCCGGGCGACTTGGTCACACCAAAGATCAGCCAAGTTTCAACCATGCGTTACACCGAAGCTCTTTAAACAACCTCCTATTGGGTTCCCTTAAAACAAGGGCGGGAGCCTGGTCGTTTGAAGCCGTGTTCATGGGCAAATTCATAGGGTGTGTCTTCCCTCTCAAATGAAGGACCTGTCAAAGATTGTGCATCCCTTATTGAGTCTCTCTTTTTTGGGGTTAGTTTTAAGGGAAATCACAAGGAACACTCACCATTTGTTTATCGTTTATTCTATGTTTCTTTTTCCTTGGGGGGGTGTCCCCTAAAAAAGGACGCGCACACACACACACACACCATGGACCATGGACACCACCAAGGTCAATCAACTGGACGGGGCATGAGTCCCGGGCTCATAGTAGAGCGCCCGAGAACAGCGAAGACTGAAGGCTTCGCTTTACTTGCGGTTCCACTAACGTGGTTGCAAAGGTTTAGAGGGGTGTATTTCTTTAAAATGAGGGTGCCTCCGATTTTGCGGATGGCACTTTTTGCGGGAAGCGGGAGATCAACAAAAAAACCGGCCTTCCTGGTTTGATTGGGAATATCCCACACCCCAGCACCCGGGTCCCAACCGCTGGTTTTTGGTTACTTTACTTGGGATTCTAGACATAAAGGAAAAAACAGTTGGGGGGGAACGCTGGCCTTTTTCAATCGACAAATGCCCCTTTTTTCGAAGGGAGAGAAAGGAGCGAAGCGTGGAAACCCTATGAGGATCAGCTTGGTGATTGGGTTGCATTATACCCGCTGTCCCCTTTGTAAGAATGAAACAGCAGGGTGTCTGGGATATATGATGTATCCAGAACCACCCGCGTTAGCGGATGCTCTAGATCAACTGGAAAGAGTCATCATCTTGGGGCCACTCAACACGGAATGGGTGGGGTTGTTTCAGGGTTCTCGTTCTTGGAAAGAATGAAAGGAGACGAAAAAGAAACCCACATTTTTTGATTGGAGGGTTCCCCCGATTTTGATACATGTTGTTTTTTTCTGCGGCTTTCCTTGATGGTTCCTTCTTTTTGGGCTGCTTTTAAAGGGCAACTTGGGGGGGTTCCCCTAAAAAAAGACACACCCACATGCCCCAACTCGCAGCCGAGCGTCGTAGGGCGGATAGCCAGGTGGTGGATACCCAGGCGGAAGATGAGGCGGGGGCCTTGGTGAGCCATGGACAAGATGACTTGTTCGCCCCAAAAGAACATGCAGAATTCGTACTCCCCTCCCCAACACACCTTAAGTCTTCACCTCGACCCCACCACCCAATCACCAACTCCACACCCCAACTCCCAGTTCCACCACAACTCCACCCCATCCCACCCCAACCCCCCTACAACATAGTTTGGAACCCTAAAAAAGGAGGTCCCCTCAAAAGAAGATTCCTCCAAAATTATGTAGTGGCTTTGAACCCTTACACTCTTGCACCGTGACCGCCTAAAAACTCCACTCAAACCAGTCGGGCCTCTGTACCCAAAGCCCGGGTCAAATTCAGCAGGTGTCCCGCCCTTGACTGTGCCCACTGCGCCCCATGTCAACCTGCAGTAGACTCTATAGAGATTGACCATTTCGTAAATTGGAGCAACATGGGAAGTCTTAAGCCCCGGGTTTTGTGTGGGAGTTTGATGGGTTGCATAAGCCCATGTCCTACCCAGCAGCAAACAACCAGGTAACCCTTACATGGTGGTTTGGATTGGTGTTTGGGGATTTGAACCACAGTTCGTTTGAAACCAAATGGGAACAGTCCCCCATAATGTCCGAACCGTCCGAACCACCAAACCAAACCACCAATTAGGGGGAAACTAAAACACCAGTGTCAGTGACATGACTCATGAAATCCCGAGGCAAACGTTGGCCGCGCAGGTAGGGCTGTCTTTGTTCCTTAGACTAGCCCCAAGCAAAACCAAACCTGGTTTTAACGGGAAAACACACACCTCATCCTGGAGGCAAATTTAAACTAGTCAAGTAGCAGAAGGCTGTTTAGCACGTCTCAAAAGACCAACCACTGCTTTTTGGGCACCCAAGCCTCTGCCGTGTTCCGGGCTCTCCTTCTTTTGCCTTCCCAAAAAGGTGATAGGGAAATATACGCTGTGAAAGAACATGTTCAATTTGATCCCCTGCTTTACGTGACTAACGCGTGGGTCAAATGAAACCCAACCACTAAACCAACCAAGCACAGCTAACTACATAAGAACACCGACGGCAGGGAACCGCCACGGTGTGCGCAGCACAACTCCGTGATTTTGGTTGCCCCAGTACCCAGAACTGTGCCATTTACTTTCACCCTGGAGTACCTAGTTCTCCATTTGCTTTTTCGCCCGCCTGGAAAAGAATGAAGAGCATATTTCCAGCAGTGAGATCGATTCCCTTTAAAACGCCAACAGGGTGTTTTGTTTCTAAAGGCTAAAACAAATGGAAGTGGCGGTTGGTTTGGTAGTTTGGGGCTACCTTGTCCATTTCCAGAACTCCTTCTTTTCAGGAAACTATACAAAAACCCAGGGGTAACGGATCCGGCTTTTGAAAAGAACGAGGGTCAAAAAGAATGGAAATAATTCGGATCAACCCCGGCAGCTTTGGCCGAAACCGCAACCAACCGCCTCACACGGCCCATAGGCCACCGCGCCCATAGGGCGCCCCATAGGCCCGCGGGTCCGGCCTCGAAGTCGAAGCAAACCCGGGGCTCTCATCGGGCGCTCGGCTTCGAGTGGGTTGGAAACCACGGAAGCCCAGGGCCATGAACAAGGGGTACGTACTTTCACCCTTAGAAATGTTGGTTGAGAAAAACACGTGGCTAGGGGTTGATCCCAATTCCATTCTTTTGAACCATCCTTCTGTAAAAAAACAAGGCTGTTTGCCCTGGGGTTCTGATGGTTTCTGAAAAGAAGGATCCCTGGAAAGAATGGTTGGAAGTGTCCCCTGGATTGATAGGTTCTCAACAGTCTGGCAATCCCCATGGATTTGGCGTCACACGGCCAAATCCTCCGATCCGCTAAAGTGCAGGATGCCATTTTTGGTGGGTGAAATGGCTGTGGCTCAAAAAACCGGAATTCCAAAATGGAACCCTGGTAAGTGGAAACATGGACCAAAACCTGCGGTTTGCCCCTCCTGTTTAATTTTGAGCCACACCCAAATGGAACCGCGAAACACGAAAAAACGAAAACAAACCGTCAGGGGTGGCCTTCTCAGCACCAAGTTCAATTTCACCCACGTGGCACAACGGCCGTAGGAAAAAGCCCAGACTTGATTTCAGGGCGGTGGTTGAAATGGAATCCACGAATCTGTGATACAACAAGGCTTCCCTAACACGCCCCCACACGGGGGAGATTCTCTTGTATCACAGGAGTGGGGTAAAACCCCTTGATCCCACAACCCTGGACTTGATGGACCCCAGTTATCAGCTTGCATGCCCAGTGCGGCACTGTTTGCGCACTCCTACTTTTCAGGAGCCAACTCTCGAAATTCGCGGCCAGGAAAATTCACCTGTCTTAGCTCCCCCCAATTGGTGGTTCCCTGCACAAGAACCAGAGATTTGCAAATCCAAATCCAAACCGTGGCCGTCTTTTTCGCAGAGTGACTGCCCCCTCTTTGTTCCTGCCCCTGTCCCTCGGCCACGGGAGAAAAAACTCTAGGGGTTGATTCCCCATTCTTGATGGTTTTTGAGCGTTTTTTGATGGTTTCCTGAAAAGAAGGATCCCTGCAAAGAATGGGGAAGGTACCCCTAGAATCCCTAGAAAAACCACTCTTTTTTCGAGCGTCGAGTTTTGTTAAACGCCTCCGTAAAAAAAGGGGACATTCCCAACTGAACCTCACAACCCTTGGTATGGGCAGGCAAGAAACGGACTCTGTCTTTTGCAGCCCCCAAACCTAAAAATGAACAGAACCAAAGAAGCAACCAAAAAAACAGAAAAAGAGCAGACAACATGCCAAGAACAGTGAAGTGAAGGTCCGGGGTAAAACAAAAATTGTCCTTTTCTGAAGTCCCAGTCCCCGCCCCATTGGACCAAGCTGCGGGTAGGGCGGATACCCCGGCGGCGGCCCGCGCGGGCCCTGAGCAGGGCCATGCGGTGGTTTTGTCTGGGGATTCCGCCGTCTATGTGGCTGTCCGTTTTCACTAGGTCCTCCAGTAGAGAGGTTAGAAAAAGGGCACCAATTTTTGTCTGTAGTCTATTTTAGTAGGGGAACCCTCCCCCAAAAATGGGTAAAAGAGCACTACTGAAAAACCTAGTTCAGATCCCCTGCTAAAGTTGAACTGTCAGTGGGTGAAAATCGGAAACCCAACCACTAAACCACCTAAAAAAAGACAACAACAACAAAAAGAACAACAACAACAACAACAACAACAACAACAACAACAACAACAACAACAACAACAACAACAACAACAACAACAACAACAACAACAACAACAACAACAACAACAACAACAACAACAACAACAACAACAACAACAACAACAACAACAACAACAACAACAACAGCAGCAACAACAACAACAACAACAACAACACACACAACAACAACAACAACAACAACAACAACAACAACACCACCAACAACAACAACAACAACAACAACAACAACAACAACAACAACAACAACAACAACAACAACAACAACAACAACAACAACAACAACAAACAACAACAACACAACAACACAACAACAACAACAACAACAACAACAACAACAACAACAACAACAACAACAACAACAACAACAACAACAACAACAACAGCACAGCACAACAACAACAACAACAACAACAACAACAACAACAACAACAACAACCAACCAACCACCAACAACAACAACAACAACAACAACAACAACAACAACAACAACAACAACAACAACAACAACAACAACAACAACAACAACAACAACAACAACAACAACAACAAACAACAACAACAACAACAACAACAACAACAACAACAACAACAACAACAACAACAACAACAACAACAACAACAACAACAACAACAACAACAACAACAACAACAACAACAACAACAACAACAACAACAACAACCTAAAAAAACCAACCACCAAAAAAAACATCTACAGAGAAGTCACCCGGAGAAGCACCCGGAGAAGCTTCCAGGCCCCCGGCCATGCCCACAGCACCAGGGGGTGGATGCCTCAGGTCTGTGGGTCTATGGAGGTTGGCGTCTCTCGTCCCTGTAAAGCCCACACACACCACACACACACACCACACACACACACATGTTGGGGATGAAAGAAGCAACCATCAGCAAGGCACCGCTGGCTGTCGACCGCACTGCAAAAAGCAAACAACATGGTGCTCCCGCATCGCTCTGGTGGAGATACTAGTCTCAGACGAGCATCTATGTAACCTGATCTTTCACTTGTTGCCGCTTAGTGAAGAAAACAACCGCAAAAAGTCTCAACTTTTAGACCGCCCAAAAAAGAGTGAGTCCATACGCTTGGAAAGTGAGAAGAACTACAGTACGCTAGGCCACAGTGGCCAGCCACTCACAGGCTTAGCTCAGGACCCCTCCGGAAGCTTTCCGGGGCAACCCAGACCAGGAATTACCACCAAGAAGCAAGCCCCCCGCACCAAAATGCCCAATCTTGGGGCAAACGCCCCATCGAGCGGCACCAGTTATGTACTCGTCCACCGAAGCGAAACAACAAGTCACACGCTGGTCGAGGGTTGAACATGATGAACCCATGCTTTCCCTTTGGAAGGATAGATGGAGTCCTCGCTGGTACAGGATTAGAGCTGAAATAAAACCAATCTGCCACTCCGTGTGCTCAAAGTTTTTTGAAAGAGGACTAAGCTAGGAAAAAGCAGTAAGGAAGGGAACTCAGTTGGGACACATATTGCGCCGTCAACTGACATGTGATGTTGGTAAGTTCCCCTCATTTCGCAATGATAATGTGAGGCTGGTGTGACCCATGTCATCCCCAGGTAAATGATGGCAAATAGGTGTGCCATGTTTGAGTGTACCCCGGTTGAGCTTATTTCAAGGAATGCCAAAGGGAAGTCATGTTTTGGGGTGTCTGAGTTTCCCTCGTTGGTTGCAACAGTCAATACTTGGCCGCAAAAAAACAAACATTGGCGTACGACCAGAAAACAAAAGGATGCTATTTTTTACAACCAACCTTGGGGGGTCATTTCTTGGCGGACCCCCAGCGTTCCTTTTGGCTTCCCTTTGCAACACCACCAAATCCAGGGGCACCCCCAAGAAAAGACGGGCCTTACAAGCCGGGTAGCCCCCCAAAAAAAAGACGCACGCCGCGCCCATCTTCACCTCTGGGCCGGGCCCCCGGGTCCCCGACATGGGCGGCCTCCCGGGCGGCGGGCCGCCCGGAGGCCCCCCGTCGGGCGCGAAGTGGCCGGGCGGCGCTTCCGCGGGGGCGGGGCCGGGCGTGGGGCCGGGACCGCCTCGCTCGCGTGGGTGTTCGAGGGTCTCGTCTCGTTGCCAGGCTTTCAAGAACAAGCTGACGAGTTTTTGGGGCTCCATGTTGATCTGCGCGGATTGCAGATCCACGCTTCTCTCCCTCTCCCTGGGGTATATGCAAAGGAACTCACATATTCACAACTTTCTGGGTTGGCCATCAACCCCTCTCCTTTCGGATCCGAATCCATTGCCAAATACTGAGGGGGGATCCATTCGTAATCCAAGGTAAGCATCTTGCGGATTGCCATAGCCCACTCTCTGTCTCTCTCTCTGTCTCTCTCTCTCTCTCTCTCTCTCTCTCTGTCTCTCTGTGTCTCTATCTCTGTGTCTCTGTGTCTCTGTCTATCTGTCTCTCTGTCTCTCTCTCTCTCTCTCTCTCTCTCTCTGTCTCTCTGTGTCTCTGTCTCTGTGTCTCTGTGTCTCTGTCTATCTGTCTCTCTGTCTCTCTCTCTCTCTCTCTCTCTGTCTCTCTGTGTCTCTGTCTCTGTGTCTCTGTGTTCTCTGTCTATCTGTCTCTCTGTCTCTCTCTCTCTCTCTGTCTCTCTGTGTCTCTGTCTCTGTGTCTCTGTGTCTCTGTCTATCTGTCTCTCTGTCTCTCTCTCTCTCTCTCTCTCTCTCTGTCTCTCTGTGTCTCTGTCTCTGTGTCTCTGTGTCTCTGTCTATCTGTCTCTCTGTCTCTCTCTCTCTCTCTCTGTCTCTCTGTGTCTCTGTCTCTGTGTCTCTGTGTCTCTGTCTATCTGTCTCTCTGTCTCTCTCTCTCTCTCTCTCTCTCTGTCTCTCTGTGTCTCTGTCTCTGTGTCTCTGTGTCTCTGTCTATCTATCTCTCTGTCTCTCTCTCTCTCTCTGTCTCTCTGTGTCTCTGTCTCTGTGTCTCTGTGTCTCTGTGTCTCTGTCTATCTGTCTCTCTGTCTCTCTGTCTCTCTGTCTCTCTGTCTCTCTGTCTGTCTGTCTCTCTGTCTCTCTGTCTCTCTGTCTGTCTGTCGGTCTCTCCGTCTCTCTGTCTCTCTGTCTGTCTGTCTGTCTGTCTCTCTGTCTGTCTGTCTGTCTCTCTCTGTCTCTCTGTCTGTCTGTCTGTCTGTCTCTCTGTCTGTCTGTCTCTGTCTGTCTGTCTCTCTGTCTGTCTGTCTGTCTGTCTGTCTGTCTGTCTGTCTGTCTGTCTGTCTGTCTGTCTGTCTGTCTGTCTGTCTGTCTGTCTGTCTGTCTGTCTGTCTGTCTGTCTGTCTGTCTGTCTGTCTGTCTGTCTGTCTGTCTGTCTGTCTGTCTGTCTGTCTGTCTGTCTGTCTGTCTGTCTGTCTGTCTGTCTGTCTGTCTGTCTGTCTGTCTGTCTGTCTGTCTGTCTGTCTGTCTGTCTGTCTGTCTGTCTGTCTGTCTGTCTGTCTGTCTGTCTGTCTGTCTGTCTGTCTGTCTGTCTGTCTGTCTGTCTGTCTGTCTGTCTGTCTGTCTGTCTGTCTGTCTGTCTGTCTGTCTGTCTGTCTGTCTGTCTGTCTGTCTGTCTGTCTGTCTGTCTGTCTGTCTGTCTGTCTGTCTGTCTGTCTGTCTGTCTGTCTGTCTGTGTCTGTCTCTATCTCTCTCTCTCTCTCTCGCTGCCTCTCTCTCTCTCTGTCTCTCTGTCTCTCTGGGCTTCTACTCTACAAGAAGCAGGGGTGCAACCCCAGCACCAATCCAAACACCCAACTAACATCAACTAACGGTTACCTGACTAACCAGGGAAACCCGAAATAAGGGAGCCAGATCCTTCTTTTGGCACACCCAAGTACCTCTCTCTCGCTCGCTCTCTCGCTCGCTCTCTCTCTCTCTCTCTTTCTCTCTCTCTGTCTCTGGGCTGCGCACAAGAACCAGAATAATCCTCAATCCGATCCAAACCAATCCAAACCAATTAAAGGTTACTCAAAAAGAGTACGCTATATTGCCCTACACAGTTGAGTGATTCCCCAAAAACGTTCACACTGTTTTTGAGAGTGCCCCTTTTAAACTAGGTGACCTTTTGAAAAAATAGATGGCTCTCGCAAATGGATGTTGAAACCCATCTACACCAGTGGAAAGGACACCTATGCCCAAGTACTGACCACCTCTTACCCTGGTCCCCCCCCAAAAGAAAAAAGAGAAAAAAGAAAAGAAGTCCTTAGCCCGTTTGTGCGTTTTCTGACCCAGGTGACTAACCACTTCATAACTTGGCCACGAACACCCAAGTACCCAACTCTCAGCTTTCTTCCAATTGGTGGTTTGAATTGGTGGTTCGGTGGCCAAGGCGTGCTTTCCCGTTTACCAGAGGTTCAAATCCCAAACCACCAGTTTAGAGTTTCCTGACGCAAGGCTCCAAAAATTGCTGAATGAAAAAGCAAAACCAGGGTTACCTGAAACTAGGGTTGCCTGACACCTTTGCCCAAGTACACTCTTGACCTGGTCTCCCCCCTAAATGTCATTACCCCTGTTCTTAGTGCGACAAACCACTTGAGAGCTTGGCACCCAACACCAAAGTACCCAATTGTCTCTCAGCTTTCTTTCAATTGGTGGTTTGGATTGGCTTCCAATCCCCGATTAGTTCCTGTGGGCAAACCGGAAACCCAAGCAAAACCAAACCACCAAACCACCACTCCAGCGGCTGATCTCTGGGCTTCCCAGCTCTCGCCCTCCTTGGCTTCGCCCTCCGCTTCCTGCGCCGGCAGCGGCGGCGCCGCCTTCGCGCGCCCCCCGGGCAGCGGTGCGTCGCCAGGCGGCCCGTGGCCGGGCGGCGGCCCGTGGCCGTGGGGCGGCGGCCCGTGGCCGTGGGGCGGCGGCCCGTGGGGCGGCCCGTGCGGCGGCCCCTGGCGAGAAGATGAAAACAAAGCACTGGTCAATATTTGGCCGTACAAAAAACAAATAAAAATACGGAGAATGCGATTTTCTTAACCAAATATGGGTATGCCTTCTTTTGTTGGGCCCCAAAATGGTGGTGTTCCTTTTGCTTCCTTTTGCTTGTTGCTTTTTTAGAACCGCAAAGGGGTACCCTCCAAAAAAGGCAATTATTCAGCTTCCCCTGATTGGTGGTTTGGTGATGTTCCCGGGCTGGTTTCCCATTTGTCTGCAACAAAAGCAAGGGTTTCGAATCCCAAACCACCAATCCAAACCAAGTAAGGGTGATTTCACCCAGCTGTAAAAGGAAATCAAAGCCCTATTGTAAGGCAGGACTCCGCCTACGTGTTTGACTCAGAAAATGAGTTAACCAGGGACACCAATCACTGACAAACCGGGGTTATCCGAGCAGCCAAGTGAGCCGGAGGAAAGCTGAGAATGTTCTTTGTTGTCATCGCTTTTTCCAGTGGTTGGTTCAGCAGGGTTGCCCACCAAGGAGCCACCAAAGCCCGACGGGTATCTCAGAAAACAGTGCTCCTTGCGGCCCCCATAAAAACTGGCCACAACCCCAAATAAATAACACATGTCTTTCTTTTTAGCAAAAACAAAGACCGAAGAACAATGCCATGGTCAAACTCCTGGGTCATTGCCTTCAGAGGAACCCTTGGCCCATGATCATCCTAACCCTAACGCACATCCGGTTCCCAAAAATACCACAACCCAATGCTTCAGCTCATGGGCAATAGAACGCACTTGTTCAAACACTACTCGTTGGCAAAAAGGTACCGCGTCGCGTACGGAACCCCAAAAATCCCCAGCGAACTGCTCAGAGTCCGGTGTGTTTTTTGGCTGGCCGTGCCGTGCCAGAGCGATCCATATCCACCGCGATCCAAGCTCCGGGCGTGCATGGGCGGCATCATGTGCCTAAGAAATCCGAGAAGCGGGCACGAAGAATTGCGGAGGGCCCATGCCGGGGGTACACCAAACATTTCCTGGTGCTGCTTCGCATTTAGCCTACCCTTCCATAGGTGCCCTTTTTGTCATAAATAGATGGCCCTGGTAGATTCTTGAACCACCAGGTCTTGTGGCTCAGGTGAACCAGGGCCCTCTATTTTTCAGCCAAACCAACCAAAAAGCTTGGCCATGGGTCATAGCCTATGCCTCGATTTTGGGGCGGATGAACACCCGTATACCACCTATTTTGATGTTCACCAGGGGTACAGGGTTTTGACCCACAGCCATTTACTACCCTACATTGTCAAACAGTTTTGGAGGAGACCCCGGACTAGAATGGGTTCCTGCTATTTACTCAGGGGGTTGTTAATTGTTGATTGGAGAGCTGAGAGAATGGTGCCATTACCGATGACTTGGGGGGGCTTATTAGAATTGCTGCTGTTGTGGGATGCTATTGAACCAAATTACCTCATCCCGGGAAAGTAATGTTTGCAATCCTGAAATTCATGGGTTGAAGCACGACCTGCACGAACTGCATATTGACTAGTACTAACCAGAAGCTTCTCTAGGTATCACAGAAAGGCACCCCCCCAAAAGCAAAACATATGGGTGTGTGCCTTCTTTTACCCCCCGGCAGCAAAAACATGTTCGAGGCATGCTTGCCGAGAGGAAGCCTTGGCCATGGACGCAACACATCAAGATGGTGCGCAGATTCCAATGTCCTTCTTGAATAGACTGAGCTGTTCGAAGGCACACCATCCGTTCCTTGGGTCACACATGGAAAATAAGCTTGTTTGTTTGCTTTGCAGCGCTTTTGTTTGTTTTGTTGAAACAAACAAGAGGGATTGTGGATTGGCCATTTCTTCGAGAGGCAACGCAAGCTTGGGTATCCCGGTTGCTTTTGGGGCACTGCCATTCCGCGGAAGGAGCGCTTCATTCCGCGGACCCCGCAGGTCACGCCATCGGTGCACATTGCACGACGCCATCGGTGAGGCTCCCCTTCCCATGACGAAACTACCCAGAGCGTCAATGGGAAGTCGACTAGGCGGAGTCAAAGCCAAAGCGAACGAAGCCATTTGGGTTTGCCAAACCCACACGCCCCAAGCTTCAACTTCCACTCTGAGATCCGCTTAGGCTGACGCCTCCGTGACGCTGACGCCCGACGCCCTCTTCGCGGCGTGACGTCGATGGGCAACAGGTGCAATGCGCTGGCGCTCGCATCTTGACATCCAATTCTGCTCGCCATGTGTGGATGGACAAAATCCTGCACCACCCAAACAAAACCTGGAATGATGATTCCGCTGTGAATACCAACAAACAATGGTTTCCCATTGTTTCAAAGTGGTGCGAAATGGATTTCGTCCATCCACAGTACCGCACAAACGAGTGCGGTAAGCCTGGTTCGTGAGCAGTCACAAGGCGTGCTCCACCGAGCTTGCTTTTGCAAAGGGTACCAAGCCGAATTCGTTCCCCTGATCTCAACCCGCCCTCACTCCGGCTGGGGTCCGTTTGCCGACTCCGTGCAAGACAATTTGAATGTTCAAGATATTTACAATGGTGAACCCGGATGAAAAGAGCTGGTGAAACTAACAGCGGTGTGCTTCCTCCAAAGGTAAAGGATCTCATTCTGGGCATTTCCCAATGTTCTTGTTGAAAATAGACAGGTTCCATTCCTGCCCCTTTTGGAGGAAAACTGCCCCCAAAGCCAGGTAGGAGCTGGCACTAGGTGCCCGAGCATGAGGGACTCCGCCTAAGAATGGGGACAAACCCTTTTCATCAACGGGGGAGTTATAAAATTCCAGGCTCCCCATTATGGGCGTGTTTCTCGATCAAAACTGGGCTGCCCTCAGATCCCCCGCTAGCAGTTTAGCTTTTTAGGGGGTTAAATGAAACTACCACGAATTAAACACTAAAAGGCTAAAAAGCTAAGGGGATGGCTGGGAGTCACCCAGAAAATGGAGGTCCCCCAAAAAAGTGTGGCTTCCTTTTGGTTTCCCTTCAAAGCCAGCTAACAGGGGCGCGTGTAGAGAACCACCCACCCCACTCCGCCCGCGTCTTTTGGGCGACCGGGCATGGGCGGCCGCATCATGTGCGGGGGCGGCAGGTGATGCGGCGGCGGCCTCGGCGAGAGCGCCACAAACCCGCGAACCAAAGGAAGGAGAGAAGGACCATGCTGTGGATGGACAAAATCCGTTCGCACCAAATTGAAGCCATGGTTGAAACCATTGTTTGTTGGCATTTACAGGGAATCATTGTTCCAGAGCTTCTGAATGGAGGTACAGGAGTTCGTCCATCCACAGTAGGTGTCCTTCCAGAATATAGATGGCCCCGGCAAACGATACAAAACTAAACCAGCGGAGCCGATGTTTTTTTGTTCTCACCACAAGCTGAAAACGCGGATGGGAATGAGCCTCAAACCATCCTTGTAGCTTTGTTTGAAGGCACCAAGTCCCTCTCTCGCTTCCGATGGGTCAGAGCTCTTCCTTACCACTAACATGGTCTTCACAAGCACGTCCAAAAGTTCGGGCAAAGCATCCAACTGGTCACATGTCCGGGAAGTGGACAAACTTACTTTTTGGGGCACCACTACTGAGACTTGGTTGACCTTGGAAGGGGAGCAACATTCTCCAAAATTTTAGCAGTTCAGACTTTAACCACTACACCACCATAAGCAAACACGTTTAATCTGTTTCCCAACAACAACCGTGGAGAGCGCATCCTTGAGAATGACACTTTAATGACCCAAGCATTCATTCTGCGCTTGTTTGTGTAATTTGTTGTACGGCATCTGGAACCTTTCCAAGCAAACACATGGGCCATGGCACGGCGTGGTCATAATGTTAACCCCGGATTAATAAAGCCCTGGTTGATTACCCCCCCAATAATGGGACGGGTTTATTAATCCTGGGTCAACAGTAGACACAAAGGGTTGAGAGGACTGCGCCAGACTTGATTTTGTCGCTGCTGGCAACATGCCAGAAGGATGGCACCCATCATTCTAGACAGCCCTTCTGTTTCGACAAAACGAAGGTGCCAATGTGCACAGTTTGAAAACACACACGAAATCTGCGGGCCGCTGGGTCCGGAAAATGTGCCGCCGGGAGTGTCAAATTCAACCAACGAAAACTTGGAATCCCATTTGAAGGAACCTGGTCGCAAACCCCAGGATCGTCGCAACAAAAAAGAGAAATGACACCTACCGCTTCTACCAAATGAAAGCTCTGATGCGTCTTAATCTCATGTATCCTCCCCCCACTGCATGCCGATCCTGAGGGCTGGGGGTGAATGATCTCTGACGGCGGCGGGGGGAAGACAGGGGGATGGAAGCCACTCAAATTCACATGGGCATGGGTCAAAACCCCGGTTGGCCCCAGTGAACATCCCAATCCAACCACTAAAATCCCGACTCAAATGGGTGGTGCACCTAGCAAAATGGTACCATTGGTTTTGACCCAGAGCCACATGGAACCCACTTGGAGGGTGCTTGTTGGAGGAAAGTTGTCTCCCAGAACCCCCCGGGTCAGAGTCCATGTTGGATGGGGCTCAACATCTCCATGGCGGTCATGATCCCAGACGCGAGTGCCAGCATGCAGGTCCTCCCGAATGAGTCACGTTGTCAAGCAGGGAATCCCCCAAACAGCCCTCATCACAGTGAGCTCGGCATTATTTGCCCAAATGTGTCTGTGTCTGTATCTGTGTCTGTGTCTGTGTGTGTGTGCGTGTCCTTGAGGGTACCCGCTTGTAGGTTGCCTTAAAGCGAAACCGAAAGGAAAGCCACTATTTTGCGGGGCTTCGCTCTGTGTTGAAACAATATATTGGAGTTAGAATGCTATAGGGCTCACTGAAGCATCGTTTCCAAGAAAATAGTCTGGTAACCCCACTCAACGCCTGCAACCTATGGACTTTGTCAGACAAAGAAAGCCAAACAACGCCTATCGCCTATGGTCATGCGTCCTCAGCACCCGGAACGTCGCTTACAGGAAAGCAAGAAGATCCAAACTCCTGCACCCGTGGGATTTCTCGCTTGTGGCTCCGCATCGTGCCGATTGAAAAAGTAAGGATCTGCACACGTTGCCATTCCAAAACCTGAAATGAAGGATGCCCAAAGGGCCCATGTCATGGATTCTTCCCCGTTTATCAGTGAGCTCGGTACAGCTGGGAGAGTGCTCCTCAGCCCCCCCGCATGAAGCCAGGCGGGGGCGGATGCCTGAGCGGGTCCAACTACACCTCCCTCATAGGATCCAACCCCTCAAAATCCCAAGGCCTTTGCTCGGTTGCTTTCTGCTCCCCTGCTAAAAGTTTAACTTTTAGCGGTTTGACGTTAAAGTCCTAACATCCAAGCAAAATGCACCTATGTTTTGGGTGTGTCTCAAAACTAGGGGACACCCACGGTTGCTGTCCTGCTGGTCTCCATTGAAAACCTGCCAAACCAGGGCTCCTTCCAAACAAACACAGACTCTTATCAAGAGGCGAGGGAGTGGGTAGGAGGATCCTATGATCCACACCACTCATAAAGAAAACCCGGGTATTGAACAGTTGAGGGTTCTTCATGATTGATACTCACAACACCTGCGCGGGCTTCCTTGCCAAACACCCATCAAAAGCAAGCTCACCTGAGATTGGCCACAGATTGGCCTTGCTCGAAAGACAATTCGTGAGATGCAAAACGAGGGGAAATATGGGGACTGTGTCATGGGTTCGGTCATGGTTTTCGAAGGGTACACTGTTCCCGAGTTCCTGTCAACAGGTTCCCTAGAGTTCACCTTGAAACATCACCCAAAGGAAACTCACCTGAAAAGGCACAACAGGGTGATGTTTAGAACGTCCAACATGGGAAATACAGTTGATACCCAAATATTGCAAGTTGTTTCACTTGCAACATGTAGGGAATCCACCTTTTCGGGGCTGTGCAGGACACCTACAAAAATGGGTAATATATATATATATATATATGTCCGTTGTCTTAATTCAAACAAAAAACGGCCAATACGAATTAAGCGAAAAAAGACCGAGGGCCGGAGTTGAACGGGCCGGAGTTGACCCCAATTTCCTGGGCCTCTACCACAAAAGATATGTTACAAATGTCATATGTGTCAAAGGGGGGACCAACAAAATGGATATCCTTTTAGCTTCCCTCTAAGGCAACACCAAAAAGTAGCCAGTCCTGTTAAACCCACTCAGCACCTGCCTCCGTTTGCGTCTGAAGTACCCCGAAAAAATCGCCATTATTTTCAGTAGTGATAGATTCCCCTTGACACAAAAAAACACACACAAAACAATTCTGGGCGTGTCTGAATTCTTGAGGATGCCCCAAAGTGGCGCCGCGGTTTTCCTTTTTGTGTCAAGAGAAAGGGGAGCCGGGTACAGGTACCCTCAAGTGGGAACGGGGCTTCAACCAGGCGGGGCCCCGGGCCACATGGGCGGCATTCCAGGCCTTGCGGAGCGCAAGCCCAAAAGCGGAACAAGGCATGAGACACAAACAAACAAACAAAACAAAACAACACAACACAAAACAAAACAAACAAAGCAAACCAACCAGCCACAGCCACATTTAACTTCCTGGGAAACCAAATAATTAATTAGGCAACCAATCCCCCTTTGAAGAAAAACCCAAACAGGGATTTGGACCCCTACAAAGCATAATTGCCTTGACGCGTGTTTCTCTACGCCCCCCGAATCCGAACTGAGCAAAACAAAAAAACAGGATCACCTTTTGTGGGTTGAAAAAGGAGAAGCCATACTGTGGATGGACGAAATCCATTTCGCACCACTTTGAAACCATGGGAAACCATTGTTTGCTGGTGTTGCAGGGGAAACATCATTCCAGGGTGTCTTATCTGGTGCAGGATTTCGTCCATCCACAGTATGGCGATGGGTCAAAACCAATGGTATCCCATTTTGGCGTAGCTGCACCACCCATTTTAGTCGGGATTTTAGTGGGGATTGAATCGGATGTTCACCTGGGAGTACGGTTTGGATTTTGACCCATGGCCATATGTCTCCAAAAGGCTAGAGCAAAAGATTTAAGGGGCGATCCGGCCACACCAAACACGAGCCAAGACAAGGCCTTGATCAAGGCCGGAAGAGATGGTCTTGTTTTCGGGGAAACACAGGGGGGTTTGGGGGCGGGGGCGCGAGGTTGGGAGGGGGCAGGGTGGGTGCTTTGACAATTGGGCCCCCAGCGGCATGTGCGGCGGCATGCCTGTCGCGCAATGCTGAGAGCGGGCGACTTGGCCGAAACATCCCCCATCATCCCCCCATGTCCTTCCCTTCACAGCCACAGTTACAGGGTTCCTTGGAGGACACATCCAACCACCTGCCCTACAAGCTTGACCTTCAAATTGGTCCTGTCCAATCGCCCTTTCTTCCAGATGCCTCAGGGAAACCAAAGGAAAGCAACCCAAGGTGTTGATTGTCTTCTGCTGGGCTGTCCTTAGATCCCTTCTCAAAGCTCCCAACTCTTAGTGACTTTGAATGGCAACCCCGCTATACCCTCCAAACCTGAAAGCCGGGGGATGGCCGGGGGGCAAGTTGAAAGGCTCACGGCAACCCTGTCCAAAGGCCGAATGCCCGCAGGAAGCCCCGAACTTCTTCAGCTTTGGTCTACCCAAAGCCATGGTAAATAGTTAGGACCCCTTTGGCCGACCATGTCCATTTTGAACGAGAACCCACATGAAACCAAGGTGCTGGTTTTGACGAGCCATGTTGCCAATCAGACTAGAAGCAGCCCACGCTAGCAGGAAAGCATCCCAAGACAGAGGACGAGAAAATATCACTGGCGCATGGGTGTGTCTCCACACGGAACCCCTGACTGGATCCCATGCAGACTAGCCAGACTTTTCCCTGGCTCAGGGATCATTCCAACTCAGTCCCCGATCAACCAGCAAGTTAGATCCTACGTCCTTCGCCAGAAACCGCGAGTGATAGGGGCCTCCCAAAAGCCCGAAACCCCCGACGGCTGCATGAGTTGGAACCGAACTGAGCCATCCAGCTGGTTGCCCATCCTCTTCCTTTGCCTTCCCACCCCAGGTTCGATTCCCTGAAAGTTAGCCTCCCCCACGTTGCCGTGGCACCTGACACAGGGCCCCTTCAACAGGACACTGATCTTCCAGGCACCCTCAGAGGTGCCTTCTGTTCGGAGAAAGCCTAGAGTCGCCTCCAACATGTTCATTAAGACCGGATAACCCCACATGCTATGTTTTTCCCAAATGTCCACACACATGTACCGTGCGCCCCTTGTATGGATGCGATTACAGAGCACCCAGATGCACAGAATGCAGCGCCTGCCACGACTTCGGCAACGGCATCGCCAAAGTGCTGCGCCTGCCACGATTTCGCAACGGCATCGCCAAAGTGCTGCGCCTGCCACGATTTCGCACGCCCCCCGCCGCGCGCGCGACAACATCCTGTCCCTCTAGACAGCTGCCGAATGCGACCCCTGCCACACAAACACACACCCAGATGCACAGAATGCTGCGCCTGCCACGACTTCGGCAACGGCATCGCCAAAGTGCTGCGCCTGCCACGATTTCGCAACGGCATCGCCAAAGTGCTGCGCCTGCCACGATTTCGCACGCCCCCCGCCGCGCGCGCGACAACATCCTGTCCCTCTAGACAGCTGCCGAATGCGACCCCTGCCACACAAACACACACCCAGATGCACAGAATGCTGCGCCTGCCACGACTTCGGCAACGGCATCGCCAAAGTGCTGCGCCTGCCACGATTTCGCAACGGCATCGCCAAAGTGCTGCGCCTGCCACGATTTCGCACGCCCCCCGCCGCGCGCGCGACAACATCCTGTCCCTCTAGACAGCTGCCGAATGCGACCCCTGCCACACAAACACACACCCAGATGCACAGAATGCTGCGCCTGCCACGACTTCGGCAACGGCATCGCCAAAGTGCTGCGCCTGCCACGATTTCGCAACGGCATCGCCAAAGTGCTGCGCCTGCCACGATTTCGCACACCCCCCGCCGCGCGCGCGACAACATCCTGTCCCTCTAGACAGCTGCCGAATGCGACCCCTGCCACACAAACACACACCCAGATGCACAGAATGCTGCGCCTGCCACGACTTCGGCAACGGCATCGCCAAAGTGCTGCGCCTGCCACGATTTCGCAACGGCATCGCCAAAGTGCTGCGCCTGCCACGATTTCGCACGCCCCCCGCCGCGCGCGCGACAACATCCTGTCCCTCTAGACAGCTGCCGAATGCGACCCCTGCCACACAAACACACACCCAGATGCACAGAATGCTGCGCCTGCCACGACTTCGGCAACGGCATCGCCAAAGTGCTGCGCCTGCCACGATTTCGCAACGGCATCGCCAAAGTGCTGCGCCTGCCACGATTTCGCACGCCCCCCGCCGCGCGCGCGACAACATCCTGTCCCTCTAGACAGCTGCCGAATGCGACCCCTGCCACACAAACACACACCCAGATGCACAGAATGCTGCGCCTGCCACGACTTCGGCAACGGCATCGCCAAAGTGCTGCGCCTGCCACGATTTCGCAACGGCATCGCCAAAGTGCTGCGCCTGCCACGATTTCGCACGCCCCCCGCCGCGCGCGCGACAACATCCTGTCCCTCTAGACAGCTGCCGAATGCGACCCCTGCCACACAAACACACACCCAGATGCACAGAATGCTGCGCCTGCCACGACTTCGGCAACGGCATCGCCAAAGTGCTGCGCCTGCCACGATTTCGCAACGGCATCGCCAAAGTGCTGCGCCTGCCACGATTTCGCACGCCCCCCGCCGCGCGCGCGACAACATCCTGTCCCTCTAGACAGCTGCCGAATGCGACCCCTGCCACACAAACACACACCCAGATGCACAGAATGCTGCGCCTGCCACGACTTCGGCAACGGCATCGCCAAAGTGCTGCGCCTGCCACGATTTCGCAACGGCATCGCCAAAGTGCTGCGCCTGCCACGATTTCGCACACCCCCCGCCGCGCGCGCGACAACATCCTGTCCCTCTAGACAGCTGCCGAATGCGACCCCTGCCACACAAACACACACCCAGATGCACAGAATGCTGCGCCTGCCACGACTTCGGCAACGGCATCGCCAAAGTGCTGCGCCTGCCACGATTTCGCAACGGCATCGCCAAAGTGCTGCGCCTGCCACGATTTCGCACGCCCCCCGCCGCGCGCGCGACAACATCCTGTCCCTCTAGACAGCTGCCGTGAGTCAGCGAGTGTGAGTGAGTGAGTGAGCGAGTGAGTGAGTGAGTGAGTGAATGAGAGTGAGTGAGTG
Source organism: Effrenium voratum (assembly GCA_963377175.1). NCBI lineage: Eukaryota > Dinophyceae > Suessiales > Symbiodiniaceae > Effrenium > Effrenium voratum. Next base: position 75,670 of record CAUJNA010000600.1, on the reverse strand, counting down.
AGAGTGAGTGTGAGTGAGTGAGTGTGAGTGAGCGTGAGTGAGTGAGTGAGTGAGTGTGAGTGAGTGTGAGTGAGTGAGTGTGAGTGAGTGTGAGTGACTGAGTGTGAGTGAGTGAGTGTGAGTGAGTGTGAGTGAGTGTGAGTGACTGAGTGTGAGTGAGTGAGTGTGAGTGAGTGTGAGTTGAGTGAGTGTAAGTGAGTGAGTGAGAGTGAGTGAGTGAGTGAGTGAGTGAGTGAGTGAGTGAGTGAGTGAGTGAGTGAGTGAGTGAGTGAGTGAGTGAGTGAGTGAGACGGAGACGAGCGGGAGGAGGAGACGCGGCGCGCGGACGACGAGCGGAAAAAGTAAGAACCCCACACAAAGATGTGGGGAAAAACCACGCATTGCAATTTGAATGGGGGGGTAATACGGTACTGGCTTTGCGCGTAAGGCGTGGCATGTGACTGGCATGAGGCCGCAGTGTGCTGCGCAACTAGGTCCTCCAAGTAGAGAGCTTAGAATAAGTTGCTACCACCGTTTCTATTTTTCGTTTATTTTAGTAGGGGAACCCCCAAAAAAGGGGTACCTATTTTTTCTGTCGTCTATTTTTCCGTAGGGGAACCCTGCTCCCCCTACTAAAAGGGGGTGAGAGAGAGGGCACCCTTTCGCTGGACCTAGTGGGACGCGCCTGGCGGCCACTCCGGCGGGCCCTGAGCTCTCGCTCGGAAAGGTGAGAGGCTCAAGCCGAGGTTTACCCCCCTGGAGTCCAATGTGGCGGTGGCGAAGTCATTAAAAACCGGTACCGCCACCAAAAGGCCAATGGAACCAAGGACTAAATCCCGCGGTTTGCCCTAGCTCCTGAATCGGAGTCCAATGAGTGGCGAAGTCAAAAAGCCGGAAGTCCAGCCTGGAGCTTGCTTGCCCGCTCGGGTAGATCCGGGTGGAAACAGGGGTACCGAAACCTCCGATCGTGAAAAATGTTGAGCCACAAATGTGGCGGCAACCCAAAACTGGAATCCAACGTAGAAATTACAAAGTGGAGACAAAGAGGAAACCAAAGATTTAAAATGGCAACCAAGAACAAAGAGAAAACCTAAAAACTAAAGGTTGAGACAAGGTTGTGATGGATTCCCGTGGAAAGAAAAAAACGAAGACCAGCGGAGAAAAAAAAAAAAGGCCATTCAAAGCGGCACTCATAGTGTTTTACAGCTGTGTTCAACCCAAAACCCCCCCAAGCGCAATGTAAACATGGGGGAAAACCTCGGATCTAAGTAGTGTCCTGTTTCATCATGTTGGTGGCAGAAATGTAAGAAGTTACCAAACATTGACCCAGGACAAGGGGTGCCCTTCTTGATTCTTGTGTTTGACTTCAATGGAAGGGACGCCGAATATACCAGACCACAGGAAGAACAGACCAAAGCCCGAGGTAATCCCAAAGGTTTCGGGGAGGATTCAGAACAACAAAAGGAAGGTTTCAAAGAGAGAAGGCAAGCTATAAAGAAGGAGATTGCAAGCTAGAAAAAGATGAATTACTATTCCGAATCTCTTCTTCTTTCTTTGGGATGTCTCATCAAAGACGCCTGCCATGATATGATGTTTTTTGGCATTGATACAAATAATAATTATAATATCTACCTCATACCTCGTACCTCGAAATCATTAAACAAAATGCCTCACAAAATTAAGGGTCCACGCCTGCCTTGCCTCTTAACAAAGGGTGTAAAATTGGAGGGGGGTCGAGCCTGGTGTATTGTTGCAACCGTTGGATTTTTTGTTTTCAATCGTGTGTGTGTTTTCAAGCTGGTTAGGGCCCAATTGAGCAGAAACAGCTGGTTTTTAAGAACTTGATGCCAGTCTTAATGAGAGACAGAGAAGGGCCGCATATTCTCACACGTGCGTGTGTTCAAGCGTTTGAAGGCCAACTTGATGCCAGTCTTAATGAGACACAGGGAACGGCCGGATTGTCTCAAACATGTGTGGTTTCAAGCTTTTCAAGGCCAATTAAGCAGAAACGCATGTTTTTTGAGAACCTGATGCCGGTCTTAATGAGAGACAGAGCAGGGCCGGATTGTCTCAAACATGTGTGTTTTCAAGCTTTTCAAGGCCAATTAAGCAGAAACTGCTGTTTTTTGAGAACCTGATGCCGGTCTTAATGAGACACAGGGAACGGCCGGATTGTCTCAAACATGTGTGGTTTCAAGCTTTTCAAGGCCAATTAAGCAGAAACGCATGTTTTTTGAGAACCTGATGCCGGTCTTAATGAGACACAGGGAACGGCCGGATTGTCTCAAACATGTGTGTTTTCAAGCTTTTCAAGGCCAATTAAGCAGAAACGGCTGTTTTTTGAGAACCTGATGCCGGTCTTAATGAGACACAGGGAACGGCCGGATTGTCTCAAACATGTGTGTTTTCAAGCTTTTCAAGGCCAATTAAGCAGAAACGGCTGTTTTTTGAGAACCTGATGCCGGTCTTAATGAGACACAGGGAACGGCCGGATTGTCTCAAACATGTGTGTTTTCAAGCTTTTCAAGGCCAATTAAGCAGAAACGCCTGTTTTTGAGAACCTGATGCCGGTCTTAATGAGACACAGGGAACGGCCGGATTGTCTCAAACATGTGTGTTTTCAAGCTTTTCAAGGCCAATTAAGCAGAAACGGCTGTTTTTTGAGAACCTGATGCCGGTCTTAATGAGACACAGGGAACGGCCGGATTGTCTCAAACATGTGTGTTGTTTTCAAGCTTTTCAAGGCCAATTAAGCAGAAACGGCTGTTTTTGAGAACCTGATGCCGGTCTTAATGAGACACAGGGAACGGCCGGATTGTCTCAAACATGTGTGTTTTCAAGCTTTTCAAGGCCAATTAAGCAGAAACGGCTGTTTTTGAGAACCTGATGCCGGTCTTAATGAGACACAGGGAACGGCCGGATTGGCAAGGTTAAGCAGAAACGGCTGTTTTTTGAGAACCTGATGAGGTTGTCTCAAACAAAGCTTTTCAAGGCCAATTAAGCAGAAACAGAACCTGATGCCGGTCTTAATGAGACACAGGCGGCCGGATTGTCTCAAACATGTGTGTTTTCAAGCTTTTCAAGGCCAATTAAGCAGAAACGGCTGTTTTGTGAGAACCTGATGCCGGTCTTAATGAGACACAGGGAACGGCCGGATTGTCTCAAACATGTGTGTTTTCAAGCTTTTCAAGGCCAATTAAGCAGAAACGGCTGTTTTTTGAGAACCTGATGCCGGTCTTAATGAGACACAGGGAACGGCCGGATTGTCTCAAACATGTGTGTTTTCAAGCTTTTCAAGGCCAATTAAGCAGAAACGGCTGTTTTTTGAAAAATTTGAGGTCAGATTTGAGAAATCCTTATTTCGGAAACCACCTCGTGATTCGGGGTTTGGGGCTCGCCTCAGGCCAGTGAGCTCGCTATAATTTGTCTAGATTCCATGATTGTAATTGTATAATTTGATATATGTTATCTCTTTCACCTGTAGTTTTCTTGGCTAGCCGTCACTCCACGGCAGGGGGTAAAAAACACCGAAGGTCTCAAGCATTTTGCCAAGCAATTGTGTTCTGCATGTCCCGGGCTTTCTTCTCACACAAAGGGGAGGAACCTGAAAGAGGGGAAATGGTACAAGGAGGCAGCTTTCGTGGATGCACCCTGCTAAAAGACTACTACAAAAAGATCAACGAAGGGAAGAACGGTTGTGAAATCCACAAAAAAGCGCCTCTCCAAAGCGTTTTCTAGAGTTGTTTGAAGGGCAAAACAAAAACACGGTCCCCCTTTGTACTATTTCGCTTAGGGGCTGTTGGCATCTTTCAAGCCAAATCCTTCCCTTTGTATATGAACAAATCGCCAACACTGGCCTCGTGTTTCTGTTACCTCTTTGTCCGGTAAATTGAGCCGGTTGTGGATAAGGTGAAGCATACCCCGAGCTATGTGGTTCCCAACCGTCTCAAGTTCTCAGTTGTTCAGTGACCCTAGAAAAAACAGGGAACCCTTGTTTGGGCTTGGACCATTTTAGTGGAGCAGCTACACCAAAAAAAAAGAAGGAAAGAGGGAGCCACTGAACAACTGAGGGTTTGTAGGTTCCTAAGGGTTTAGTGGAGGTGTCCATTGAACCAGCCAAACGATACAGTTTTTGGTTTGGGGATCCAAGGACAGCCCAGCAAAAGAGGATCAAAAGAGGCGAAGGTACCATTTCCCCTCTTTCAGGTTCCTCCCCTTTGTGTGAGAAGAGAAAACAAACAAACAAACAAAAAAACCGACAGGCAGACAGACAGACAGACAGACAGACAGACAGACAGACAGACAGACAGACAAATAAACGGTGGCCTTGGGTTTCTGTTGCCCCAGGTAAAGCGGCGAATCCCTCGCTCCACCGCGACTAAGCTTTACCTTTCTGCCGCGGCGCTGGCTTCTTCGAGCCCGAGCCCGGCACCAGGCCCCTGGCGCGCTGCTTCGCTTTTCGACTCTTCGTCGCCAGGTTGGTTTAGCCGTTGGCCTCCGGTTTGCCGTTTAGGGGCCCCGTGGAAAACACGGGAAAATATGGCCATGGGTCAAGATCCCGTACCCCCAGTGCACATCCCAATCCCCACTAAAATAGACTAAAATGGGTGGTGCACCTACCCCAAAATGGTACCATTGGTTTTGACCCACAGCCATATGTCCAGTGATAGAGTCCCAACTTGAAAACCAGGAGAAAACAAAAAAACAAGTATTCATTTCAGCAAATGGAAGTTTCAAGGGGAACCAAATGGGAAACCACCTGCCAAACGACAAACCAATCCAAACCGCAAACTAGTGGAAAGCTGACTTTGTGCTCCTTTCGGCCAATTTTGTGCGCTCCGATTCTGATAATTACCCTATACGCAAAACAATCATGGAGTCAATCAAGGCTTCCAACATCTGGTCAATGCCGGAGAAGTGGGCAACGTGAACATCTCCGACCCTATGTTGGGTTTTGTAAGCCAAAGCCATTTCCCCCCGCCGGCCTCGATTTTAAGTTGTTTGTGCTATGCATGCTCAGACCTCCAGGATGGAAAAAGAAAGGCACGCTTTAGTTCGGATTTTGGATTCGAATGCACCGGGATCTACCCCGACGTTTCCCACACACAGCCCTAACTGCTTCCAAACCTCCCAAGAAATGGGTGTCTTTTTGTAGGGGACCCCTTCAAAGAGGTGGTTGCTCTTTTGGATTCACTTTTTAAAGCCCCCAAAACGGGTATCCCGTTTACAGAAAATCGTGGCATGTCTGGAACGCTAGACCCCAGAGCATGTGAAATTAGGCCAGGTTGGGCAAGGAGCCCCCAATGCATGCGAGGCATGCGTGGAATGCTGATAGTTCGGTAAACATTTGCAGGCCCTTGAGCACTCAAAAAGGGGCAAGGGAAACAGGATCCTACCCGACAAAAAAACGAACATCGAGGGTGGAAGGGACCCTCTCCCCCACTCGGGGAAAAAATACGTTCCGCACAAAGAGAGAGAGAGAGAGAGAAGAAAAAGAGAGAGAGAGAGAGAGAGAAATAACAACAAGAGGAATCCCCCCCCAATGCCTTGAACACTTAGAGGCTAATTTGCAGCCAAGAACCCTAAGCCAACAACCGAAAAAGACAGGTTGCTCAAACTAGACCCTAAGTCTCCACCATACCCGCCACCCACCCCAAAAAAAACAACAACAACATACCTTTCCCCCCCTCCAAAAAGACTAAAAATATAAAAGAGGAACTCCCATACGCTACAAAAAAATAAAATAAAAATAGCCCCCCCCCCTCCAACCCCCCCAACCCCCCAAACAAAAAAAACATGGAACCTTTGAGCGTAAAATAATAATAATACTTGCTTTATTGCTTTGTTGTTTTTTCTACAAACACAAAAAAAGCTTGCCGCCTGTTCTCCGCATAATCCACCCGGATCTTCGCGGAGGCGATCCTTTCCTCGGCCGCCCGGAGCCGCTCGCTGAGACGTCGGCTACGTCGAAAGCTGGGCGGCTCTCGTCGTTTTCTTAAGTCGTAGACCCGCTTTTGGGTTGGCTGCTTTGATGTTTGCCGTTGGTTGCCTTGCCTTTTGAGGCGAGGACGCGGTGCATCCGGCTTCCAGGGCAAGGACCCTTTACCACCGAGCCCGAGCTCCATGTGTTGGGCCCCCTAGCGTCGCGGCAGGTTCGAATCGCCAAGTGAAGTGGAGAGCTCCATTTGGGGGGTCTGATTCCTATTTCAAGACACCCAGCGAGGTGTGGAACTCACGAACTCCTCACCGCTTGCAGATGGTTTGCCCGTTTACTACCCCCCCCTGCATTTGTTTCTTTTCTTCCTTTTTTTTTGCGAGGTGACATCCCCACAACTTTCTTAAGACACACAGCAAAAATGTGGATTCCCCCAAATTCGCAAGACCATGACACATGGCTCGGATGGCACAGTTGGGATTCATTCCGCATGCCTATCGAGCCAAGGTAACTCTCAGTGGACTGGTCAGAAATGCCCGCGGGAAATCCATCACCCTTCTCCAGCCAAGCGATACCTAGCGGGACAGCGGGCATTGGTTCAATCGTTGGAGTCTTCAATTTGAAGCCCCAAACCGGCCGTGAATGTGGTGTCATTTGCAGTTTCTGCGAACACAAAGGTGCGTCGGATTGGTTCCAAGTCAACGGTCTTTGCGCTCCAACCCAACATGTGCCAAGCGAATGGGATCCTTGGGACCTTCATCCGTGCTCGTTACGCCCCACGGACGCGACTTGAAGGGGCGAATTGCTTCAGGGTGCCGGGCCTCTGGACATCATTCTAGGACATGGAAACCCCCGGCGGCTCACAAAACATGTACCAAAATGGCACCCTTGGCAAAGACTAAATCCTGCGGTTTGCCCCAGCTCTTTAATGGGTGGATTCCTTTTCCATTCTTTTCAACCATCCTTCTTTTCAAGAACCGGATCCTTTTTTTGTGGGTGCCTGGAGGTTTTCTAGGATCCTTGGAATGGAAATGGAAGGTAGCCCTAGAATTGAACTTCTGTCCACCCTTGGGTGGCTCCACGTCAAAAGACTTCACCGCCACTTCGGACTAAAAAGAGGAACAAAAAATAAGAAAAAAAAAGAAAAAAGAAAAGGATAAAATAACAAGAACAATAAAAAAAAATAAGAAGAAAAGAAAAGAAAAGGAACGAGAAGAAGAAAAAACAAAAAACACATTCGGCCGCCGAGCGGCGCCGGAAAGACGGATGGCTCGGTCCACACACTGGGTGTCTGCGAACTCGAGGTGGCAGAACAGCGTGCCGCTCCTCTTGCTCTTGTCCTTGAGTTCTCATCCGGGGGGGGGAACTGGGAGAAACCCGCAAAATCCAGCTGGAAAACCCTTTGCACATTTGTGACAATTGTCCTGACACTTGACAAATGGTCCTCCAGATTTGGAAGGTTAGAATAAGTTGGTACCCACTTTTTTCTTTTTGTCTATTTTAGGAGGGGAACCCGAACCCCCAAAAAAGGGGTGAGAGAGGGCACCTAGCTGGGGAACCTAGTTGAGTTCACTCCACAAACCCCGGTATTCAAATGGGCTACCCAAATCCATGTGAGAAAATACAAAGGCGGCCGCGGCTGTTTCTGCCTTCATCTACCCGGGTTTTGACTGTGGCTCAATTGAGTTCACTCCCCCACAAAAAACCAGAAAGCGCGCAGACAACTGGGGAGAAAAAACAAATCGGAGTCTATAGGAAAGCAGGGGATGAGGGGGGGGGAGAACAAGGGGCAAGCCCGGGAAAACCCAGAGAAACTCAGGGGAAGCCATGGGAAAACCAGAAGAGACGAACATGGGCAAAGCAGGGGAAAAGAAGTCGGAAGCGGAGGGGAACCCAGCAGGTTTCGTTCGCCCAACTCGATCTGAATGCTTTCCCAAAATCAAAAGTTGCAAGTGACTGTGTCCATTGAAACGATCGCCACTTTTGGAGATTCCAACAAGTGAAATTGAGGAACCATCAGGAGGAAGTGGTCTCCCATCATCATCATAAGATGCAATTTAACCCCCCTCCCCCCCCTCACTAAACCCGGTTGGAATTCAGGGGAAAAACTGATTGGAATCCAGGGCATGGGACCGCCTGCTCACTTCACCCCCCGAAAAGGTGAAGCTAAAACGAACCGATCATGAGCACTAATGAAACTTGAGACAACCACAGAGACTACACCAGCGTGAAAGTAGAGGATCAAACTGCGGCAGCCCAAGAAAGCTAGACGGAGCCACCGATGTGTTTTGTGTGTTTTTTTTTCGCCGAGGACGGCACCAGTCTGATCTCTCTGATTTCGCCGCCTGCGCAGAAAAGGAGGACTGCACCTTCATCCTCAATTTGTTGAACTGTTTGGGAAAATGTCAAAAAGGGACCCCCAAAATAGGCTTTCCTCTAGACCAACCAAAAATGAGTTCCCTGAAAAAGACACACCGATACCACGAAACAATCAATTGGTTCCCCTCCCGCAAGCAAACATTTTTCCAAAGATCTATGAACTTCCACGTTTGGTGGGAGGGTACACGTCGACTTGCTACTTCGGGAATGAGGGAAGGACCCCGAATAAAACGACCATCCTTTGTAGTTTTGCGCAAGGATCCTTGAGATTCATTGAGAAACCCCTGTTGATGCCTGAGAATCAGCAACGCGAAAAAACCACCAAGTGTGTCTTTTTTGACAGTACCCGGTTGTGTTGAAACCAAGGAAACCGGCCTTTTTTGGGGTTCCCGGCTCCGATAGACCAAATCGGTCGGTTAGGACGCGATATTGGATTCGGACGTGAAAGTGAGCCACGCAACAGTGCCCCTCAGGTGGTTGAGCCTTCTGATAAACAAACGCTCCCTTCAGAAAGAGACGGAGTAGCACGAACGGGCCTGCGAAGACACAGCGAAAAAGACATGAGAGTAGACATATATGTCCCACCCTCCCCCCGATGGTCCTCCCTGGTTCCAGGCGGGGGGTTTGAGGTTGGTCCCCAGGGGTCGGTACAGTTCTCCGCAGAATTAAATAGGATTCCTTGTTGTGGCTGTCATCTTCTCTTGATGGACCATGACGATCCCTACCAGAAACAGTCACTTCAAACTTGAGCTGTCCTTGACAACCCATGTCCCTGCGGAACTCTTCATGTTTTTTGCGTTTATCCTTTCAGAGGCTGGTGGGATGTTGTTTGTTCCGCCTGTGATGACAGACCCAAAAAGGAAACAAAAAACGCTTGCTTGAACCAATCTTGTCTAAACAACTGCCTTCTGGATCTCCCTGCGGGCAACCTTCACCAAGCTGAGGCAATGCTCATATTGGGGCCGTGCCATACAGGTTGCCAAACACCCCGAAACGAACAGACCACCGCTCGAGTTTGCCAAAAAAAACGGCCCCATTCGTATTCCCCCCGCCCCCCCCCCAAAAAAAAAATGATAGAAGCCACGAACCCGAATCCAAAAGATGACCTTGGGAATGTGCATTTCGTCAACTCGAGCAATGTTGTCCAGCTGGAACTATTTTCCGACGCTTTTGAGCTTCTGACCGACCGTTCAGCCGACACCTCTCAATATTCTTCAACGCAACACTCGTAAGCGACTTTTGTCACTGACACTTTTGAGAGACGCTTCTGAGCAAGAGCTTGAGCAAGGGCGACACTTCTGAACACACCTACAAGCGATATTTCGAATTACGCTCCTAAGCGACACCTCTGATTGACACATCTAAGCGTCAAGCGCCAACCCTGAAGCAATAATTTTGAGCGACAAACTACGGCAAACTGAGCGACACCTCTACACACACATAAGCAACACTTCTGAGCAACACTTCAAGTGACACTTCTACACTTTACACACACACACACGCATACCCGTAAGCGACGCTTCTGAGTGACACTCCTGAGCGACAGTTCGGGCAACATTTCTACACACATATCTGAGCGACACGTCTGAGCAACACTGCCAAGCAACACTTCTGAACGATACTCCTGAGCGACACTGCGGACATCACCTTCGAGCGACACTTCTGAGCCACATGCGCTTCTACACGCACATCAGCAACACTCCTGGGCGACACTCCTAAGCCGTGATTCGAGCGACGCTTCGTATACACACACACGCACATATCTGAGCGACACCTCTGAGCGACACTTATGAGTGACGCTGCTGAGCGACACTGCTGAGCAACACCTCTGAGCGACTTCTGAGAGACACTTCTGAGCGACAGCTCTGAACAACACATCTGATCGACACTTTTGATCCACTTCTGAGCGACACTTTGATCCGAGCAACGCTTCTGCTCGACACTTCTCAGCAACACTTCTGATCGACACTTCTGAGCAACACTTCTGATCAACGCTTCTGAGCAACACCTCTGTTCGACACTTCACTTCTGAGCGACACTTCATGAGCGACACTTCTGAGCGACAATTCTGATGGAAACTTCTGACCGCCGCTTCTGATCAAGACATCTGAGCAACGCTTCTATTTGACATTTCTGAGCCACACTTCTGAGTAACAATTCTGATCGGCACTGCTGATTGACGCATCTGACCGATCGACACTTCTGATCGAAACTTCTGAGCGACGCGACACTTCTGAGCGACACTTCTGAGCCACACTTCTACACACACACACACACTCACGCATAAGCGACACTCTGAGCGACAATTCTGAGCAACACTTCCCAGCGCCGGGACACTTCTGAGCAAAACTTCTGAGGAACACTTCTGAGCAACACTCCTGATCGACACTGCTGATCGACACTCTGAGCGACACTCACTGCTGACCGACACTTCTGAGCAACACGTCTGAGCAACACTTCTGATCGGCACTGCTGATCGACGCTTCTAATCAACACCTCTGATCGACGCTTCTGATCGACACTTCTTTTCGAAGCTTCTGAGCGACACTTCTGACAATACCTCTGAGCGACACTTTTGAGCCACACGTAGAGCGACACTTTTGAGCAACACTTCTCAGCGACGCGACACTTCTAAGCAAACTTCTGAGCAACACTTCTAAGCAACACTCCTTATCGACTTCTGAGCAACAAAACAACACTTCTGAGCAACGCTTCTGATCAACACTTCTCGGCGACAACTCTGAGCAACACCTCTGATCGACACTTCTGAGCGACACTTCTGAGCAACACTTCTGAGCGACGCTGCTGAGCCACACTTCTGATCGACATGTCTGATCGACACTTCTGAGCAACGCTTCTGATTGACACTTCTGAGCGACACTGCTGGCCGACACTTCTGATCGACACATGTGCTCGACACATTTGATCGACTATTCTGAGCAGCACTTCCGAGCGACGCGACGCTTCTTATATAGCAACATTTCGGATTGACACGACTGCTCGGCACTTCTCGATGAGAAACACTGCTGATCGACATGTCTGAGCGACACTTCTGACCAAAACTTCTGATTAACACTTCTGATCGACACTTCTGAGCAACGCTTCTATTTGACATTTTTGAGCCACACTTCTGAGCGATGCGACACTTCTGAGCAAGACTTCTAAGCAAGACTTCTGATCGATACTGCTGGTGGACACTTCAGATTAACACTTCTGAGCGACGCGACACTTCTGAGCAACACTGCTGACCGAAACTTCTGAACGATTCTGATTGACACTTCTGACCGACACTTCGGGTCGACACTTCTGAGCGACACTTCTGAGAAATGCAGCTTGTCACGTCTCTTGCCACGTCTCTTGTCTTAATGAACACTACTGAACGACACTTCTGATCGAAACTTGCGATCGACACTTCTGATCGACACTCCTGAACAACACTTCAGATTGACACTTCAGATTGACACTCCTGATCGTATCTCTCTCTCTCTCTCTATCCCTCTCTCTCTCTCCCTCTCTCCCTCTCTCTCTCTCTCTCTTTCTCTCTCTCTCTCTCTCTCTCTCTTTTTCTCTCACTCTCTCTCTCTCTCTCTCTCTCTCTCTCTCTTAACTCTCTTCACTCACTCTCTCTCTCTCTCTCTCCATACTTCTATAAAAGACGCTTCCGAGCAACACTTGCGATCGACACTTCTGAGCAACACTTCTGATGGACACTTCTGATCGACACTTCTGAGCGACACTTCTGAACGACACTTCTGAACGTCACTTCTGAACGACACCTCTGAACGACACTTCACCTTTGAACGACACTTCTAATCGACACTTCTGAACAACACTTCTGGTCGATACTTCTGCACGACACTTCCAATCGACACTTCTGAACGACACTTTCAATGGACACTCCTGATCCAAATGCGCGCCGCGCCACAGCGAGAGCGATTCGACCCACCCGAAGTCCGCAGAGGGTTCACTTTGCGAGGTCAGAATGCGCACCGCGCCACTGCGAGACTGATTCGACCCACCCAAAGTGCGCAGAGGGTTCGCTTCGCGTTCTCAAAATGTGCACCGCGCCGCAGCGAGAGCGACTTGACTGAATCAAAGTGGGAGGCCTGCCACAAAATCTACACCCAGGCGCCAAAGTACTGCACCTTCCACAATTTGCACGAAAAGCTCCAAAGTGCTGTGCCTGCCACGAAATTCAACCAAAACGCTCGAAAGTGCTGCGCCTGTCATGCAAAGTAAGCTTGCCACGAACTCAAAATCATCCAAACTGCTGCGCCTGCCACGAAATCCAACTTTGCGACACGCATCCGAAACTAGCGCGGGACTGCGGCGCCAGAATGATTTCGACCAGTTTCGACACGCTTCAAGCTTGCCAAAACGAGTCGATTGTACGACAGGGCCAACGAAAAGGACGCCGGCGCAAACACTATCACGCGCCTGCCAAGCAGGACACCTCAAAACGACCACCTTCCAAAACACTGCGCCTGCGCAGCGAAGTAACACGCAACGCTGCAACAGACACGATTCACGCACGGGCACAGCGAATTCAGCGCTTCAGAACTCATCGAACAGTCACTTTTTGCGACAATCCCAATGGCACGGGCGCTCGCGGACGCTTTCGAACGCTTTCGGACGCTTGTGGACGCTTGCGGACGCTTTCGGCCACACGCGAGCCGACCAGCGAACACCTTACCCCCAGACCCCACTTAATAACGGGAACCCTTCGCTACGCATTCGGGAAAAAAAAGCAGGAGAGCGGCCCCTGAAAAAAGTGCCACGAAATAAGTCCGAAGTGTCGCTGGGCAACCCTGCATTTGCCAAAGAACTCGCGGATCTCTTCCTCCGTCACTTCCTCATGCAGGGGCTCAGCTAAGTGGATGTGGCTTTTTTGAGGTCCTCCTTTTGTGGTTTTAGAGGGAAACTGGTTGGACAACCATTTGGGGGGTCCCTGAAGGACCCACCCAAGTGTTTTCATCTCTGTGCTACAATCCTGTCACTCCCGAATCAGCGCCGCAAGGTGTTTCAGCTGACAGGCAAGAAACAATGGCTTGCCTGCAAGTCGCTTCCCTAGAAAGCCCATGCAACTAGACATCGCTGCTTCCTGTTCTCCTCGATGTCCAAAAGCTTCAAGGGCGGTGCCTTTTTTGTGGGAATTTGGTTGGTTAGAATTTGTAGGAAAACCAGAAAAAGAAACTCACCATATTGGGACTCACCATATTTGTTTGGGGGTTCCTTGAACGGTCTCTGCAAATTTCAAGAAAAACAACACCTGAGGAAAAAAAGGCCTTGCCAGGGAAATGGAGCTCTTCCTTTTTGATGTGATGGGGTGGTGGCACAATGGCAGCGCGCGCCACCTGGGAGGGAGCAGGCTCAGATCCTACCAGTCTCAATATAATTTGGTTGAGCCCTCTTCTGGATTGCGGAGGTTGACCAAACCTGATGTGGCTGACGCACGTTGAGTGGCATGTTCGCGCCGATGTGTCGAGCCAGCTGTCTTCTCTTGAGGGAGCCATTGTTGTGTTGAGTTGTCCAAAGGGAAACCATCAGAACGCCGAAGCCATTTTGGGGTAAGCTTTAGCAGTTAAGTGGTTGGATTTCAGCCACTCAGCCACAACAAGCAACAATGCAAAATGTTGCCCAACAACAACCATGACCCTTTGTTGGGTGGTGTTGGAGCCGTTTTTTTGGGGGGTTCCCCTTTGAGACAGAGACCCATCTTGGGGCACCCGAGCCCCAAACTCAAACACCTCATCTCCCTTCGGATCTGGGGCGCCCGGTCGCCAGGCAAGCCGCCCACCCAGATCTCGGAGGGCAAGGCTTGGGTCTGGGGGATGTGGTGTGGGAAGGATGTCTGGATTGGTTTGGCTTGGAATGATTTGCGGTTTGCTTTGGTTTGGGATGGATTGTTGGCTTGGTTTGGTTTGGTTTGGAAGTCTTCGGCTTGCTTTGATTTGGGAAAGAGTTTGGGTTTGGTTTGGTTTGATTTGTTGGGTGACCCGAAAAGGTGTCAACAGAGCATCAGTGGTTTTTGTCGAGCGGTTAGAGGCTTGAATTTTCGAATATGTCTAAGAGGGTTCAACCAAAAACATGAGAGAAGACATGGTATTCACCTTACTTCCTGGGTTTACTCGCCAAAAAAGTCCTGGCTTGTTGTTTGCCAATAGAATGGTCTGGCGCAAAGTCTAAACTTCAAACTCAGGGAGTGAGATGTGAGATACCCCTCTTATAGTGGCTAGCGGTAGACCACATGTCCACATGTCCGAGGACCTTATCGCATAAGGCGATGAATCAGAGTCAAAGGGTGAAGCCTGAAATTTCGAGAAGCGGTGCTTACAGAATCCCGCGTTTGCACAAGAAATGTTGGGTTGATCAACGTTACAACGTTTGGTATGGTGCAAAAAAGCTGCGGTTTTGCAGCCCTTCTGAAAATGAACAGAAACAGAAACAAAAACGCCTTGAAACTTCAAGACGTGCCAACCACGGCACAGTCAACCAGAATTCAAATATGGGTTCGTCTTTTGAGGGAACCCTCTGGAACGATCGGCACATGGTGCCGAGAGCAAAACCCCGGGCAGGACCTTGGGTGAAGCGATGCATCCGCTAAAGTGGTCGATTCCCCATATGACTTCCAAGGGGCAAAGGGACCCCCCCTTCTTGGTACCTCGATCGGGTGCGTGAAGCGTTGGGAAACGAAAGAGATTATGTGGAAGGGTCAAAGCCGAAAAAGTGATCGGGTTTTCAAACCAAAAAACGAACTGATCAATGTCTTCAAAGGTCGAAGAAAAAAAACGACTGACCCTCTCAAATAAAAGTCAGGACACTGGAAGCGGAGGAAACCCGTGGATCCACCCGAAAATTAGAAAAGTACTAGAAGAGTACTTAAGCAGGACCAACAAGGTGAAGAACAGATGATTTCCACAATAGGCGCATCCAAACCGTTTTTTGGACTTGAATTGGAAGCTTTGGTGGTTAGGGTCTAGCTTTCCATTTGCCCCCCCCCCCAAAAAAAAAAAAGAAGAAAAAAAAAGAAGTTCAAGTCCAAATCCAAACCACCAATTCAAACTACCAACTAAGGGTTACCTGATCATCCACTTGCGTTCTTTTCTCGACTCCGGGAAAAATCGTAGTGGACCCTGATGTGAATTGAACAAAGGCGATATCTTTGTTGACACTGTTTCTTTTTAAGGCTGCAGAAGAGGGTAGGGTTGCGAGAATTCTCAGTGCAAAGTCCAAAGTCATCTGAACGAATCCAACTTAAGGGCTGAAAAACCCATCGTCCCGGCTTCCCTCCAATCGGTCATCTGGATTTGGAGGTGCAAAACCCCAAACCACCGGCTGAGGGTTGGCTTGGATGTTCGGCCAGGTAGGTTGGCCACTTGGGCGCTGAAACCCACCAGCGGTTCACGGGGGAAGAAACTTGGCTACGAGCACCCCAAGTACCCTGGAGGGGGGGAGTCGTGTGTCTCTCAAAATTCGGGGGCCCCCAAAACCCAGAAAACAAAACACACACGCACACACACACACACACAAAAAAAAAAATCGCACCCTCAAAAAACAAGGGGACACCAAAATTGCGACTGCCCCTCTTGGTTTTTCTTCAAAACCACACAAACCAGGGAAGACACGCCAATTTGTGCATCCCAAACTCCTCCCAGGACCCCGCGCCGTGCGGCAGTCCTCCGGTTTCCTCAGATACGCACCAGCCGCGCGGCTGGCCGCGCGAGACAAAGAAAGCGCTTTCCGAGCTTGGATCAAAAGAGGACCAGACTGTATAGCGCTTCTTCTGAATCCTTTCATAAAACTATCAACTATTATATTATCCGGGAAAAAAAGAAGCATCCAACTCGCCTCGATGCCAGTGATGTTGGGCTGGGGGCTGTGTTGCCCAAGTGACGAAAGAAAGAAGTGATAAAGTCCATTAAGTGGTCCAGTCAATGAAGTGGGAGATTCCCTTGTTTTGCCACTACACTGGCAACCAGACCAAGACTGTGGGAAATGGAAACCACTTCCGTGATACAACACGAGCAGGGCATACCGTGCCCGTGTCAGGGCAATCCTGCGCACAGGCAGGATTAAAGTCGCTGCCACGCCGGTGAGCTCGGGATCATTGCAGGCGTGGAGGTACAATATGGGTGTGGCTCAAAATTCAACAGCTAGGGTTACGCAAATAGGTATGGGTCAAAAACGGTCAAAATAAACCACCAGGAAATGGACCGCTGGTTTTTAGTTTGTGGTCTTTGGTTTCATTTAGCAAGGTGCCATTGTGGTACATTTATTTGAGCCACAGCATGTGGCAGCATCCGCAGTCGCCCCGCGGCGATTTTACCAAATTTGTACTGGTTTTGCTGTGGTCTGCGCAGCCGGTCGCTCTTGGTTTTCTTCGTGGGCAATGTCTTGCATGAGCTTCGGCAGGACGCTCTCCAGGAGTTCGCAATCCAGCTTGTAGTAGCAAAGGATGGCGCAGTACTGGCTCAGTTGTGTCAAGCGTAAAGCTGCCCAAGCCAAAACCAGCAGGGAAGCAGGAGCCGGTGGCAGCCGATCACGCTCGTGCTCAGCCAGCTTCTCTGCTCCTTGTAGCCTTGGGTAGCTTTGAGGCTGCACCGGCACGTAGAGCACTGCGCAGCGTGTGTCAGGACAACTTGTGATAGGCCCAGGTCACCATCCCTCCGCAGCGACGAGTCACCGGGAGTGACTGGATTGTGGGAGCCGGGACCATCGCCCAAGCAGACCCTGCAATCAAAAAGCGCTTCCCAAAGACTAGCCCCCTATAAAGGGGGAGATTCCCTTGTTTTGCCACTACATTGGCAACCAGACCAAAGAAGCATACATAAAGTCAGCATGAACTCAAGAAGCGCGATACAAAGGGAGTGACCAAAGTCATCAAGCCCAGTGGTCCAGAAGATCTGACTCAGTTGGCAAGACCCAAGAAGTGACTAAAATCAACATGAACCTCATAGTGCAAAATGATTACACGTACGTATGGGCATATGATCATGATATGTGGTTCAAGTATTCCCCTCTAATTCGATTCATTTAGGCCGTGACATTCAGAAACTACTACTCGGTTGCGTTGTTTGAGGGCCCCCCGTTGGTTTGGATGGTTTTAAAGGGAAACCAACAGGAAACCAACAACTTTTGGTTGGTGCCCAAACCAAACATCTCCCCATTTGAATGTTCGACTCAGCTAGTAAGTTGTTAGCAACCAGGGTTGTAACCCACGGTCTTTGGCCCCCAAGGTGGGGTTCAGCCTGTGTCCAAGGGGCCACAGACCAACAAGATCCTTTTTGGTTGTCCTCACTTGATGTGGTCAAGGTTGGGCCGGACCGCGCACATAAACCGAAGGGGTGGAAAAGCATGGGCAATCACAAATTGCTGGTCTGTGCCGCAAGATCGCAACGGGTTCCCTTTGATTTGCATACGCAACCCCAAAACGAGACACCTCGCCTTGTCTCAAGCTTGCCTAGAGACGCAGCCCCGAACAAAAGCTGCTTCAGCCTTCAACAAATTCCTAGTCTCTAAGGGGGGGGTTGGATTTTCTAAGGCTCCCCTAGGCTCCCCTGAAAAAAACAAAATTCCTCGAAACAAAGGTGCTTCATGGCAACGAGTTGGAGCTGGCAATTTCACCCTGAGGGGCTCACTTTGACCCTTATCTTTGCCCGTACTCCAAAAATAATATGGCCATGACTTTTAGTCAGGGACCCTCTGATGGACATCATTTAGGTCAAGTTTTATGTCCACCAACCACTTTCAAAGAGGCTCCTTATTAAAAACCATGGCCACATGTTCAGATTCTGCTTGAGATTTACAGAGTCTGCCTTAAAATATATCAAATCGTGGCCACTCACCAGCTTGGAGGGTCCATCCATACTGGACAAAATCCACGCCAGGCACCAGTTGCCATGGACGAAACCTTCTCAGATGCTCAGTAGCTATGGGAAAAAAAGGGCACCCTTTTTTGGTTGGTTGGGTGTCAAGGGGAACCCTTCCCCAAAAAAAAGGAAAATGGGCGCCACTGGGCAACTGAGCCTTGAAAGTATAGGTTGAGAAAACACCCACCAACTGGTGCCTGGCGTGGATTATCCACAATAGGGGTGGGAAACCCATGTTGTCATCCGGAGTGTTTCAAAGTGGACCGTTGCTGGAGTAGCATCGACCAGTTGGTCAGGCTACACCCTTACTCTTCACTGCTTCAAGCGAACTAGCCGTTTAAGTATCCCAATCAAAGCCATAAAAGCATGACCGATATAACCCACCTATCGTGGTGGGTTATAAAATGAGATGTCTAAGCAGTAGCCATGAAACCCATTGTTTGTCTTAGCTAGAAAATCAACACAACACCACACATTAACATTAGGCGGGGCCCAACTGGTTTTGAAATCTGCCCAAAACAGCCGCTCAAAATGCATCGGTGTCTAAACTACAATTATCTTCTCAAGAAACCATCCCTTATACGATGTATTCTGGTAACTCAACCTGCATCTTTGGGTGATCCTTTTCTCCTTATGTTCTTCCTCGTGGCTGATTGAAGCATCACCTTTTGGGCCATTGCGACATTATATTATTGTTGGTGGGGTGATGCTTGGGGTTTCAACTCCGCTTTGTTCTTGTGTCAGAACGATTTCCCCAGCAAGAGGGGTTCTTGAGGGGTACGTGAATTTCGTGTGGAAGTCTGCAAAGGGGCAGGTGGATCTGCAGGAGAGTAGCTGGGCCTTCCCATCTTCCCAAATGGCTGTGTTTTCTTGGCTCGACCCCCCTCTTAGTTGCGTGTGCACGGAAACCCTCATTTTGGGGGGTCGCGTATGTTGAGAATAGCCCGTGTTCGAAACCACAGCTCAGGACACCGCGTCTCGGGCACGGTGCGGTCTTTGCCCACGCGGTACCTGCCATATTCGCGGACGCCAAAGTCATTGAATTCGCCTTCGGTTTCTTCACCCCAAGAATCAGATTTCTCTCAAAACGGGGCGGTTTGGATTGCCGGCCCGGCCGCTCTCCGGTGCTCTGTGCTACATGGCCATGGGTGTGAGCATCCCAATCCAACCACTCAAATAGACTAAAATGGGTGGCGCACCTACCCCAAGATGGTACCATTGGTTTTGACCCACAGCCACATGAGTCACTCATGAGTCTCCCTCCACCAGGCGAACGCGAAACGCGGAACGCGAAACGCGGGGCACGCGGCCAAGGGCTTGTCCTCTGCGAAGTCCACGCGGATCGGGACCTGACACTTCTCCGCTCCACGAATTTCTAAACCCGCGGTCGCGGGATCAGCTCAGGGACAAATCAAAACCGGGTATTAAAATGGTCGTAATCCCAGAGCCATGCTTCAAGAATAAAGAAGGCCGCAACGATTTATGGCTGGGACTGTTGTTTACTAACCTTCGCTTACCCGGGTTTTGATTGTGACTCACCTGAAGATCCAGCCTGCAGATGGATAAAAATGTCCTGCAAACGTTGACTTGGACCAAACCCCCATGAATACTGGAAAAAACTACCGGCAAAGTGGTGAGACATTGTGTCCATCCACAATGTCTTCCTATGTGCCATGTTCAAAAACCTTGGAGCCTTCACTTTATGAGGCCATATCAACCTTCAGGCAATCTCTTGGCTCTTAGGAGGCCTTAAAGCTGCCAAACAAGAGACCCCTGGAGTGCATCGGACATGGCATGTGAACTGGTTGGATGTCCGGCCTTCAAACTGAGAGGTCTCGACAAACGAGAAGAAAAACAAAAACAAGCCCAGGTGCCAGCCCAAAGGGCACCCCTGGAACCGAATCTCCGTTTTCGCCTCCTGAAAGCTGCCCCCAAACCACCCCAAAAATCAATCTGAGTTCTGGGACTATCGACATCCCTTGGCTCCCAAAAATCGCCGATGTCTGGATTGGCTGATCAGCGGCGGTGAGCAACTCCTCTCCATGTTCTTGATCTCGAACAGAGTCTTGCGCTACACCGCGCCATGGTGCCATGTTCCCGTGAGAATGGGGGCTGCTGTTGCTCTGGTATTCAACCATGCCGCCGAAAGTAGCAACCAAGCCGAAGACGCCACCAGGGCTGTGAAGCCAATGCCGAAGATGTTCTGACAGGCTACATCGTCGCAGTTGCATCGCGGGCATGCAGGGCACATGCGTACACCCAAGATGTGGGCCAGCGTGTACTTCATGCTCACCTTGAAAGCTAGCACGACCGCCCATGGGTCGCTTGCAAACAGCGCGCGCAAGCCATACTCCGCCCACCATGGAGTTCCTTTATGCCCGGCGATCCTAGGCAGTTAGCGCCAAAATAAACCTCTTGCGGGGGTAGAACAACATACCTCAGTGCAGTGTCTCAG
Organism: Effrenium voratum; assembly: GCA_963377175.1. Lineage (NCBI taxonomy): Eukaryota > Dinophyceae > Suessiales > Symbiodiniaceae > Effrenium > Effrenium voratum. The sequence continues at coordinate 55,053 of CAUJNA010000600.1, read as the reverse complement.
AAGCCACGGCCATCGGAACCCCCCCCTCTTGTGGGTCGCCTTGGTTGATTTTC
>CAUJNA010000600.1:0-50000 GCA_963377175.1 Effrenium voratum | reverse complement strand
CCGAACCGCGAAATGCGAAATCCGAAAGCGGCCTGCAGACAAATCATCTCCACTTCCCCGCAAGACTCGAAGAGATCGATAATGTCCTGCCGGCCAGATTGAGTTGTCACGCGCCTCATGGGGGCTTTGCCTCCAACGATATGGAACCCTAAAGTGAGGGTAGCTTCCCAGTACCACTCAAAAAGGATACCCTCGAAACAAGATGGACCGGCCAATGCTCAGGCATCCCCAACTGACATTGGATGTTGGTGAGTACCCCGAAAGGATCTTCGTGGTAATTTGGCTAGTGCGCCAAATGTGGTCCCCTGGACAACAAGAAATGAATTTGAGTGTTGAGCGTTGCTCAGATCTCACAGACCTGCTTCGGAACTAGCCAGCAACAGCAAGCCCCTTCCACGAGCAACAGAATCGAGGGATCCTCAAGTAAGCACACGATCATCATGGGTGTGTATTAGGCGCTGCGTTGTTCAACCGAAAGCTGAGATTCTCTATCCCCACTCACTGGCAATCACATATCTCCCCTTATGCGTGCTATTCCAAAGGCAAGGGTTGAATAAAGCACTGGCCTAAAATCCTTGCGGATTTACCTCCCTATACATTACGGGAGACAACCAAAACAGGCATGGGCAATCCAGAAACTCGCTTTTGGGGGACACCCACCCATGGACCGTATAAGAAAAAGGCAAATAATTGGAACCCTTCAGGGGGCTGACCATATTTAGTCACGAACCGACAAAACAAAAAGTGATTTACAGGGCCCCACTGAACCTTAGTTGGTGACTTGTATTGGTGGCTTGGAGGTTTAGGGGTACTTTCCCCATTTGGCTTCAAAAGGAAGTGGGGTTTAGTTCAACCCCCCAACCACCAAGCCACCGATTAAGGAGTACCAGAAAAAGGAAGAAGACAAATCATCGTCATGGTTTGCGCCAGGTATGAATACCTAGTTGGTGGCTTCAATATGGGAAATCTGCCTTCATTTGGGGTCCAAAATGGAAGCCCATGGATTCATATTCGGATATGGACCCCTCAAAATGGCTCTGGAAATTCTGGTTGGTCTGCCTTGAAAAAAAAACACCTCAAACGACGCCCAGTTGGTACCAACAAACCAAAAACCGAAAATTCAGAGCCATGTGGACCTCTCCATTCAGCCGGGGGTTCCGTGTCCTGCTCAGAGGCCTCAATGGACACGTCCCCCACCCAAAGCCTCCGGCAATGGAAAAGGTAAAACAAAAAAAAAAACGTTTTCGCGCACCGAAAGGGTTGCTTGGGGGTTGATCAAAAGGTCCGAAATACTTGAGAGCATTGCTTGGAAAACCAGTATGTGACGAATCATGGTAAACATGGATATGTGAAACAGGGACCACCCAAATGGCGGATGTCCTTTTTGTGGCCTTTGAACCAACCGAAAGGGCACCCTCTAGGTGTGTGATTTGTTCTAAGGATACCCTTATCCTTGGTTCAAAGGGAAGCCAAAAGGAAAACCGAAAAACATGTTGGCGGCTCAAGTTCTTTCTTTTTTCCCAGTCTTGTCGAATTGACCGTTCTTCAACGACGTATTTGCGTGCGGAAGATGGAAGATCTTGAAAAGACTCAATGGATAGTGGGTTCGAGAGAAATGGCTTGCCCCGGCCGGAACCCGAAAAACAAGACAACCCCAAGTGGAAACGTTGAGACCTCCGCTTGAGTTGTAGCAAAGGTGTGCCCTTCTAGACAGGATCTGTCGGATGTGCAATCCGAAATCGCGGTCAGCTTGACGAAAGAGTCACAACCTGCCGCTTGGCGTCTGTTCTGCGAAACATCGCTTCGCAGCCCTGCCTTTTCTGCAGGAACCCACCCAAGAAGAAGTTTTCTCTAAAAACGCTACTGGTTGCCCTAAGGTTCCATGTGGGGTTATCTCACAATAGGTGTAGCCCCAAAAATAGCTTGTTGTCCTTTGCTTTCCTCAAATACAAGGGAGCCACCCATGTCTGAAACTAGGGGGCTCTCTCATGCACAGCACATCATTATCCCCCAAGTCCTTCATGTGGGCCATATGCAAGGGAAATCCCGCAAAATTGGGACTTGTTTACTAGGGTTGACCACTTGCCTGACATCATCTAAGCTTTCGTTCTCGCGCATGAGTATGTGTCAAAAAACAGAAGCGACCCCCCCCCCCGGCCCGTTTACAAGGAAATTAGAAGGGGAAGCAGCCATTTTGCAGGGATCCTTACATTGTACACCTGAACATTGCCTTGTAGTGGTGGTGTTTCTTTATCTTGGTGGAAAAAGCCATGTTTCAAATGGTTGCAACATGGAGATTTTTCAAACAGCCCTGAATTTTGACTCCCTTCTAGGGTGATCGGACAAGTCTGTAAGTAAAATTCCCCCTTTCAGCCGAGAGCACCACTAACCTGGGCATCCAAGTGCGTGCCGTTTCTCGCGGATCGGGGCTCTTTCAAATGGAAGCCAAAGGGAAACCTCACGCAGTTTGGGGGGACGAACCGCAGTGGGGGACGGATTCCCAAACCTTTTCTTGGCCATCTGGGGTAGAGAATGATTCTGATCAGAAATTCTGGAGTGTGGCTGTGGGTCAAAAACAGGATTCCCAATACCAGCGCAAGCCCTAAATGGGCCGTCAAGGAGCGTTTACCTGCGGCCCATATCCTAGTGGTGACTGATTTTTGAGCCATACCCATATGCCTGTCGGTCAAAAATGGGTACCCAAAATGGAACCCTGGTATATAGAACCATGGACTAAAACCTGCATTCCCCTGGTGGTGTAATTTGGGCTCATACCCATATCTAGTCAAACCGCAATGAAAACAATGAGACCCCAAAACCGAGGCCACCAGCCAGGCATCGAGCTCGTTGCACCCATGATCGGAAGAAGTACTATGGTGGCGAAGTGCCCCACAGCCCTGTCGTGGTGATTTCAAAAAAAAAGCCCTTATATGACCTTGGCTCAAAGAAATGGTACCTCAAATGGCACCTTGCTATAATAGCTATATGACAAAGGCTAAAACCCGCGGTTTGCCCCAGCTCTTTAACTTTGAGCCATTCAGTTGGCACGCTGGCGTGCGAGATCGAAGTGCTAGCTTGGGAATGTTGATAAGGCACCCTCACATCATTTAGATGGGTATTCATGTCCAACCACTTCACTTAGACGGTTCTCCATCCAAATCTCACAACCAAATTTGTGACATTGTTCGGGGCCCAAACAGATCTGGTGGTCCTTCTTGAAGTTTCGGCTAAAGCCAAAAAAAGTACCGTCTTTTCATGGTGGTTGGGAAACTGTCTTTACGTATTTTTGCTTCTTGTGGCTTTTCGGGGTGGAAATCCAAATCCACTTAACTGCTAAAACTTGATGTTTTTTTGCTCCCCTTTCAACGTCAACCAAGGATTTGGGGCGTCTTTTGTGGCTCAAGGATTTGCATGCTTACAGGCAAGGGTTTAGGCGAGCGCTCAAGGCCTCCGCACATGCATGGGTCCTTGCGGAGAAAACTGCTCGACTTGCAGAGTCTTGAGGCCCCAAACTCCGCCACCTGCTACCGTCGGCTACCTGGGCTCCCCGGCGTATGGCCGTTGGGCGGCTTCACGCTCTTGGGGCGGTAGCGGCGGCTGCTGGGGGCCTCCAATTGGAACGAAGTCGCGGCAGGGGCTTCCTCCCGTTCTCCGAAAAGGGATGCTTGGGACATATCCTAGGTCCAGTAGAGAGGTTGGAATAAGTTGGTACCAACTGCTTTGTGTAGTCTATGGGAACCCAAAACCAACCAAAAAAGGGTGAGTGAGGGCGCCTTTTTGCTGGGGGGACCTAGTATCCAAAACAAAAACCCCTTGCCTCCATTTGCGTTTCGGGCCCCTGGAACAAAGGAGAAGCTATGTCTAGTGGTGATAGATTCCCTCTCAAACCAACAGGGGAAAAGATGGAAGCTGGTATCTTCCGAAACAAAAAACAACATCAAAACAACAACAAAACAAAAACCAAAACAAAAACACTACATGCGTCCCTATCAAGGGATTAACCATCCATCCGATCGCGCCTCCGCCTCCAGCTTGGGATTGTAGGCGACCTGGCAGAGGGGAGTTGACGTACGCGACCCCTGTAAAATCGCCCGGACGTTCCACGTGCCCTTTTTGGGTTAGTTGATGAATAAGAAAATCAAAAAAAAACAAAAAAAACATAAGAAAAATGATAACAATACAAAAGAAGAAGAATAATCACGAACAAGAGGGGGGGAAGGTGAGCAACTGGGTAAGGAAAAAGTCACTCATACTCACCAAGAGCCACCAGTAAGAGTCACCAGTCACACGAATAGCCCAAATATATGGCTGCAAATGGCTCCCCTCTCACAACTCACAGCCACGATGGCTGACCAACCCCGCAAATTCGCGGAAGGAGTTCCCAAGGTCCAAAACCAAGGTGGGTGGGGCTTGCTAACCTTGACGTTGGAAGGGGAGCAAAAAGTTAAATTTTAGCAGTTAAGGGTTGGATTTCAACCACTAAATCACAATAAGCAAAAATGCAAAATGCTTCCCAACAACCATGAAGTAACGTTGGTTCCTTCCGTCTGGTCGTTGGGTCCACGGGTCCACGGGTTGCCAGCCTAGAACGGGAGCCTCCAGGCGCGAAGCGCGGCCAGGTTCAGCGCTTAGCCACTTGGGGGAGCAACCAGTAACAAACGGGGTAGTCCATGGTATGGTAACCCCACTTAGAGGGACTATCCATGGTTTGGTTCCTCACTTAGAGGGACTATCCATGGTTTGTTTCCCCGCTTGGAGGGACTTAACCTAGGTTACCAACAACTTATTAACTTGGCAGCGAACAGCCAAGTAGAAAGCAGCTCGGGACCTCTCTGCATGGCTCGTACAACTGCGTAGCTCCATCCGCCAGGAGAGTTCGATAAATCGGCGTGTCTTTTTCTAGGGTACCCCCCCAAAGATGGTTAGCCTCCCTTTCGTTTCCTTTAAAACCAACCCCAAAAGGTTACCATCAAAAAAGCCAGACCCATATCTTGGGCAAGAGCCAAGCACATTCAACATGAGTTCGGCAAGAGCGCGCCTTGTCCATGTAGGCGTAGTCGATCTGAATTTTCACGCCTGCAAGCTGCAAGCCGATGGATTTGCATCGCTTCGCGGGGAAGTGTCATTCACGAGCCTATTGGCAGTATCGGGATTATCATGACCGTCGATGAGAGACTTCAATGCAGTCGCTCCGGGATATTTTGCCGAATGAAGACATCCCGTCTTCGCGCAGATGTACGCGTAGAGTTGGAGCCAGGCGAGGTTGGGCTTGTTGATATAGGCCGCGATGATGCGCTCAGCTCTCCTCCTCTCGTCAAAGATGAGCAGAGTTGATACCAAATGCCTCAATACCGTTCCCAGTATGACGCTAAGAGGGCTTGAGGGAACTATAGTCACTCATCAAAGAGCCCCTGTAAAAACATCAAGACAATCCAGGACGCAGCTGTGCTGCCAATGTACTTCAGACTTGAATGATGTAGCACGCAGGATTTAGGGTAGACCGATCACTTCCACCCCCCTCCCCTTTTTGGGGGCGTGCGAGTTGCTTTTTTAAATATGGCGGAAGTTAGGGAAGCGAATGCCAGGTGCCTTCCAAACTGGCCGCATTCACCGGCCTGCGTACTGCGTACGCCTGAGAAAGGGGCCTTCACTATGTCAAACCTGCCCCCCTTGCGTCTAGCCGCCAGTGAGACCCGCACCCAAAAATGGCTGCAAAACCTCTGCGGAGAAATCCAGGCGCGGGGAGGTCCAAAAGAAAAAGCCGCCTTTGTAAAACTGGCTTCAGGGAAACCGCATGCCCCATGGTCAAAATTGAACGTTTTTTCCTACAGAACGCGGAAATTTGTGTGAGGCTGGTTTTTGTGGGGGCAGTTTGAACTTAGTGAGTTCGTGTCCCTTTTAACTGGACTGCTAGAAAATTGACCGAACCTCAAATGGAATAGAAAATTTCGGCTCGAGAGCCCAGCGACCTGCTAGATTTTCTTGGCCATGCGCCCGGGATGAAATGGGGGGGAGAATGGCGGCAGGATCACTGAGGCAAGGGTACCAGCGCCGCGCTTTGCACGCAAAATGCCACTTCCAAGATGAGCCTGGAACATGTTAGGCGGGAGGCCAGAAGGGCAAAGAAACTCCATCCGTCTTCCTGCTGCTATTTGGAGCCTGACCATGGAAAAAGAACGGTGGCGGCGGCAAGTGCAAAGGGGGCCGACAACAAGAATCCTTGGAGGAGTAACAAAAAGAAACAAGCAGAACACTAAACAGAGTGCACCCTTGTTTGGGGGGAACCCAAATTGACCCAACATGCAATGCAGAACACCTTTTCTGAGAAGTGGTTCGGGACCCTCGAAAAACTACGCAGGAACGTCCGTTTCAGGTTCATGCAAGCCCCGAAAGTCGAAAGTCGATTCTCTGTTCTCAAACTAGGGGGCCTAAAATATGGATGGGGGGGTCTCAAAATAGTTGGAGTGTCCCCAAAATGGTTGGAGTGCCTTCCCGAAAAGAAAAAAAAAAGGCTTCCTTTTGCTGTCTCTTTCCAATCCAAAGGGGTCCCAAAAGGCATTTTGAAGAACAACACCTCCAGAGCCGAACTGGGGAACACCCAAACCCCCCCCCCCTCCACCAAAAAAAAACAAGAAAAACCGAACTGAAGTGGGGAAACCTCCCCCTCCCCCTCCCCCTCCCCCAATATGTGGGGCCCCACACCCATGAACTCCTCGCCCTGGCGCCGCATGGCTTCGTCCACGTTCTTGGTGTTCTCGAACCTCACCGACCGGGAAAGAAGCGCGAGAAGCGAAAAGGGGGAAGAGTCTCCCGCGGGCGCGAGAAGGCTCCCTTCGGGGAAAAGCGGCTTGATGGTTTTCAGAAAAATCTCCCAGGAAAAATAGAACAAAATATTGGTACCCAAGATTTGCTACCCAATATTTCCAGTAGTGGTAGGATTCACATTAAAACCAGGGGCCTAAACCCTATACCCAAGATCTCCCTGGAAGAATGATCCCCTGCTAAAAGCTTTTCACTTTCAGTTGGAATTCGGAAACCCAGCGACTGAACCCTACAGCTCTAGAAACTGAAGGGGACACCCAGGAGTTGCTCCTCCGGCTGGAAAAAGGAGAACATAAATCTCCAGCAGTGCTAGGTTCACCTGAAAAATTCAGGGGACGAAACAAAAATTAGATCCATCTCAGCAAATGGACTGGTAATTACCGTACGGCTATGTGCTGAGCTCCTGAGCTCCTGAGCTGCTGGCCCTTGCTGGGTCACTTCTACGCGTCTTTGGGATGGGGTGGATCTCAATATTCCGTTCGGCCACAAAATGACCATGAAGAGCCTCTCCCATTTTTTCTTTTTGAAATAAAACAAATCCTTTTAGTGGGTTTTCCAACCAATGGTCATCCCAGGTAAAGGAGGATCAACCCCCATGTGTGTGTGCCACGTAAATCGTCACTTCCCATCGGAGGAATTGGAATGGTGGGTGTCCTCTTGGCAAAAAAAAAAAAAAAACGGACCAGTTGGCACTCATCCGTGCCCACAAAATGATGTCATTTGAGAGGCCGCCCCCCCAAAGCAAAAAAGAAAGTGACCCCTCAAAAGCACACCTCCCCCCTCCCCCGCAAAACATTTAAAAAGATAGGCATGAAAACGAAACAAAAAAGAAACCTCAACACCCCCCCCCCAACTCCCCCTTTTAACAGGGGTACTCCCAACGAAGAAAAAGTGTGCACTCCTGCTGCTGTACATGGAACCCAAACAAAGATCATGTGTAGGGAAGGTCCTCTTGGCGAACCTCTTGTTGGCTAGGTCCTCCGGTAGAGAGGACCTAGAATAAGGGTACCCATTTGTCCGCAGTCTACTTTAGTGGGGGAACCCTCCCCCAAAAAAGTTGGTACAAGGGCACTACTGGGAAAGCTCTTGTTGGGGTTCCATGTGCACGGGAGTGCCTGCTCACTTCTCGGGCTTTTTTGGTTGGGTATCAGGGAAAATGGACCAAGCATGGACCTCGGAAAACTTCCTTCGGACGTCGAATTCCGGAGATTTCGGGATCCGGATTGAATTCCTGAGGCCCTTCAAAGAAATCGTTGGTTCCGGAGGCTTCATGTTTGAAACTGAAAAGAGGGGAACAGGACCTCGTTTTTCCCTATGAAGCGTGTCTCTTTAAAGGTTGGACCCCGCAAAATGGTGTTCTTGTCCTTTGGTGTCCCTTTAACACCAGCTAAAAAAGGGTTCCCTTAAAAACAAAAAAAACACTTCCCATTCGCCGTGAAGGACATTTCTCAGGCGCGAGAGAAAATGCATCCCCCCCTGCTGTAACATCAGCTGACAGACTCCCAAACAAAACACACAAAAATCGGAAAGTGTCCAACCCATAGCTGGCCTGTTGGACAAATCGATGAGCGTCCCCAGTAAGTTGGTCATGAAACCCATCTATACCAGCGGAACCCATCTAATTTTAACCAAACTCACCGATCAAAACGCCATGCTCCAACCTTTGCAACTGATTCCAAAGCTGTCGACTTTCTAACGGATGGCCATCTGAATCGCAACCCTGTTCCAAAACTTCTTTTCCCACCCGAGCTAAAGCCATCGGGTCGGTGTTTGTTTTCTTTGATTTCCCTTTTCTTTAAAAAAACTAAAAAAAACTCTTGGTTTCCATTAGAGTAATGGACACGAATGATGCATCCCCTTTTGGTTGGTGTCAGATCCCTGCAAGCTTAACTCGTGGGTGAAATGGAAGCGCCCACCTAAATTTCTACGGGGACAACTGGGAAGGAACCACCAAGTTGATACGAATGGGTGTCCCCAATGTTTTCAAGGGGAAACCGAAGCCATGGGGGTAAAACGAGTCCCAGGGAAAACGGAAGATGCAGAAGGAAAGCCCTTGCCAAAGCCATCCGCGTCCCATTCCGATCTGAAAGCCCGGATCCCCCGGCTGCACGTGGGCGAAGTAGCCCCTCACGTGGCGCTCGCTGCAGCGCACCTGGCTTCGCGTCGCCGGGTTTTTTGGGGCTTTGGGGTGCGGCATTCTTTGGGTGTGGCTCAGAATTAAACAGGAGAGGCAAACCGCAGGTTTTGGACCATGTTTGCACACCAGGGTTTCTTTCATTTTGGTACACAGCCCTTTGCGTTTGCCTGAAACACTGATGGCTGTGGGTCAAAACTGCGTACCGAAAATGGCTTGCCTTGATATATGGAACCAAAGACTAAAACCTGCGGTCCCCTGGTTTTATTCTGACCCATACCCTGATCTGTCGCAGGTGTCCCTTTGGGAAAATAGATGGCCCTGGTAGATTATAAGCAACTTGGTGAACCGGGGCCATCTATTTTTCACCAAAACATCCAAAAAGGACGATCGAAACACTTTTATTCCGGACCCCTGACACGCGGCTGGCATGTCCATGTCCCTCCCCCCGAGCCCCCCAGCTCCACTTGTCCAGTCTCCACAAAAGTCGAAACGAAACTACCTGGAGTCTTCTGACCCTTCAAAAATGGGGTCGTGACCCCGTTTTTGGGTATGACCCCATTTTTAAAGGGTCATGGAGACTCCAGGTACAATGCAGGAGCTATGCGGAACATGACATGCCCCTCCCCCAAATATCATCCCTGCGTGGAATTTGATCTTTCTCGCACGAAAGGGAAGGCGTCCTATTGGAGAAGTCCCCAAAATGTGGCTTGGGGAGACCAAAAAGGAACTAGTACCCTGGGACTCCGACTTCCTGATTCGGCCCTTCATCAGTTGCACTTGGGGACCTTGTCTGTACCCTTGGAGTAGTTGGATACCCCTTGGCAGAACATCCCACCGAGCCTTGACATCGGGGAAGCGTGAAAATGGCGTTTCTGAATTCAGTGGGGTGCACCCTTTTTGTCGGAACAGCCGCCACAAAAACCCAGGGGCGAGGGGCATAGTTCTGCAAACCAGCGAGGCAACAACGTAAAGCGACGCCCTGATCTGTTGCAGCATGGGTGCACCTCCGACCTTGTTCCTTATGAAATTATTATGAATATGTTTAACAACTTCTACTCAAATTCTAATTGAAGTTAAGTATATGCCAATAAGGAAAGACTCCAATCATTCAGAAAGCAAACATCAACACACAAACACACACACACACACACACACACACACACACACACACACACACACACACACACACACACACACACACACACACACACACACACACACACACACACACACACACACACACACACACACACACACACACACACACACACACACACACACACGCACGCACGCACGCACGCACGCACGCACGCACGCACGCACGCACGCACGCACGCACGCACGCACGCACGCACGCACGCACGCACGCACGCACGCACGCACGCACGCACGCACGCACGCACGCACGCACGCACGCACGCACGCACGCACGCACGCACGCACGCACGCACGCACGCACGCACGCACGCACGCACGCACGCACGCACGCACGCACGCACGCACGCACGCACGCACGCACGCACGCACGCACGCACGCACGCACGCACGCACGCACGCACGCACGCACGCACGCACGCACGCACGCACGCACCCACACACACACACACACACACACACACACACACACACACACGCACACACGCACACACACACGCAAACACAAAACAAACTGACACTTGTTCAAGAGGTGCCCAAACTTCTGGGAGAATGGTGCCTTTTGCTTTTGTGAATTGCTCAAGGCGTTCTTGGTTCAGGTTTTGGGCAGGGCCGATCCAGCACAGTTCTTTTCACTGAAAGGAAATCCTACCTAAATATATAAGCTCAAAATGGAAGTTCGAGGTGAACTCTTTTTTAAAACAAACAACATGAAAAACAACGTGTGTTTAATTTTTAACTGATGTGTAAAGAACATGTTGGCAAGGAAATCCTCTGCAAATGAAACTCTATCTGGAAATATCATAATTCGTATTGAAATGCTAACCCTGCTCCCCCCCCTCCTCCCCCACCCCCCACTCGTCGCTTTCCGTCATTCTGCAATAAAATCACAAAACCAAAGGTGTCCTTTGATTTCTCCTTGTACTAGAATCCCAAGCCTGTGCATTTCCCCTTGGTGTCCCTTTAAAAATGACGCAAGAAGAATGTGCGATCTCCAAGGTAAATCTTAGGACGCCAAACCAACCCGCCACCACAGGTATATACTCTCACTTGCCCAAAGGACCTAACAAAAGGCTAACCTGGGACCTTAGCTCAACATGGAACATGGGTAAACCCAAAGGTCAAAAGCTCGATCTGCTTTGGGGGCGCCCCATGGTGGAGTTCCCCTTGGCGTTGCTTTCAAGCACCCCCAAAGTGGGTACCCTCAAAACAAAACACGGCCATTCGGAAGTGTGTCCTTTTTCTATGTGACCCCCTAAAATGTGCTGCTTTCTGTGGATGTGTCTTTTCTTCTGGGGGGACCCCCGAAAATGGTGATGTTCCTTTGGCTTCCCTTTGAAACCCACATAGGGGGCTTTTTTGCCAATAGGTGGCCTTTTGGAAAAATGGCCAGGGGAACCCAGGGGAAGCCCTCTATGTTTTAAGCAAAGCAACCAACAAAGGACACCTCTGGAAGCAAAGGCCGGCGCGGCCTCTACGATCTTGCCGCAGTCCTTGAAGAAGTCCTGCAGCTCCTGGGGGTGTCTTCCATTTGTGTAAGGCCCCAGGAAAAAATCGAGAAATATGTGCAGTAGTGGTGGATTCCTTTAAAAACCAACAAGGGAAAATAAAACCATATTCTTAAGCAAATGGAGAGTTATCTTTCTGTGGGGGGAGGGGGGAAGGGGAGTGTTGGGGCGAGAGGGGGGAGGGGGGGGGGGGGGGAGGGGGAGGGGGAAGGCGGGGAGAAAGAGGGGGAAAGAGGGGGAAAGAGAGGGAAAGAGGGGGAAAGAGGGGGGAAGAGGGGGGGGGGCTTTGCTCCAGGTGTCTTAGAGCCTCTCAAAGCGGGTTAGGTGAGTCCTCGATGTTAAGCAGCATATTCAACTTCCATTTGCTTAAGCCCCCTGGGAAAAATATGTCTAGTAGTGATGGATTCCCGTTGAACAACCAACAAGGGAAAATAACAACATATTCATTCCAGCAAATGGAAGTCAGTTTGTTGCCCTGAGAGGCTGAGGCAAGGCAACAATCCTGGGTCAGGTAGGGGGTGGTTTTCCCACCCTTGCTCAGGCAACCCGTCAGGTTTGTAGAGGGTAAATGGGAAACCACCCCTCAACCACTGATGGCATCTTGACAAGGCGTACGGCTCCAGAGACCAGACCCACGGCAAACCAAAGGCGTCCAAAACAGGTCTGCGCGCAAAGCCATTTGTTGGTGACAGGGGCACCCACTGTTTTTTTTTTTTTTTTTTTTCCCGTAGTCTATTTTAGTAGGGGAAACCTCCCAAAAAAAAGGTGAGAGAGGGCACTACTGGAGGACCTAGGCAAATAGTGATCGTTCTCACATGTCTTTCCGACCGAGATGAACCAACCTCAGACCACCTCACATGCCAAGTCCCCAAAAAAACAAGATGGTTCTCCCGCAAAAAAAGAAAGCAAAGAGGTCCCCGAAATTCCCCACACCAACAAATGGCCCTGGTGGATGATGAAACAGGACCGGGCCCGTCTACTTTCAACAAAACCGCCAAAAAGAACACCTACGTTCTCGACCCTCTCCTCCTCTTCCGGCTTCTTGTCCACCCAGCCGACCCATATGGTCTTGCAGCCTGGCTCGCTCTCTCACCGCGTCCCTTTGAACGAAACAAGGGGCGGTCTCGGTTTGCCTGATGTTCGGAATCGTTTGGAGGGACTCCCGCATCCATCATCCATCCCCCCCCCCCCCGGCAAAAAACACACACACAAACAGAAGAACAGACCACAACCCACAAACGCAAAAAACGGAAACAACAGAAATACAAACAACCCACACCCACACAACACAAACCCATCAGAAACAAAATATATGGTGGGGCATAGGTGTCCTTTCTGGAAAAATAGATGAGTTTCCCTCCTAAATGGGAAGTAAACCCCATCTCAACCAGTGAAACCCATCTATGTCTAGCCAAACTAACCCAAAGCGGCCACCTATGGTCAAGAAACGACTCCCCCATACACGGCGACCCCCTTCCGTCTACGTGGTGGGGATATATGCAAGGTCCGAAATCACATCCGCTCCCCCCCCCCCCGTGCCTTCAGGCTTCCTCGGCTCAGGCCGGGTGGATTCGTGCAGCGGCTTGAGACCAATATGTCTATACATATATATATATATATATATCGTGTGTATCTATATATAGTGTATACATATGTATCTGTGTGTATATATAGCATGTGTATACATATATGTATATATATATATATGTAGTATATATATATATGTAGTATATATATATATATATGCACATATGTACATATGTACATACACACAGTGGTTAGTCATTGAGAGGAAGCCAAAGGCTCAAATCGCACCCCCAAGGTTCTGAGGATTGTTCTGAGTTCCAAGGTCCCTCCACCGAAACACTTGCAACTCCCACACGCAAACCCACCAGCTTCGGCAGTCAAAGCGGCCATCCCGAATGTCCCAGGCAAGCTGGCACTTTTATTTGGCGCCACAAAAACAACCATGGCTGGAAAGCTCGTTCTTTCCTGCTCAAATGGGTTTGTTGGCCGATCCTACTCCATACTCCCCAGAAAATGGCGGGGAAAATCCTTCTACCCGACAAGGATGATCCTCTTTCATTCCTGGAAGTGGCGCAAGGATTGCCTTTGAGCAACCCAGCTTTCAGCTCTGGTTTTTGCACTTTGCCCCTACTGTCCCTTCATGATTTAATGTTAACTTCGGATTAATCCGGACCATACAATCAATCCCCTGAAGATCGGGGGGGGCCAACCCCTTCAGACCTCCAAAACCAAAGCAAACCCAGACGTCCATGTTTGGACAACCTTCGACCAAAACCTAGGCTTTCCCTTTTCGGGGGAATCAACCACCCTTTTGGACAACCTCCGACTTAAACCTAGGCTTTCCCTCTTCCACCCTGGGTTTAAGTCTACCTGAGTCATAATCAAAACCTGGTATTTAAATGGTCGACCCAGAACCATGTACAGAACTAAGAAGGCGGAATTCCGCAGCTATGTATGGCTGGGATGTCCCTTACTAACCGTCACTATGAGGTTCTTAAGGAGGGGGATGTAAGAGGGGGGGATAAATGGGGGTGGACTAGGGAGCCCCTTACACCTACCAAAGGGCATGCCCCAGTTCAGATAAAATCCCCTCAGTCAACCACTTCAACCATATTAACCAACAGGGGCACGCCACCTCAACCAATTTTTACCACCTAAATCCCAAAATCCCAAATTCCCAAAATATATTTTCCCAAAATCCCAAAATATAAAATCCCCATAAATCCAAATCATAAATCTTACAATGTTTTTTATTGTAAGGTTTATGGGTTAATTTCTGGGCACCGTCGGCACCGCCTGCCCGCCCACGTTTGCTGGACATCAAGAAGAACCTTGAGAAGGCGAGGATGGGAGCGGGGTGTGTGCTGTTGGCAGAAACTTCAACCTTGGAGCAAGTGAGTTGCTAAGAACTTTTCATTCTGCATTAGAACCTTTTGGTTCTACTCCAATCCGAGCTTCATCCCTCAATTTCCAGCAATGTCTTTGAGGGTGGTTGTGGATGTCTTTGGCATCTTCAACTTCAAGTTGAGGATGGACCCCAAGGATTGTATCCTTGATGTCAAGCAGTTAGTGGAGCAGGGGACAGGGATTTCACACACCAGCTTCAAGCTTCAGCACGGTCAACCCGGGAACTTTGACACGCCTGATGTTGGCCAAATGGTTGGCGATTTTTCCTGCGCTGGTGATGTCCGTCTTTTTGCGAGTTCTCCAACGATTGACGCCTTGAAGGTTGCCAACCACATCAAAGAACAGCAAGCAACTGCCAAGACACAGGGGGGCATTGACATCGACGGGCTCGCCATCACCCCTGACTTTGTCTGTTTGACTTGTCAGAAAGAGGTCGAGGAAAAGCCTTCTATCAACGATGATGCTCTCGTGGGAAAGGACTTTTCTGTGCTTGATGTCCCTGCTTCATCATCCGATAACCCCCGCTACCAGTCCATCTTGGGTGAGATTGAGAGGGCAGAGGCAGAGTTTTTGAGAATGAAGAACGAGCACAAAGCCCGTGTGAAAGCATTGGTGGATGAAAGCCGTTCTGTCAGTGTCGGGCTTCGCGTCAGGTTCATTTCTGGCAGGGAGATTGATGTGCAAACTTCCTTGAAAAAGACCGTCAAGAAGTTCAAGGAGGAAGACCTCTCCGAGCACATCAACAAGGATGTTGTTTTGGTGTTTGGGACGGAAAGGCTTCAGACCAACAGGCGCCTCTTTGCCTACGGCATCCGTGAGGGCTCAGTGCTTGAAGTGGCAGTCTTCAATCCCACGGTGGAGCACGACTTTCACTTGAAGGTGGCGTTTGTGGAGTTCATTGTCAATGAAGATGGGGTGAGGACACCAACACCTGCAAACAGCCCCTACAGCGTGAATGTCACGCCTACCACAACGGTCTTTCAGTTGATTGGCACTGTGTTGGCTGGTTTGAGACAGTTTAACCTCTACCAAGAACACGACCGGCGCTTCCTTTACTTCTTGAACGGTCATCTCCTCAACGCTGTGGTCTCTGGTGAAGACCAGAACGGCCTTGTCAAAGACTTTGCTGTGGGGAACGACCTTATCGCGGTGAATGTCTATGACAAGAATGACCGCGTCTACCGCATTGCTGTGGGAGAGCCAGTCAATGATGAGAACAGCAGTTCTGATGAGGAGGACTTTGAGGAGGTGTGGGGCGAAGGTGATGACTTCACCTTCCTTGCTGACTACAACTTTGATGTTGGAGATGGCACCGGCTATATTGAGCCCATCAACCGTGACGAGGCGGTGGAAGTGGTAATTTACCCAAACACCAAGGACAAGAATATGCGTATCAAACTGTTCTTCTTGCCCACGGCCACTGTGAAGCAGGTGATGGACGAGATTAACGACATCACGAACATTGAGACTGGCACCTTTGGCCTGTTCAACCCCATCAATGGCGAGAAGCTGTCTGAAGCCTCATTGGTTTCAGAGTGCCCTTCCGAAATGCTCATCAAACTCAAGATGATGGGTGGAGGTTCACACAGAGACCTCCAAAAGGTGGCGCTGAAGTCCAAGAACCTGAAGGACAAGATTGTGTCCATCCGTGCTTCTTCTACATCCACTGCTGGGGTCTTCCCTCAGGTGCTTCAGTTGGAGGAGAAGTTCAAGGAGTTGTATGAGATGGCAGATGCAAATGCCACATTGGCTTTAGAGACCTTTGGCAAACGCTTGGATGAGAACCAGTTGAGCGAGATTGTGGCAGTCCTTGGGGGTGGCTCATCGACAGACACCAAGATGAAGGAGGTTGGGGAAAAAGTCTTTGCCGAGAGGTTGAGGGAGGTAAAGTCCATATGTTCCGGCTTGACCTCTACCATTGAAAGTGCCTCAGTGGTGTTTCAGTGGGCTTTCAACCGCGCCATTGAGCAGAACAATGGCAACTATGACCTTGGCAAATTGAAGCTCCTTTTCGGAAGCATTCACACCAAAAAGGTGGCAGTCCGTGAGGCGAAATCCAGTGGCGACATCAATATGGGATGAGCCACTCTCCCAAATGCGACGGTGCAGAACCCACAACCGCTCAATACAGCCATTTAGACTGCTCAATACAGCCATTTAGACTGCTCAATACAGCCATTTAGACTGCTCAATACAGCCATTTAGACTGCTCAATGCGCTCATTTAGGGCTCCGAATAGGCTTATTGAGTGGCGGTGGTGGCACTTTAAACCCGCTTAATCCGTTGTCCTGTGAGATGAAAAAGGCTCATTTTGAGAAGGGGTTTGAGCGAGAGGTTGAAAGGTTGATGTGAGAGAGGTAGAGGTGTGAGATTGAAGGATTTGAAGCAGATTGGGTTGGTTTAGTCGCTGGGTGGGTCGTTTTTGTCGCGCCCCTTGTTTTGTTTTTACCCTTCCCCCATTTTGGAAGTTCCCGTATCGTTGTGCCCGCAGGTATCTTCTTCGTCATCTTCGCCTACAAGGCTTTCCTCTACTAGGTATGGACGGGAGGAGTTGGGAGGGTTTTTTCTTATATTTATATATTATATAAGGGGGAAACTCTCGCCAATTTTTTGTTGCCCTGTTTGGCGATTGGCAAGAGTTTCTGGATATATCTATATATTTTTGGTGTTTTATTTATTTTATGAACTATGGATTATCCCCTTAAAATTCACCATTTTCAAAATTTTAAATTTCATAAATTTTACTGTGTTGTCGTTGGAGGAACCTAGAAATTTCAAGTTTGAACTCCAACCCCAACTCAAATTCCTTAATCCACCAAACTCGTCAAAATATCACAATTAATATCAGCATTTTTCAAGTCTAATGAGATGACATTATAACCGAGTGACTTTGCTATGGTTCCTACACTTCCAGTTCCACTAAATAATTCTAATAAATTCATATTGTTTATTAGAATGATTTAGATAATGTTTTAGAAATATACATATTTATCATCTTCCTTAATAATCTTATAGTATTCTAATGTTTGTTCTTTTGGACTTTTGATTTGTCCCTTATTTAACATATCACAATATTTTTTACGCTTCGTGTCATAATCACCGCTGGGTCTGCCTATCCCTTTCTTTTCAAAGATTTTGTCAATCTTTTCCTTCTCTTCATTGTTATCTTTTGGTTCGTTTGCCTTTGCATCAAGTTTCTGGTCAATAGTTTTTATCATCTCGTACAACAGTTTAACATTTTTACTAACTGTCATTATTTTCTTTGATAGTTCAGAAATAGAATCATTCTCAACTTCAGACATTTCTATATATATTTATTTATATAATTATTTATTTAAATATTTATTTATTTATAAAATTGATTTAATGTAAAATCTACTCTTTAAGTACTAAATTTTCATCATTTGTTTAATAGTTTCCTGTGCTTCGTTATCACCATTATCGGATGGTGACGCATGCCTTCCCCATTTAAAAGTTATATTATGGACATCAGTTTCTAAGTTGATACTGTCTTTAGTTTTATCAATATTCATTTTCTTATCGTTTTTACTCAATTTGAAATTTGTCGGAATACACGAACATTTACAATTTCCTTTCTTTTGAATTTCTAATTCGTTCTTCATTGCTAACATCTTTCTACACATAGGACACTCAAACTCAATAACTGATGTTTCTTTAACAATTTCTTCTTCTTTGTCTTCATCTGTTGAAGAAACTGTAGTATCTGTTTTATTCTTTTTGTTTTTCTTTTTTCCCATTTATATTAATATTTACATTTTTATTTTTGATATATTGTATTCCTAATTTTATTAATTCTAATGTATAAAAGCATACTTTCTTACATCTGTTGTCAGTTATTATCACTTGTTCTATATTCTCTACTTCATCTATTATATCAATATAATCTGAATAACTTCTATCCATATTAAATAATAAGATGAAATAATCATTAAAAATAATTATTTGATCTTATTATTTTCATGCATAATAGAATATTGGTGGGGCACAGCACTTGGGTTTTCATTGCACACGCGAGCAAGACACAAAACTAATTATCTTCAATGCTTATTGATTGAAGCAATGGAAACCTGTTCCGTTTTTATGATATTCACTACCAGCATATCATAAAAAAGATGTTCCATTCAATAATAATTACAAGTTAATTTTTAAATATAATTTTCTATATATCTTTAATATCAATTATGACAAACGTTCCAATAATAAAACCAATAAATATAACTGATTACGATTTCAAACAATCTAAATATGAACATGTGCCAAAACTACCTTTTCGCTCAATTGTTGTTGCTTCATCAACGGGTGGCAAAACAGTTTTAATTCAAAACCTTATCCTAAATGTTTATAGGGACTGCTTCGCCCGTATATTCATTTTTAGCCCGTCGGTTCATAATGACCCTACCTTCGTTGAAGTCAAGAAATATCAAAAAGATAATATGAAGGTTGATGATGAAAAAGAAAAGTTATATTATGACACATACCAACCTGAAGAACTGGAAGAAATAATTAACACACAAAGAAAGATTATTCATTATATGAAAGAACAGAAAATGAAGAAATTACACTCAATACTGATTATTGTTGATGACTTCGCAGATGACCCTAAATTCGTTAGATACAGTAAGTTACTTCATGGACTGGCAACGAGAGGCAGGCACGACGCCATTAGTTTTTGTTTAAGCGTTCAAAAATATCGTGTCCTAGCACCAATCATTAGGTTGAATTCTAGTTCGTTGTATATCTTTAAGTTAAAGAATGTATCAGAGTTAATGTCATTCATTGAGGAAAACTCCGCCATCGTTGATAAAGAGCAACTGTTAAATATGTATCATAAAGCGGTAGATGATAAGCCCTACTCCTTCTTTTATGTTAATATGAATTCCAAAGATGTTAATAATATGTTTTATGTTAGATTTGAGAAAGCTTTTAAAATAAAATAAATCTATTATATATTATAGAATGTTAAAAATGATTCAAGAAAGAATATATGAAGAACCAGTAAGGTTTTTCGGCGACGATATACCAAAACAAATTCAAGAATACCGGAAGCAAAGACTACAACAATTAGTAGAGTGTGAATGTGGTGAAACTTTTTTAATGAAGGATGCTGTTAACCATATTGAAAGTGATTGTCATATTACTTTTAAGGAAGCAGAAAAAATGAGGAAAGAATTAGAAGAACATATTCGTATAGAAAATGATACTGATAGTGATAGTGATAATTATAGTGATGGTGGTTCAACAAGAGTGCCAGATGATTAAAAAATAACTAAATATGTTAGATTTGAAAAAGCATTTAAAATGAAATAAATATTTAAATATATTATGTTGTTTTATGATTTACCATTAGACATTAAAAACCTTGTATTATCTTATAATTTAGGTGATGTTAGATTATTAAAAATAAAAAATAGTAATATTGTCAAAAATTATATTAATAAGTTTAAACCAGTGTATAAGTCTTACAAATCAAATAATATATTTAACAATATACATTATTTTGAAATTGACAATATTAATATTAATATTAATAATGGACTTTCATATATTTTTAATTTAAGTGAGTTAGATAAATTACATCAAAAACATAAACCATTAAATCTATCAATTGATTGTTTTACGCATGTTAATACTAGTTCATCTAAAGAGTCGTGTAAAATTACTAAACGTATTTTAACATCAAATAGTTTATTTGATATTTATTATTTTATGAATAAAGTCATTAGTCATTATACATATACATTTAAATGTATGGTTGATGGTTTTATTTCATTACAATTGAACAAAATAACTATTAAAGTCATCAATGATGATAGACAAAGTTGTATTAGTAAATGTTATTCATATTTGTTCAATTAATAATTTTAATAAATCATATTAATATTATTAATTTAAATCAATGAAGCATTACATAATTGTAAATTTGGTAATTTATATATTAGTTTGTCCGATTTTTGATTTTCTAACTTTTCTATTCTCGTTACACATTCTTGAATAGATTTGATTATTAAAGTATCTGCTCTTGTTTTTTCATCTACTCTTAAATTCTTAATGTCTTCCATACTGTTATTTTCATCGTCTTTACTTTGACCAATACCCATTATATATGTATTATTTAGATTTTTCTTTTTGACATTTTGCTTATTTTAATCTTAGATTGAAATAAGGAAAATTCTAAAAATCTTTTGATTTTTTCAATTCCTTAATTTCTTTTTCAAGTTTATCTACTTTATCATTTAATTCTAATACTGCTTTATGAACTAGCACAGGTAAAACTAAATAATTTAATCCTAAATACTCTCTGTCTTTACATACAACATTTTCAAATTCTTTAGGAATTGCTTTTAATACTTCATCTGCTATATATCCTATATGAGTTTTACCGTTATCATTTCTATCGTGTCTCCTAAACTTCTTCGGTTTAAATTTCTTAATAATATTCATACAATTAGATTTGACATTGTCTATATCATATTTCAATCTTGAATCAGATGAATCAACAAACGTTCCGTTGATGGTTACTGTTGTTGCTGTTAAATCTATATTAGTTCCTGTTGATGGTTCAATTAAATTACATAACAATTTCTTCGTTCCCGCAACTGTTACATTTTCATTAAAAGTCGATGGAGCATTATTTGTAAAACTTTCAGTATTTACTGTTGTTCCAAATGTCTTATCAATAGATAATAAAACAGAAGGGGTAGTAGAACTATCAGCAACTCTAAACGCCGTGTTTGATGTTCTGAATATTACATCAATTGTAGATAAACTAGTTCCATCGTAATAAGTTGATATTTCACTTGTTCCCATCTTTAGATCTGTTCCAGTAGTCATTGAAATATTATTCAAAAATGAAACCGTTGTTAAATCAAATGATTGAATGGTATTAGTTGCTAAATATGCATTTTGAACTGCTAAGTTAGTATCAACGGTTACTAATGTTCCACCATTAGGTGCTATATGATTACTTCTTAATGCTCCATTAGTTTTAACATAAATATCATCAGCAAATAAATTACCCATTACATCAGCAGTAGAAGTGTTAAAAGTCCATCCAGTAGAAATATTAACTGCTCCAACTATATTAGATTGAACGGCAGGATCTCCACAAATAAATCTAATTGAAGAATTAGCATCGGTATTCCTCATATCAAAAGATGAAAAAGCACTAACATATCTATATAATTCACAATTTGTATCAATTGTTAATTTACCATCAGTAGCAATATTAACATTATCACAATGAACATCAGCATTCGTATAAATATTACCTAACACATCAACGGGCTTACTAAAAATAGTTTTATTTACCAATCCATCACACATCATATATTGATTACTGGCATTAGTAATATCACCAACGCTAACAGCAACAAAATTAGGATGATGTATATAAAAACCTTCTGTTGCATCTGGTGTATATGTTTCTAAATATGGTTCTAGTCCATTTATTGAAGTATTAATATTATCAATTTTTGTTTTAATATCTGTTGAAAAATCATTATTTGTAAATAAATTTCCTTTCATATAAACAGCACCTTCGAAATATGATGTTCCATGTGCTTGAGCAAAATTGTATGAAGTATGAACATTACCATTAATTGTAATTCTTGAAGCATTATTAGGTCTTCCAATAATAACATCTCCCGTATTCCATCCCAACCATAATCTATAAGGAGTAGCACCTGTTAACCCTTGATAAGAGTCTAACTGACACCCCCGTTTAAACTCGAGTCTTTGGTTACTAACTGCGTCCTGGATTCTGAATATTGGATTAGTATTATCTGTTAAACTAAGTATTAACGGAGAGTTTACTGTTTGTGCAGTTGTATTAACTTTGTCTAATTTTTGACTTATTACTGTATCTTGTGCGCTATCATTTGTAATTATTGAATTAATTGTATTTGTATTTCCCGTTATTAATCCACTTAATCCATCTGATTGTAAAACATAACGAGCATCTGAACCTGCTATATCTAAAATAGATGAACATGAAAATAAACCAGATACTTGTAAATTACTTAATATTGTGGTATTATGATTTAATATTATTTTATCATTTTGAAAAGTTGAAGAATTATTAATTTCTACATCTCCAAACCCTCGCTGGTTTAAAAACATAGTTGAACCAGTCAAACTTCCATAAACATAACTGTCAAAATAATTATTATACATTTCAAAGAAATTGTTATAATTTCCAAATTCTGCTATTTTGAAAGTTGCAGTAGTTGTTATATTATGTATTAATGTATTATTTAATACTGATGTGTTTAACTTTTCTGATAATAAATTATTAGTTGTTATTTTATTATAATAATCTGCTTCATTAAATGAACCTGTTTGCAATTGAGATATTAAATGAGAATTTGATGAAATATTATTAAAATTAGTTGTTACAGTAGAATTCAAATTATTTATTAAATGTGTATTTGATGAAGTATTATTAATATTTGTATTTATTAAAGTAGTATTTGAAGAAATATTATTAATATTGGTATTAATTAAATTAGTATTAGAACTAATATTATTAAAATTAGTCGTTATAGTAGAATTCAAATTATTTATTAAATGTGTATTTGATGAAATATTATTAAAATTTGTATTTGAAGTTATTGTCAGATTACCTATTAAAAATGTATTTGATGAAACATTAACTAAATTACTTGCTATTGTTGCTGTATTATTCATAATAAAATAAGCATTTGAACTAATATTATTTGATAATACATTAACTTCTGTTTTGTTATATGATTGAGTTATATCATAAAAATTAGCGTCAACCTGTGCTTTTGTGTAAGTATCTACTTGGTCTGCTTTATTGTTGAGTAAATCAATTATATCTGATTGATTAGCGTATATGTTTCTAATGTTTGTCACCCCGCTTGTAGAATTGATTTCGCTAATTGTGTGCGCTACAACATTCTCAAAGTTTGTTAAATTTATTGAAGGCATTATATATTAATAGTAGAAAATGATAATATTTATTTATTTTTAATATTATCATTTTTACTCATTTTTAATCAAGTATCTGCACTCCGGCGTCTCTAATGGAAAGTATTTGCTCACTCACTAATGTTATATATATTGTATCTGGCATATTTGCTGTTACCATATTTCCAACAGGTTTCACACGAATTAAAAGCTGTTGCCCGCTTTTGTGTTAATTCCAGTATATGAACTATCGGGAACCTTTTCGAAATCCATAGCAAAGATAAACTTATCAACACGATAAGCAGAATATTCAATCGATAAATGGTGTTGATGGAACAATGGTAAATTTAATGCTTTTCGTAAATAATAGAATGCTTGTGTTAATGAACGGCATGGATACTCAGGATATAGTTTTGACCCTAATTGAAGTTGAAATTCTAAATCAAGGTCGTGATTGTAGTATCCGCTTTCTTGGTAGTTCAAATAATACATAGGATGATAGAAGTTGTTGTATTCTTTCATAACGTGAATATCACCTACTCCGCTTTTACTGAAAGAGATGAACGCGGTAGCGAGTTTAGACACTGAACGAACAACAGTAGTGTTAATTGACGACGAACCATCGGGAACTTGATTAGATTGACAAATGTAAGTATTATAAGTAATAGGTAATTCTTTCCCATCAAGTAGGTGTGCAACATATTTATTATGAAGGTCGTTGTCCAAGCTTACCAAATCAGTTTGAAGGAATGCGTTACTAATTGAGAACTGCTCATTTGTATGAAGGCTTGAGTCTGCGTTGCCACTTGCTGGAAACCTCGACCCGCCCGCTGAAACAACACAATCAGTAAAATTTGAAACTAGTTCAAGTTCTAAAACAAGAGGACACGCTTTTAACGGGATATACTTATATTGATTGAATAAACCAAGCATCGGTTTAAATCCTACAACCATTTTTCTGTTAAAGCCTGGAATTGTGTAAGCGTCATATGCAGGACCAATATGACCCGATGCAGGAACTGCACGACGTGTGTTTAAATCATCATCATATCTATAACCAAAACTCTGGGCGTCTTCATTGTCTCTTGCTCCTTTTGACATCATGCAACTCATCATGTGATGATTTCGGTTGTAATAATCAATGTCTTCAACAAGTTGATTACCAGCAATTAGTCTTGCTCTTCTAAAAAAGGAATAAGCAGGAGACAGAGGACGTAAGCGTTTATTGTCTGACGAGTCAGTGTTTTCAACAGTGAAATAAACCATTACACTCTGCGGGTCAAGCCAAGTATTATCTTCAGCATTTAATGCTATTTTCAACACACGTTGACCAGATGAAGGGGTGTAGATATTACTCCCAGAAGGAAAAAACGAGACAGAACGACGGTCGTTGATATAACTTGCACCTTTATTTAATTTAAATGAGAGGTTGTCAATTAGAATATCTTCAGCACTAAAAGTTTCCATTGCTATATATAATTTAATTTAGAAATAATTTAAACTAAACTAAATTAAATAATTTAGTGTAATCCTTTTGATTAGAATTATTATTATTTTTAAATATTTTCATTTTCTTTTTCTTAATCTTATCTTCAACTGGATTATTCCCTTTTTCTTTTTCTAATACTAATTCTCTAATTTCTTCATATGAACTTTTCTTATACTTTTTATTTTCATTTTTAATCATATCATCCGTTGTTTCATTGTCATATTTCTTATGTTGTATCATTAATATAATTTAGATTATTTATAATATCTCCTTTACTGGCTCAATGCTTCTTGAAACATCTTTGCCTTGGTCTCCGTATCCAGTTATGTAATCGTGGTTAGTAAATGGATTTAATGAACCAGTATAAACAGTTATAGCGCCACGGTCAACAATACTGACAGGGTCTAAGATACTTCTAAAATTAATGTAATCATCGGTAATTTTAGACCTATGTGATATAAACGGCGCACCGTAAGTGGTTAAAGTTAATTCTCTTTCAGGATAATCTTTTGTTATTTGTGCCCCTACACTTGAACCGAGACTGTGTGTTATAAGATGTTTAACTTCATTGTTTTCATCCAATGCTGTTGATGTGTCTTTATATCGTTGTGAATATTTAGTCATTTTAAAGGGAAGTCCTACATCTGCCAGAATGTCATTAACAGCACCTCCAAACGTTCCTTTTCCAAATGTTCCGCTTACATACATTTTATCACCATCAATATAAAAACCTTTACCATTGCCATATGCTCTACTCAACCCTTGTGCATCAGTTAAATTAGAATTAGGATAAAAATCGTTCAATATTTTGTCAGTTTGTTTCATAACATCAGTTATTTTAGTTGTTTTTTTATAAGGTTGATAATGTTTAATTTTCCCATGCTTCATTTCATATATTAACTTTTTATTATTAATCATATAAATAAAGATATAAATTAATTTCTCAATTAACTAATAATGCTCACGTACAGTTTTTAAAAATATATAACAAATGTTATATTTTTTAAAAACTCTAGGTTAATATTTATTAATTTTAATTAGAAAATATTTTCTAATTAAAGTTAATAAATGTTAACGTACAAAAAAGTTTATATTGACAGCGCCCATAGGATTAGTGGTACATCATCAAATTTCAAAGTTGAATTACCAGAAACATTACAAACAGATAATGGTGTTCATTGTTATATTCATGAAGTAACATTGCCTAACTCTTGGTATTCAATTCAGTCAGGATTAAATAATATATTATACTTTTATTCTTCTCCACTAGTTCCAGATGAAGATAACACAAATGTCCATTATTTAGCGTTACAATTGGACGAAGGAGTATATACTGGCACAGAACTAGCGACCGAATTAAAGGCAAAAATAAATGGTGTTGTAGATAATACTAATTTCTCAAATACTTATGAAATTTCTTACAGTGTAAAAACTAATAAAATAACAATTTATTCAAACTATGCTGATAGAAAGTTCGCTGTGTTAACTGATGAACAAATGAAACTAACATATGCAGATTATATATGGAATGGAAGTTTTAATGCTAATAACTTGCAATCTGTTAATGAAGTTTTAGGAAATTATCAAATGGTAGTTTATCAATATAATAATCCTTATGTTTCTGGTTTCGTTAATCTTCAACCCATTAGAAATATTTATATTCATTCTTCTCAATTGTCTAATTATAATCAAGTAAATTTAAGAACCGGCGATAGCACAGTTGTTAAGAAAGTACCAGTCACAGCACCACACGCGGGAATTGTCTTTGATTCGGAATTAAACCCTCTGGATTACTTGGATGTATCAAATAGAAGCTTTAAACAATTAGATTTTTGGATTAGTAATTCATTAGGAAATGAAATTAATTTAAATGGGGTAAATGTATCCCTGTCATTATTGTTTGTGAAAAGCGATATTATTTAAATATTTTCTTTTATTTTTCCATATAGAAAATATATAGAATATATTATATGTCAAGTATTGAGGTAGTAGATATTAATAATGAAACTAAAACAGAAGAAGCACCTGTTAATAATGAAGTCGTTGAACAAAATGAAACAGTTAATGAAGAACCAACGCCAGCAGAAGTTAAACCTGAAGAAGTCACTCCTGAACCAAAAGCGAAAGCAAAAGAATTACCAAGAACTAAAAAAGAAGTTGAATTAGTAGAATGTGAACAATGCTCTAAAAAGATGACATTGAAAAGTTTGAGACACTCACATCCTAAAAATTGTAAAGGGGCAAAAACCGAGATGCTACCAGTTAATCCACAAAAGAATATTAGAAAGATACAACCAGAAGTGAAAGAAGAAATTAAGAATGAGATTAAACAAGAAGTGATTAAAGAAACTATTAAGAAACCCACGGCAACAGAACTATTAAGCCAACATTATGAAGAACTTAAACAAAAGAAAAAACAAGATAAACAAGAAAAAATAAACAAATTATCTTCATCAATGTTTTAAATAATAATCTAATTATATTATATATTAATCATGCTTATGAGAAGTCATAGAAATGTAGAATTTAAAAGGGCACCACAAGTTGAAAGAGTATATGATACTAATGACTTATGGGGCGTTGCTTCAAGAATGAATTATTTTAAACAAATGAAAGATAATATAGAAGCAAGACAAACACAAGGAGCATTGATAAAATACAGAAACGATTTAGCAGAAAGCAACAGAACGGAAAGTTATAGAAAGGAATTAGACAGAATAAGAAAAATATTGGAAAACTCACGCTCACCCGATGGAATACAAACAACAGAACAACTAAAAGCAAGAAAGAAACATTTAGAAGAAATGATTAAGAATATTTCAGATTAACTTATTTATTATTTAGATAAATAAATTATCTAAATAATACATATAATATGATTAAATCAATAAATAGATTGAATACAGTAGGACCAGTAAAAGTAGGTTCGTTAAAATCACAATTACATTTGAGACCTTCTTATGACGAGTTGTTAAAAGAAACATTAGTAGAAGATGAGAATAGACCATCAATTGAAAATGTGATAGACAGAAGGGCGACAAGATACAGATTAAATCAATATGGTAGTCAGTTTGATAATAAAGATGCTTTGGATATTCAAAAGAAAGAAGAATTGAGCAGAAGAGAAGAAGTTAAGAAGGAAGCATCGTCAGGCAGAGGAATATTTGACGAAATTGGCGATACATTCAAACAACAAATGACATTCGTAGACGAAAGGTTAATGGAAGTGAACAGACAGAAAGAAGAATTTGAAGAAAGAATGAGACTTATGTTTGGACAACACGATGAAATGGCAAGTGCTGTATCAAGACAATCAATACCAGAAGGTGTGAAAGTCCATTCAATGGCGTCAAATCAAGAAGAAGGAGAAGAAGAAGAACCAGAACACGACCCTATTGTTGATGAAGAAGAGAAGAAAGAGGGTAAAGACGACGATGATGACCTAAGTAAAGTTGAAGATTTCATAGATGAAATCAGAGGAAATACACCCTTATATTTAGCAAATGTTCCAATGGACATGAAACGCATCATTGATAAAATATATAATGTCGGATTAATGAAAGATGATATATACATAGAATTCAACAACTTAATTAGCGAATTGATTGAAAGTGAAACCAACGTTAAAAAACAGGAAAACAAAACCAAATTGATAGATTTTTACAAAAAGCATGTATATAATAAGTATATGAAAGAAGAAAAGGCGTCCTCATCGGGTCAAACACGTGATTAACAATAATTAATCTATAATATTTAATAATGAGTAATACTAAATATTATGGATTGAGAAGAAGGAAAACCTTTGATGAAATGCTTAAAGAAGCGATGACACACAGACTGATAATAACAACCATCCCAGAAAAACGGAGAGTAGATTTATTAATGAATGAAGTTGATTTTGACGAATTTGATTTAACGAATTATGGCATTAACAAGAAATATATGAGTTTAAACAATAATAAATATGATACTGATATGTTCCCGGTAATGACACTTGACAAAGCAACACAGTTTCCTATCAGAGAAGTCAAAGAAACACAAACAGACCTACCAAATGATAAAGAAACACAAACTGATGACATTGATTATACAGGTTTGATTTCAGACGGATTTTCAAAGAGTTTTAAAAGTAATCTTAAGAATAGGGCAGAGGCAGAAGTACAAGCATCCTTATTCAAACCTATTCAAGATGGTGATGATGCAGATGAACCAGACGACGACGACGATGATGATAACGGAAACAAAAAGAAAAGTTTAAACCTGATTAGGATTATAGAATTTATGTTAAGGTCGGGTTTTAGTGTAGCAGAAATAATAATACATATAACTTATCAAACTACATTAACCACTCTACAAATTACTGAATTGACAGCATACATTATAGGAAATTCACTAATTACAACTTTTGATATTACTAATGGTATTATGAATTGGTTAAGTAATAATACTAATGAAGAAGTTGAGTTAAACACTTCTCCTCCTGTTAGCGTTAATAGTTCTCCACCTATCACTGTTAATAGTTCTTCAACACATACCGTTAATTCAACGTCGCGAAGCTCGCGAGCCTCTGGCGAGGCGTCGTCAGAAGAAAATGCTAATTATGAAATAGCACCGCCGACCGACATTCCTATTCCTACTGATGCTGAAACCGATGAAGAAGATAAGGATAAAGATAAGAATAAAGAAAAACAAAATCTAAAATAAACAAATGAAAGACATAGAGTTAAAACCATCATGAAAATAAAATCATATTTTAAAATACGTACTTTAAAATATCATTTTTCAGGGGTAGAAACTAGGATCAAATTATTGCCTTTGTATTTTCTGTTGTAGTCATTTTTAGGAGGTTGATTTACTGTTCCTTCCTCTTCCTTTTTTCTATGATACCTTTGTCGGTCAAGTGCCCTTTTTCTTTCAAGAAATTCAGGGTCTTCTACCTTTTTCTTCTTATAATATAATCTGGTGAATAAAGCCATCTGTTCCTTAATCTCATCAATTGTCAAGTCATCAATATTTTTAGTGCTCATTTTTATCTTAATATATTATGGTAGTATTTCTTTAAGTATATTAAGGCAAAATATGAATTAATATATATTCAATAAGGCGAATAAAAGAGTAATACGAAATATAGTTAAGGACATATTAACTATTATTAATATATAGACTAATTTATGACAAAAAAACGTATAGATACAAACATTCAAGACCTAAAAAACACAAGAGACAGGAAAAGGGGCAGTATTACCGCTCAAACCCTACAGAAAGTCAATACCATCATTGATTTTTATGAAGACCGCAAAATTGTTCAATTTGACACGGCAAACAAATTAATCAATGGCATCATTGCAACAAACGACAAGGAATTGAAGAAAGGACTGAAGCAATATGAAAAGGCAGTTGCCAAATACCAAAACATAGCACCCATAGGCGAGAGAATGAAACCAACAACTGAAAAGGCAGTCAGAGGCAAGAAACTAGCAACAATCAGGAGAAGAATTAATGAAAAAACACCTTTACGAAGAATTCAAAGGATGTATAGAGACAACATAACGAAGGACAGAAAAACGATTGTTATTAAATATATTCTTTTTACTAAAGACGAAGGACGCGCTACAAAATCCGGTTTTTTTAGATTGAATGGTATTAAATACTACCCGTTGCTATATCCTAACGTTAAAAGGGCAGGCAACGTAAAAGCACAGTGGGAGTTTATTACTAATGCTGTTAATGTTAAAATTACAAAGCATTTTGATAAACATAAGTTTCATAAACTGGTGGCAGTGATGAGAAGCGACCCAGCGTTTAAGAGTTTTACAGATGGCGAGGTTTATAACTACCTTGATTGCATCAAAATAGAAAGCGCCGACTTAGTTGATGAGGACGCAGTAGATTATGATATTTTTGATGATGAACTCACCGACGCTAAACATAACATAAGTATTCATCATAGATACATTCAAACCGAATTGAACCCTGACTGCTTAACATTGAAGGAAGCAATAAAAAAAGGCAATCATATTGAAAATGAGTGCTGGATTAATACATTGACGGAACACTACGCTGACACACTGATGAGGCACAAAAGAACCAAAAAGAAGAATTTAACCAGAGAGAGGATATTAGAAATCATCAACAAAAGCGATGAACACTTCAAAAAGCACGGTGCTTCAATCATGCAAATGGATGCTGTGTTTAAACAGTTTGACATCAAAGCAAGAATTTACGACATTGACAGCAAATTGATTTACAAGCATGACCCAAAAGACTTCAATAGCAGAAGAATAATTACTTTTAATGGTTTAGTAAAGAACAGTCATATTTACACATTGAACCACGACATGAAAAATCTTAAAGCAACCCCTAATGTAGAAGACGCCCATAAACTTAAAATCCATAGCAATTATTACATCAGTAGCAGGGAAAAACCCATCAAATATAAGATGATTGAAAATTTGGACGACATATTAAAACTCAATGAGGAAGATGAATACAAGTTGATATTGAAAGGCAATGATTTAGACAAGGCAGTTTTTGAACTCAAGCAGATAGGATATGAACCACAAATAGGATACACTGCAGGTAGGACAACTGAAGTCAAAATGGATTTTACGCATCAAATAGGAAAGAAGCAAAAGAAAGTTTATTATTCAATAGTAAACCAGAATTTTGACAGAGACAGAATTGATGAGGACATCGCAGTTGACGAAGAAGAAGTATATAATAACATCAGCGAAGAAATGTTTAAATTTAACAGAAAATTGTTGTGCGAAAACTACAAGAGTTATTATAATGAAGTTGATGTCCAGATTTTGGATGAATGCAGAACAATTGTAGCACACGGCATGATGAGAAGCAATGTAGGTAAGGAAGTAGAAACCGATGAAAGATGTAGCATTGACACATGTAAAGCATTTACACATCAAGGAAGCAAGATTAATTATATCCCGATTTTTAAAGAATTTGATGTGTGGAAACCTTACGATCACACTTGCGATTTCAACAGATTTAACAATTACACACTGTATTATGTTCAAGCAAATCAGGGCAACATCTTTTTTGACAAAAAAATTAATCTGGTGTATGGTAAATACTTAAAAGAATTGGTTAAAAGAGGCGTTGTGATGAAAGTACTATATTATAAAACACCGTCGCAAGTGTTGAAGGTAAAATACAAGAAAGCGATAAGCGAATTGTTTAAATCAAACATCAGTCCTGACGAGGAGCAAAACAACAAAATCAAGAAGACAATAGCAAATATTACTTTTGGACTAATGGAAAAATCATATAACAGAAAGTCAGTGAGTAGGATCTTTGACAATGTAGGGCATGCTTTACATCATCAAAGAACCCATGGAGGCAGACTGTATGTTTTGGATGATGAAGAATATGAGTGTTTTAATAAATGGCAACTATTAAACGATGATGAGTGGAGTATTGAACTCTCCGAAGATGAGAGACCATACTTCCAACATGTAAATGGTAGTATGACATTTCCTGAATTTGGTATCGATTGCAAAGTTGAAGACGGCAAGACTTATTACAGCGAACGGGGCGAGAAATATAGGGAAACTGAAAAGATAAGTAAGACTGCCAAATATTATGTTGTTTGTCTTACCGACCAAAGAAAACTAATGAACGGATTTAGGTATATTAAAGAATTATTATTACAAGGTCATAATTTTAACATGTATGAAACTTTTGAAAAACTGAAAGCAAATAGTATTAAAGTTTATGCGGTGAAAACCGATGCCTTTCATATTGCAAAGAAAGATGTAAGGAAGGCAAAGAAGTTGTTAGATTTTCATAATGATATTGGAGGCTGGAGAGTAGAAAATAATAAAGTCTATGAACTGGAAACTGATTACAATTGGAAATTTAATGAGTTAGTAAAAATACCAACTTTTCAGAATGAAACAATACCGATTGAAGATGAGTGGGATGTTGAAAGCATCTGTAATAAGATTATTGAAAAAAGAAGAGTTATGATTAGAGCAAAATTTGCTGGGA
Organism: Effrenium voratum; assembly: GCA_963377175.1. Taxonomy (NCBI): domain Eukaryota; class Dinophyceae; order Suessiales; family Symbiodiniaceae; genus Effrenium; species Effrenium voratum. Next base: position 16,999 of record CAUJNA010000600.1, on the reverse strand, counting down.
GCGGTAAAAGTTTTATAGGCAAGTATATGGAAAATTTAGGATACAATACACTTTTTGTAGTGCCTCAAAATATGTTAAAACAAGAGATTGAATGTGAAGCGGTGACAGTAAATACATTCTTTAGTATTCCAGTTGATAAAGGGGATGACCTACCAAAGTTTGATTATTCAGATTTTGATTGTATAGTGTTTGATGAGATTTATATGTCCAGTCCTTACATATTGAACAAAATAAGGGTGTTTGCAAATAACAATCCTGACATCGTAATTATAGGTGCAGGTGATGTCAAGCAACTGCCACCGATTGAACCTTTCACTAATACTCAAAACGCAGGCGAATACATTGACAAATGTATTGACATTATTTTTAAATATAATATATTTTTAAAGATATGTAAGCGAGTAGGTGGTAAGGATACAGAAGAAGGAGAAAGAAACAGAAAGAAACTGAATGAAATCTATGATGACTTTTGGATTAAAAAGATGGCAGTTGAAGAATGGATAGTTAAGCATTTCAAATTTACTAAAGATGTTATGAATAGTGAAAACAACATAGCATATACAAATATTAGATGTGAGGCAGTATCCAATGAGATTAGAAAAAGATTAGGTAAAACATGCAAATATGAAATTGGAGAAATCTTAATATGCAGACTTTACAAAAAGGACAAGGAAGGAAAACTGAATGTTAATATTAGGTGGAAGGTTGTTAATAACGAAGGATACAAGATAACAATACAAGATATCAAGGATGCAGAGAACATTAGAACACTTGACATTGATATTGTAGATAAGCATTTTAGATATGCCTACTGTGCTACCACTCATAGCAGACAGGGGACATCAATCAGTGATAATATGACCATTCACGAATGGAACAAAGATTATTTAGTTTGTAGGGAATGGTTGTGGACGAGTATCACACGAGCGAGGGATTTTAACAATGTCTATTTTTACAAGAACAAAGAGGGAGATGAAGATATGTTTAAGAGTTTGGTAATCAACTATTTTAAAAACAAAGTTGAAGGATATAAACAGCAAGATAGAGTAGCAAAAAGAGAAATAGACGAAGAGCAATACATTGACGAAAACTGGTGCTTAAAATACTTCAAATCCTGTTGCCAAAACTGCGGAATTAAATTTAATCTAGATACAAGAGGAGGAAAAATAAGTTCTAACTTCACTGCTCAACGTTGTGATAATGAGTTATGCCACACAGTTGAAAACTGCACCGCCTTTTGTGTCTATTGCAATTGCAGTGCGTCATGAATAATTTTGAAAATGAGTTTTTCAAAATTATTTTATTAACTTAATTAATGAGTTCAACACAAGAAATTATCAAGAGTGTATATTATGATAGAAGCGGTTATGGTTCAAAACAAACAACCCTCAAGGATGCTAAGCAAAAAGATAGTAGTATTACAATTAACGATATTAATGAATTCTTTAGTAAGAATGTAGAAGAAAAAAGAAAGATGAGAGGTGAAAATAGTTTTATTGCTCCGCATAGTTTCTGGGAATTTCAAGTTGATATGTTTTTCATTTCTAAAAATGATTTGGAAAATCAAACATTTAAAATTGGTATGATATGCATTGATATATTTAGCAAATATATGCATATCGTGCCTATCAAGTCAAAGCAACCGCCAGACATTTTAGCAGGAATGATGGAGAATATCAATAAGATGGGTGGCAAACCGAAATTAATTTATACCGACGAGGAAGGCAGTTTTTTTAATCAATCAGTATTAGATTATTTGAAGGAGGAGAAAATTGAATTACATAGAACTAGAGGTCATCCAGCATTTGCGGAGCGTGGAATTCAGACTTTTAAAGATCAACTGTTTAAACGAGTTGAAGCGGACAAGAAAAATGGAAAGCAGAATATCCAATGGACGGATTATATTTTTGAAATATTATTAACTTACAATAATAAGAATATTCATTCCGCAACTAAATTTACACCGAAGGACGCAAGAATGAAAAAGAATGAATTTGAAGTAAAAATGAATATTACAATGCAAGCAAGAAATACTAGAAAATACCCTGAGTTGTCAGTGGGTAGTAATGTAAAAATAATGAGAAAGAAAGGCATAAGCGAAAAGGCACATACCAGTCATTGGTTAAAAGAAGTATTTAAAGTAAAATCAATTGATAGTAAATTAGGGCAATCTTACTTTCATTTGGAAGGAAAAACTAGTCCTTATTTGAGACACGAATTATTGAAAGTTTAATATTAAACGAAATACAGTTAAAGAAAAAACGCCTTATATTATTAGTGAAATGTTATTTAATTATTCAAATTGCGAATGTTGTACAACTAAAAGGAATGATGTTAATATAACATTGTATAAGTTATTACCTGCTAATCTATGTAATAAAATAAGTGAATATAATGTATACTGCAATCAATGCTGTATAACAAGAGACCTTGAAAAGTTTTTTCTTGAAGAACATAAGGACAAGGGATATACAAAGTTTCAATTACAGTTAAAATTCTTTATGCGACACCAAGCAAGATTTCCTATACACTTTTACCAGAAGATTTCCAGAAAGTCATATGAAAATGAAATTGATGAATTCTTTAGTAATATAGATTTAATTAGGAGGTTTGGAGGAATAAACGCAATTAAACCATACAAAGCATTTGTCAAAAAATACCGTTATTTGTTTGAATGGATTGACTGGCATTTATTAGACAAAGATAAAATAAACGAAGTCTTGAACGAATTTAGAGCAACTAAATATAGTATATGGTATTACTACAACACTAAATATAAAGTATGTCTATTGTTGTATTTATTCTTTTGGGAATATATTTATTCAATAATAGGAAAAAACAATATCAAATATATATACATTGGTGATATAGATAAATATGTAGATTACATATTTGAAGACATATTGCCTGACCATTATTTTAATCCATAAACCTTACAATAAAAAAAACATTGTAAGATTTATGATTTCAAAATGACTTGAAGAAATAATAACTTAATATATTATAGTAAAATGAGTGATACAGTCGGTATCAATGCTAAAAATATATTGAAAGACAAATTTATGAGTTATAAATGTGATGACTGTGAAATGCTCAAATTACCAATTGAACGGGGTTTTGCAAATGGTGTTTGTAATAATATTTGTCAATATATAATATGCAATAATTGCAATAGAATTATAAAAGCAATTGATGATATGAATAACAAGGATATTGATATTATAAATAATGAAACTATTGATGATGATTTAGAAATATTTGTATTTATTGAAATGAATAATTTCTTAACTATAGAAGGATTTGATAATTTATTGGAATGTAACGACGAAGGATATAATAATGATTTTATTTTTAAGTATTATAGTATTGTAAAACAATTATACAATATGTCTTTTAATATTAAACGTTTAAAAAATGTTGTATTGTTTGATTTTTTAAATGAGTTTTTAAATGATGAGTATAAAACTCACGAACTTAGATATACAATAAAACGTGCGATTGGAATAATGGGAATGTTTAGAAAACAAATAAAAAATAATTTTTATAATGAAACAACGTGTGACAAAATAATAGAAAGAATTAAATTAATAATTTAGTTTTAGGCGAAATAGTCCTAAAGAAAAAACACCTTATATTAATAGTGAAGAAATGAACGGTATTGAAATCAATAAGTATATTAATAAGAAATGCTACGACTGTTGCCACTTTAAAAAAGAAAATATGGAATTGTATAAATTAAATTTACCTAATGGAATAATAAATAATATTATTGATTATGCTTTGGGTGAAGAAGATTTATGCGAAAATTGTAAAACCTGGAGAGATAACCAAGCTATAATCAAATGTTTGTTGAGATTAAAAGGAAGACATAATAGAAATGTAGAAGATGACATTTTGATATTTTTAACTGTGTATAAATTACCACCTTACGTTTATGTTAAACAGTTTCTTAAAATCAGTAAGAAAAAATATGAAATGATTTATGATATATTAAGGATGTTGTGTCATAGTCAAAAGAAAGGAGATGATATTAAAGAATATATCAAGTTTTATATTGAAATTTATAAAAAGTTTAATGTTAAAAACACAGTGAGAGATATTAATATTATTTTTAAAATGATGTATGAAATAAATGAGATTTGTCAATTAAATTATTATCCTGAACTTAAATTATAAATTACACCATAAACCTTACAATAACACACATTGTAAGATTTATGTTTTGAAATTATGGGGATTTTGGGATTTGGGATTTTGGGAAAATATATTTTGGGAATTTGGGATTTTGGGATTTAGGTGGTAAAATTGGTTGAGGTGGCGTGCCCCTGTTGGTTAATATGGTTGAAGTGGTTGACTGAGGGGATTTTATCTGAACTGGGGCATGCCCTTTGGTAGGTCTTACACCCCCCTCCCTTAAGAACCCAATAACTTCACTTACCCGGGTTTTGAGCACGTGGCTCACCTCCGAACGTGGAACCCACGCGCGTCCAAGGAGCTTTGGCCGGTACGGCTCCCGCCGACCTCTGGGCTGCGACCAGTGGCCTGGCGTGCAGCAGGCGCTCAAAAACATCCGGGCCGAGTTGTTGTTGCTTTTTTTCAAGAAAAAAAATCATTCCCATTCTCTTCGCTCATTCACATCTTTCCCTTTCACATGCTATTCCTTCCCTCTATCTCATCCAATATAAGACCCAGATTATTGGAGAGAAGGAAGCAGGGCCGGAAAAGAAAAAAGAGGGAAAAAACGCGCGAAAGGAATCAGAGGATGTCTGAAAGGCTCGAAAATCTGGGCTGAGGAAAAAAACGACTCCTGAAAGGATACGTGATTAATACATGTGTTCATAGATAACTGTTTGATCTTACGAATTACATCCAATACCCTGATTTACAAACCGGGTCTTCTAAATCAACTGGAGTTGTTGGTTTCTGTTTTTGAGAAAAGGACGCTGGGAGGCCAAAGAGTGGCCCAGGTTTGGGGAAAGTTAGTTTCCAGTGTCTGTAGGGAAGTACAGGGCTCGGTTGACTCCCCATTCTTTTCGCTAGTTGTCCGAAACCAGCTGGTTCCCCTTGCTGGCTTTCTGGAAGGGTTCCTGGAAAGAATGGGAAGTCGCATCTAAGCCCAAGCTCTTCAAACAATCCCCCACCGACTGGGACCATGGCTTCCGCATTTCTAAATGCAAAATGTGTAAAGGGGAACGCCTCCCATACATTTCTCAGGGTCTGGGGAGGTTTCAACGACTTTTGTGCCAAGCTCCGAAGACCCGTTTTTGGGGGGTTGGGGATGTTCGTCGATCCTTAATGATTCCTCTGCGAACCATGACCTTGAAGCCAGGTAGGAACCGAACAGCAATTGGACAAACACCTGCAAACTGGCCAATTGGATTTCTGCGCTGTGGCAAGCCGGGAAGTCCTTCTCTCATGAACAAAGTGCCTCAAAAGGTCCCCGAAAGCCGGTGGTGCCCACCCCATGTCTAAAATATGGCTGTGGTTGTCAAAACCAATGCGATCCCATTTTGGGGTAGGTGCACCACCCATTTTAGTCTACTTTAGTGGGATTGGGATGTTCACTTGGGGGTACGGGATTTTGACCCATGGCCATATGTTGAATTTCAAATGGTTTCCTCATGCTTTATAAATACTTTCAAATAGTTTCTACTTGCCAAAAAAAAACACAGAAGGCCCAAGTAAACACGCCCATGTTGGTCCTAATGTTGAAACCACGATTGCTTAAACACACTCCTCGTGGCTTGCACATTTGGGGAAACGGACTCAGGTACCCCTATTTAAGCCACTAGAAGCAAACCGTAGAGATTTTTGTGTACCCAGAAACCGCAAGAAACCCCACCCCCGCATAACTCTTCGTTTTGCCCCGAAAGCGCCAAACCGATGAACCGATTGCCGCGCCGTTGCTGCGGCTGCGGTGCCGTCTGCGCCCGCGACTGCCTCAGAAGAAAAAATCATCGAGAGGAGCGATGTCCGTGCTCGACACCTTCTTGCGCCAAAGCCAGTCTGGCTTGGTCCGTTTGATCTGACCCTGCAAAATGGGAGGTTTTCTGTTGGATTCCCTTTTCCTGAAAACAAGACAACCACGCTCTTGCTGCAGGTTCTTTCAAATTCAGTTAAACATCTCTCTCTGTGATCCCATAATGGTTGGTGAGAACGGGATTCGCATGGAAAATGATGCCTATAAGAGCAAGTAGTACCCAGGATCTATCCCAAAAATAGAAGCATCCTACCAAAATGTGCTACATTCAGCAAATGTATAAAGCATTTGTTGATTAAGAAAAATAATATCAAATATTGGTTCCAGTTAACTTTGCAAGGATCAGCGGTAAACCAACAAGGATGAACACATCAGCATTCAGCATATTGATGATTGTTCTTTGAGCATTGCCGTGTTTCACACCCAAATGCTAGTTGCATCTTTATAATACATATATATATATATACTCACATACATGTGCATATATGAATGTGTATATACCATTAAAAAGTATATACATAGATTGGTGTATTGACATTTAGACAGGTATACGTGGCTGTGCAGTTGCTGTTGTTCAAATGGGATAAAGGCCGATAACAGCCCATGGTTGTAGGGGTCATATTCAACTTACTAAGGGCCTGCGCAGCCAAGTCATGCAACCTGGTCTCGCTGGGACAGGTGGCATGATCCATGAAATGGTCAGATTGTTGACCAAATCAATATAGGTCACAAAATGGTGTATATATATATATATGTTTCAATGGAAACAGCTGGCTTCTGGTTCGCTACTGAATCATGTTTCCCCTTGTTCATGTGTTGAACATACCTGGTGTCATAGCTTCATGGCAGTCATGGTTGGTTGAGAGCGGGATGCCCATTGCGTAGCTCATCATTATGTACACACAAAACCATCCGCGCATACAACATATATATGCCCGCCTGTCCACTAACATAGAATCTCACAAAGGGGTGCTGGAAGACAAATGTCCTTTAAAGGGGAACCCTCTGCTGGCTTACGGGCTAGTGGACAGGGTGTAGATCTATAGTACATATATATATATATATATGTACATATATATATATATGCATGTATGTATGTATGTATGTATATATGTATGTATGTGTGTGTGTGTATGTATGTATGTATGTATGTATGTATGTATGTATGTATGTATGTATGTATGTATGTATGTATGTATGTGTGTATGTATCTCTGTATGTATGTATGTATGTATGTATGTATGTATGTATGTATGTATCTATGTATCTATGTATCTATGTATGTATCTATGTATCTATGTATGTATGTATGTATGTATGTGTGTGTATGTATGTATGTATGTATGTATGTATGTATGTATGTATGTATGTATGTATGTATGTATCTATGTATGTATCTATGTATGTATGTATGTATGTATGTATCTATGTATCTATGTATCTATGAATCTATGTATCTATGTATCTATGTATGGTATGTATTGTATGCATGGTATGTATGGTATCTATGATATGACTGGTATGTGTGGTATGTATGGTATGTATGGTATGGTATGTATGGTATGTATGGTATGTGTGGTATGTATGGTATGGTATGGTATGGTATGGTATAATATGATATGGTATGGTATGGTATGGTATGGTATGGCGTGGTGTGGTATGGTGTGGTAAGCTGTGCATGCTGTGTATGGTGTGTCTGGTGTGTATCGTGTGTATGGTGTGTATGGTTTGTATGGTGTGTATGCTGTGTATGGTGTGTATGGTGTGTATGGTGCGTATGGTGTGTATGGTGTGTATGGTGTGTATGGTGTGTATGGTGTGTATGGTGTGTATGGTGTGTATGGTATGTATGGTATGTATGGTATGTATGGTATGTATGATATGTATGGTATGTATGGCATGTATGGCATGTATGGTATGTATGGCATGCATGGCATGTATGGTATGTATGGTATGTATGGTATGTATGGTATGTATGATATGTATGGTATGTATGGTATGTATGGTATGTATGGTATGTATGGTATGATTGGTATGTGTGGTATGTGTGGTATGTGTGGTATGTGTGGTGTGTGTGTGGTATGTGTGGTATGTGTGGTATGTGTGGTATGTGTGGTATGTGTGGTATGTGTGGTATGTGTGGTATGCATGGTATGTATGGTATGCATGGTATGTATGGTATGCGTGGTATGGTATGTATGGTATGTATGGTATGTGTGGTATGTATGGTATGTATGGTATGGTATGGTATGGTACGGTATGGTACGGTACGGTACGGTATGGTATGGTATGGTATGGTATGTCTGTATGTGTGTATGTATGTGTGTATGTATGTATGCATGCATGCATGCATGCATGCATGCATGTATGTATGTATGTATGTATGTATGTATGTATGTATGTATGTATGTATGTATGTATGTATGTATGTATGTGTGTGTGTATGTGTGTATGTGTGTATGTGTGTATGTGTGTATGTGTGTATGTGTGTATGTGTGTATGTGTATGTATGTGTGTATGTGTGTATGTGTGTATGTGTGTATGTGTGTATGTGTGTATGTGTGTATGTATGTATGTATGTATGTATGTATGTATGTATGTATGTATGTATGTATGTATGTATGTATGTATGTATGCATGTATGCATGCATGTATGTATGTATGTATGTATGTATGTATGTATGTATGTATGTATGTATGTATGTACGTATGTATGTATACATATGCATATACACATGTATTTCTGTTGCTCGCTGACTTCCCGGGACTTCAAGCGCCCCGGCGCCGCTTCTGCCCGCTGCGGCTACGCGAACGAGGGGGTCGGCTCCTGGCGATCCCACCGACTGGGGCGCCCAAGGCGGCCCCCGGCTGGGTTAAGAAAGACGTGTTGAGCAACAAGGAAGAGCTCAGTAGAGAGGTTGGAATAAGTTGGTACCAACTCTTTTTCTGTAGTCTATTTTACTAGGGGAACCCTCCCCCAAAAAGGGGCAAAAGGGCGCTACTGGGGGGACCTAGTCAGAATTGGGGATCCTCTGATACATGCCAGCTGCCTCCATTTCAGGTGGGTTAACACCAGCATTTGGGACCCTCTGGGTGGTGAATTTATTCTCCCTTTCAACAGCCATCCAGAAAGGGTTTCCCAGGTCCACACAAGCTCCAATCGAGCGCCTTAGTTTAGCTGTGAAGCAGATTTCGTCCATCCACTGTAACTACTCCTTCTAGTTTCCCTTCAACCTCCTCCAAAGTGGTCCGACTTTTTCCGACACTTCCCAGAGCACCACAACATGGTTTTGGGAAAATATGCCTTTGTAATTCCACCTGGCCCATCCCTACGGCGACTGTGTCCCCAAGGGTTTCACAGAAATTTGCAACCCAAACCCAACAATTGACAATTACCCCAAGCCACGTGGGTATTGAAAGGAAAAAGGGAGAAAAAACGGCATGCCTCCCCAGTCTTTCCAGGGATCCTTCTTTCTAGAATGGGGAATCAACCCCTAGAATGAAGCGGCAAAAGACTTCGGCAAAGGGGAAAGGGGGCAAACTGGTCCAAACCAACAGGCCTTCGGAGTGTCTTGTCATCCCCGCCTACTCCTTGCCGGTGGGGATCGCGCGGACCGGGACTTCTTCTTCCGCGACCGCGACCGGCTCGGCTTCCTCAAGAAAAAAAAGTCTGGGCGGTGACAACTGGCTGAGGACTGACCTATGAGTTCATCATTGTCAGAGGCAGCTAAGGCTAAGGGAAACACCCCCCCAAAGTCTGACTTTGATAGCCCAACGGTCCAAATAATAAGGGAAGCACCCCGGCGGGTACATGAGGGTCGCGCAAAATTCAGAACCTGTGGAAGAAAGTCCTCACTCAACAGGGTTGACTCCACACGAAAGACTCTGAGACCAAGAGCCAGTCCAGTCCATGGAAAAAGGCAGCACCTGCTTCTTGCAAAAAGGCCCCTTGGGCCTTTCGATATGGGAAAAAGGTCGGGTGGAAAGCGACAAAAGCTCACATTGACCCGTTCCCGTCCCCTGTTGGTGTCCCTTTGGGCAAGACTAAATCCAGGCTGTTTAGCCCCCAGAAATGGACAAATTCGCCGAGCTGTTCAAAATTGGGTTTGGTCGGCTGGAAAAACGCCAAAAAGATGCCCCGTCCCTCTGTTGTTGTTTCCCTTTGGGTTCATGAGCTGTTCCAATCCAGGCGGCGGAGATCGGTTCTTGGAGGCGGATCGCGACGGCGGAGGCGGCGACGCTGAGCGCGGTCGGCTCCTGACGCGTGAAATCGTCACTGGCGGAGGGAGGCCCCCTAAGCCCTCAGTTTCTTCCATTTGAATTTTCGTCCCCTGCGAAAACATGTGTATATATATATGCATATATCCTATCGTGCTAGACCCTTTAAAACCAACCGGTGGAAGCACCATTTCGTCTTGAGTAGATGGAAGGTTTTGGACATTTGGCTAAGTGACCCAGGACCGATAGACAAGGGGTGCCCCTCAAACAAGGTGACCCCAGAAAGGGAGCGAGAAGAACAATACAAACTCGAGCACCGTGGCAAGGGCCAGAGGCCCAGCACATCGCCCAGGAGGCACAGGCAGCCGCAAGCGCGCCAGAGCCCAAGGCCCCGCCCAACTCCCAGTGCCGAGCCCAAGCGACGCCTCAGGCGGTTCCGCTTGGAGCCGGAGCGCTTCCGGCGCCGGCGCCGGGGCTCCGAGGACCGCTTCGGGCCTCGAGTGCGGGGTAGGGGTGCTGAGGGAGGGGTTGGGGGGTGGGGAGGGGGTGCCATGGACACCTGGAGTCCGCGTTGCAACCAAAAACCCGCCAAAAAACGCAAACACCCTAAGGAAGGGAGCTTGCAAAATAGACCCCAAGTGTCCATCATGCAAGGGCTTGGGGGTTGTGGCTCGGATGAACCAACTCAGGTGATAACTTTGGCCAAGCACATGCTCATGTGTCAGGAGGAACTTACTCTTCCACCAACTTAGAACCCATCGGGTGTCTATTGGAAATTTGTCCAAAACCAGTACCCCCCACTCAGGTTCCATGCTTATTGGGGCAGAAAGGAATCCGCTGGGGCTTGCCCAGGCCAACCCAGGTTATACAGGGTCCCGGTAGGAGGATGCGTCCAAAAACACCTTTACACCTTTACAAAGCATCCGATAAAATTCTAAATCATCTGGTGGATCTTCATCCCAAAACACCTGATTTGCGTCTTCCCCAAAACTTGGGATGATGTCTTCGACCCCTCTCCCTTACCCGAGCCCAGACCTTTTTCCACTCGAAATCTGATCAACGAACCGATCCAGTGGCTGAGGGCCCGAGCTGGCCTTCCGGCTCTTGCTCTTGCTGCGCGAGCGCCTGCGAGAATCCATCTCCAGTAGAGAGGTTACAATAAGTTGGGAATCCATCTCCCAACCACTAAACCCACTAAAAACGCTGGGAACCACCTCCAGATTTGGGAGGTTAGAAGAAGTTGGTACCAACTTTTGTCATTTTTGTCTATTTTTGGCAGGAAACTTTACCCAAAACCCCCTGAAAAGGGGTGAGGGAGAAGGGCCCTGACTTGTGTGTCCTCATGTGCTCAGGACACCTACCATGTTGGCCCAAAACCATAGTTCAGGTGAAAGGACACCGAAGAATGAGAGAAAACCGCAATTGTTATGTTCATATGGTTGCTTTTGTCTGGTTTTGGTGGGGGTCCATCACTGTTGGACCATATTTGATAAGCGGGGCGGTTGTTACTCCGGGGTCAACGTTGAAAGAAACCGGCTGAAATGCTTGCTCAGGGAACCTGCCCTAGCTCAAAACCATATTTCTGGTGGGAGTATATGTTCGACGCCCTGAACTATTTAGGGTCCCCGAGGATTTGAACCACACTGAAACCAGTGCCACTTCAAGCAGTCATTGACCCAAAACCACACCTTCAGAAAAAACGGCCTCCAATTCTTGGTATTGTTGACCCCATTTTCATCAAGCCCCGTTTATTAATATGAGGGGTGCTCGCTGCCAAAGGTGATGAATCCCCACTAAAACCAGGATACGGGTTGATTCATATGGGGTCAACATGTTCTGTGAGAGCAACCACAACCCGCCGGAAAGAGATCCACTTCCTTGGCCATTTTGCCCTCCTCCTTTCGGCTTCATGACCAATTTCACCCCCCACGGCACCCCACCCCACCCACTTTTCTGACTTTAACCCCCAACAGGTCAAGGTGACCATTCCTCTAACCCAAACGCTTAATGAAAGGAGACAAGGTCGAGATACCTTGGACTTGAGGCAAGTCGACTGTGAAGCTTTCGGACACGGCGATCTTTCCGAAACCTCCATAGTGCGATTCTTTAAAGGATTCGGACCCCTCTTCCTAATGGTTTCCCTTTAAAACCAAAAAGAAGGAGAAGGGGGGGTACCAACTCCAAAGATGACAAGCCATGTGCAGCCCCAGCGGGACAACCCCACAGACCCGACGAAGCTGGTTCTGCCTCATTTGAAGCTGGAGGCTGGCCCGAGAGGTTTACTAGGGGCACCTTCCATGTCCATTCTGAACCCAGGGATCCATTTTGCTTTTCAGGAAACCATAAAAATCCCAGGGGAAACAGATCCGGGTTTTGAAAAGGAACGATGGTTGAAAAGAATGGACAAGGAATCAAGAGACTAGTCGGTCCTTTTTACGGGACACACCAAAAAAGGGCTGCTTGAAAAGGAAAGCAATTAGGAAACCAGCCATTGTGGGTGGGGGTTCCATATCCTGTTTTGAGACATACCCATGTTGGTACCACCTCCCTGGGGGAAAAAATGTTCAAAAACCAAAACCCTGGCTCCCTTGTGGGCATATTGGCGACCAGGATTTATGACGTCTGCATGAAGCTGAACCTGCTCTTTCGATGGAAAATAGAGAGACGCTGGGGAGGTTCGTCAGTTTTATCCCCTTCTCCTCCCAAAAAGCCATAGGCAAATGTCAAGAGTATTTTTGGTCCGTCACCAAATGCAATGCCATGCGTGCTGCATGTGTCTCCCGCTGAGGAAATCTATTGAGAGAACCGCAGCTTTTGCGCACAACCAAAAACATGAATGAACCTCAAATCAAATCTGATGTAAGGGGGCGGGGGCATCGTTTTTCCATAAAGGAAATCGAAGGAGCACCGAGCAGGAACAAAAAAGATCCCCAAACTGCTGTTTTCTAGGAAAACACCACCACGCAAATATGTTCTTTTTCTGATGCTCACTCCAGAAGGTACCCTTTTCACCTTTGCTGGAAACCAAACGAACTAGACCCATCCTTTGAGAAGATTCTAGGCTTCGAGGTATGTTGAAAGGGGTTCTTGGGTCTTCGGCCCGAACCACCCGAACCCCTGCCACGCCCCACCCGAATCCGTCCCCCTCCTTTTCACCAGGATCCCGGGTGGCATGGCGAAGTGTCAAAACCGCTGGGCCAATCGCGCGGCGAGTGTTCTTTCGATTCGCCTGTGAGTCGCCTCTTTGTCGCCTCCAGGTTTTTCGCTGAGCCTTGAAACTTGACTGTAGCGAGCTACGCCTGGCCCCAGCACGCCTCAAAAAATCGATGGCTGGATTTGTGCGTTGCATGTTGTGCACCAAACCCCACCCCTTCAGGGCAGCACTTTGAGCCGAAACCACCAGGAAGACGGGGAAGTCTGGGACAGCTGGGGTCCACGTTGCGGCTGCTTCAGGTTTCGGGGCGTATCATTGGCTTTTGGTATGTTGCTATCTCAGCCTTCGGGCGGAGGGCATAGGTGACAACCCCTGTGGCCGGATTGGGACACCAAGTCGCGAATTCCAAATGGGTACCCTTGGGAAAAGATTCGGTTGGGGGGTTTGGGGGGTGGGTTTGGGGGGTGGGTTTGGGACGCGGAGAGTTTTCCCAAAACGGACACTTCTCTGGATGGCAACAACAGGCCATCCAATGCGTAAATGTCAACAAAAGAGCCTCAAACAAGCTCGGACAATACCCTGAGTAATCTCCCTATTGAAACTCACATCGGGTTTGTGTCGAAATCGGAATCTGGAAACCCTTGGGCGATTTCCCCAAAGCCTTCCCCAAGCACCTGCTCACATTTGCGGGATCCGGATCCCCGGAAAGAAAATCATGTGCCATGGCGTCAGGCATGATGTCCCAAAACAGAAAATTTGGAGTCCCACTGGTTGCTTGAAAATCCCGCATGGTTGGTGGCCCTGCCCATCAATCCCAAGATCCGCTTCGCACCAGTTGAGATAGATGAAAGCCTTCGCATACTAATACTGGCTGTTCCACCTACCAACTGTCGCCAAGTGGACATTGTCAATCGTTGGGGCTGATCCATTTGATTCCTTTGGGGGCGGGTGGGATAGATGAAGCCCTGCAAGTTCAAATGGTGGAACCACCTAGCACCTCCTGCCTGGCATGGAGCTTTGTTTGATACCCATCCACACGTCCTTAACACAGGGCTTCTCGACCTTACCGAGAGTGACACCTGCCCCCAGCGCCACCCGTCTTCTTGGTTGACGTTGGAAGGGAAGCAAAACAAATCAAATTTTAGCGGTTAAGTGGGAATTTCAACCACTCAACCACAATAAGCAAACAAATGTTTCCCAACAACAACCATGTCTGTGGGGATATGCCGCCCAAAGTTCGCCGCGCAACGTCTTTGGCCACGTTGCATCATGTCCGACATGACGCCCACGGCCAGAAACAAATCCCCTTGCACAATTCCCCTGGGATGGGTATCAGCTTCCTTCTGAATCGTGGCCGCGATTGGTGGTTTGAGGTTAAGATCCGGTTGAATTCTCCAAACCAACCCAAACAACACCAATTTAGGGGTTTGATGGTCCGGCCACCAGCGCAGGCTTGAGATGCGCTTCCCGGAGAAAGCCCACCTTTTGGCCAATGTTGAATGGACGAAATTCGAAATGCGCCCGTTTCATGTATTACCCTCCCACCAATTAACATGGAATCTGACGTTCGGTCCTGGTTTGGACCATTTTCCTTTTAAAGGGACCTCCTGTCAGGTTCCATGTTAATTGGTGGGAGGGTAACCTTTGGTTCTACCGACATCTGGCTTGTCCACCGCACCGAACCCTGCTACCCTGCACTCAACCTGTACTCAGGACCACATAGCGACAGGACGGCTGGTTTGTGTAGCCCTACGGTTAATCTAAAAGCAAGGTGAAACAAGGTGGTAGAACCAGCTAAAGGGAAGACACCTGGTTCAAGACACAAGGTTCATCAATGAAGGATTCCCACTATGCAACCCTCCCCAATCTGCCACCTTTTCACCCGGCGCCAAAGTTCAGCTCACGCCGCGCAGACAGCCTGATATTGCGGATTTTGGATTCTCGGATACGAATGCCGAATTAGGGACAAACCTCCCTATCATCAACGCAGTTTCAGTGGATGTTTTAAGTGGTTAGCCACTCGGGTTATAACTTACAACCCACTAAGGACTGGGTTCACCCCACTTAAAGAGGCTTACAAGTGGGTTATAACTCAGATGACCAACAGCTTACCGACTTGGCGACGAGCACCCAAGTCACCTGTCCCGCACGTCTATCACATGGTCTGTTCTGCCTTGCCATTTTGTGGGGTCCTTGGACAGCCATTGGGCCATTGGGGGCCGGTTCAAAAGGTGAGTTTGAAGTCTGGGCCGGGAGGCCTTACTTCGGTCGTTGCCAAGCTAGTAAGTTGCCGGTAGCACAGCTTATGACCCACTTACAAGTCCCCCAAAGTGGGGTTACCCCCCTGTTGGTGGGTTATAGCCCCAGTGGCCAACCACCTACTTCCCTAACCAATCGAACATCCAAGTAACCATGGCGATTCGCAGATCGCCCACCCCGCTCACCCGGCGCTTACCCGCCTTTGAACCCCAAAACGACCTCCGTTTGGTTTCCCTTCGAAGGCAGGGGGAGGGAAACTAGCTGGGAAATTGGGCTAAGATCCCCACGGTGGCTACTAAGTGGTTGCATATCCCATGAAACTCCGGGGGGGTAGTAGGTAGTGGACACCATCGTGCAAAAAGGCCTTATCAGTATGCTGCTACATTCCTGAAAAACAAGGCACTGCAGAAGAACATTCGCGAGCACAAGTGAAGTGACTGTGTACCAACGTGAGGCATAAAGGTTGGATGTCTATAGGATTGTGCATACATATATATATATATATATACATGTGTTGCACACATATACAGGTGTGTGTGACAAGGTGTGTGTGTGTATATGTATATTTGTATATATATGCACCAAATACGTGTATATACCTACACAACTATGAGCGTTTATCAAAATGGTGGGCCCTATGTTGGATGGTTTTCGGGAAGCCAACAGGGAAACCAAACGGAACACCTCTATTTTGTTGGGTCTCCCGTCTATTTTGACGCATACCCATTTGAAGGGAGGCCCAAAGGAAAGCAACCATATTAAAAATCGGGGGCCCATGCCTATGTTGTCCTTGTTTGGGGACCCCCGCAAAATGGACTTCGGTTCTCCTTTTAGCTTCCCTGTGAAACCCACCGAAAGAAAGGGGTACCAACTCAAAAAAGCGAGGAGCCGCCCATTTGGGGGTTGATCAAAAGGTTACATGGGATGACCATCGAGGATGGTGCTTCCCAATGGGAAAAGTTAGCTAACTGGGGGCCCATAACTAGGGAATATATTGATCAACCCCCCATTGAATGGTTCATGTCCCTGTTGCAGAGGGAGGGGTCCACATCCATTCACAGGGCCTCTTGCATTTCCGAGGGTCCTGGTTTGGACCATATTTTCCTTTTCAAGGGACACTCGAATGTCAGGTTCCATGCCCCAAAATCGTTGTGTTTCCTTCTGGCTTTCGTTTAGAACCACCGAAAGAAAAAAACAAACAAACAAAAAGTAGCATCAAAAAAGATAAGCCATGCCGCCCATGATTGAAAAACCTTTGCACGAGTGCGGCGTGACGTGCATCCGGCCTTCGGGCAGATCCCGAGTGGGAGCGGTTGGAAGCGCGGCGGGCCTGGAGCTCGAGAGCAAGCGAGATCTCGCCCTAGTCCAAGTGACCCGAGGGATGGAGT
>CAUJNA010000599.1:0-189820 GCA_963377175.1 Effrenium voratum | reverse complement strand
GCATCCGCTGGCTGAGAAATGAATTTTGTACGAATAAGCGAGCGCTCGTCTACTCATCTGCCACTTACGAATTTAGAAAATGGCTCTGCCAGTATGAATCGTTCTCCAACACGCCACTCTGCTAAATTCCCCTAACTGATTCTCGTTCTAGTTAAGGCATTCAAGAGAAAGCCGAGTCTTTAGAATCACTTAGAGAATATTGACTAAGCTTCTGATTCTGCTAATCTTTTGTAATGGACACAACTTACAACCTTAACGGCGGATACAAACCAACTCTGAAGCGTTTCGCTGATTTAGACGGGCCGGATTTCTATCCGACACCCGCTTGGGCGACCTACGCACTGATAGACAATGAACCTTTCGAAGGTGAAATATGGGAAAGCGCTTGTGGTAACGGCGCGATGTCAAAAGTCTTGCAAAACGCATCGCCAAACGTTTCTAGCTCTGACTTGTACGATCGCGGCTTTGGTGAAGTCGGTGTTGATTTCCTAAACTCGAGAAGAAAAGCCGACAACATCGTGACCAATCCGCCCTATAATTCTGCAGAAGGTTTTGTGCGATCGGGAATTGAAAATGCTCAGAGAAAGTTTGCTCTGCTGCTACGTCTAGCTTTCCTTGAGGGAGCGAAGCGCCAGCGCACAATATTCTCCGCTACGCCACCGTCTAGAGTGTGGGTATTTAGTGAACGTATTACGTTTTATCCAGTGAATGCAGAACGGAAGGGCACGGGTACAACTGCTTACGCTTGGTTTGTTTGGGACAAGGATGCGTCAAATTCGACAGAACTCAATTGGTTAAAACCAGGATACAAAGCTGCCTACTCCTAGAATTACGCGCCTATGCGTTGACGTCCTAATGCTGTAATCCTGTATCCTGCGCTCGGAACATGTTCTAACCACCCTTCGTAAATGGCGTTACCCTCATTTTCATGGTGCGACTGAATATTCCTGACGATTTGATGCCACATTGGCTCGCCATTCCTTGTCACTGAAGGAGCCAAGTCGTCCGCGTTTAACTCTATCAAATTCGGTAAGTTCAAATAAATTTCTTGAAAGGTAGCGGTCCCGTCACTTTTCTGAGACGCAATACGAATTACGGCGTCGGCTATGTCATGCTCACTTGTTGTTGCCATGTAGTATCCCCCTCATTTCACATTCATTAACAATGCCTATATTTAAGAAGACGTGCAAGAAAATTTATAGTAAGTAGAAATTGTAATTCTAGTTCCTATTGCACTGCAGCAATCCCGGTCTTACAGTCCCTTGCCTAAAAAAATAGCATCGGATCTGGAATATGCTGCAGCCTGCCGGCGATTTTGACACGCTGAAAACCCGCTTCCAGTGGTCGCTGCCTGATACATACAATGTGGCGGGTGTGGTCAGCGATGCGTGGGCTGCCAGCGATCCTCAGCGGCTTGCAATCCGGCATATCCATACAAACGGAACCGCCGAAGATTGGACACATCAGGCGCTGAACCGGGTCGCCAATCGGCTTGCAAATGCGTTCAGGTCTCTCGGAATTCGTCCTGGTGACCGCGTTGCGCTGCTTTTGCCGCAATGTCCGCCGACTGCTATTGCGCATTTGGCTGCCTTCAAACTCGGCGCAATCGCGGTGCCTCTCTCGGCCCTCTTCGGGCAGGATGCACTGCGGTACAGATTATCCGATTCAGGCGCCAGGGTCCTTGTCACCGATGCCGCGGGTTTGGAAAAGCTCGACGAAATACGCGACGACCTGCCCGATCTGGAATTTGTTGTGTCGGTGGATGAAGCCGGTTCGAAGGATCTGTCGTTCAACGCTCTTGCCGAGAAGGCAAGTGATCGATTTGAAACACTTGCAACGACCCCGGATGACCCCGCCCTGATGATTTATACGTCCGGCACGACCGGCCAGCCCAAAGGCGTGCTGCACGGGCACCGGGTGCTGATTGGCCATATGCCGGGCATTGAACTTTCCCAGAATTTTCTGGGCAGATCCGGTGATCTCCTCTGGACTCCTGCCGACTGGGCCTGGGCGGGCGGTCTGTTGAACGCGCTGTTTCCGGCATTGAAACTGGGCGTTCCGGTGGTCTCTTTTGCTTCGCGGAAATTCGACCCGGAGTTTGCATTTCACTTGCTGGAAAGCCAGGGGATAAGGAACGCGTTCATACCGCCGACAGCCCTGAAAATGCTCCGTGCCGTTGATAATCCGGCGAAACGATTCACGTTGAGCTGGCGCAGCGTCGGGTCGGCCGGCGAGTCCCTCGGCAGGGAAACCTACGATTGGTTCGCGGAAGAATTCGGCTTCCATGTCAACGAGTTCTACGGACAGACAGAATGTAACGCCGTCCTGGGATCCGCAGCATCACTTGGTGTTACCAGAGCCGGCGCGATCGGAAAGGCAACGCCTGGACATGACGTCGCGATCATCGATGACGGTGGGAACGTGCTGCCGGCGGAAGCATTGGGCCAGATTGCCATACGAAGACCTGACCCGGTCATGTTTCTGGAATACTGGAACAAGCCGGAGGCGACGCAGGAAAAGTTCATCGGAGACTGGATGATCACCGGCGACCAGGGCCTGATGGATGAGGATGGCTATGTTCATTTCGTCGGCCGTGACGATGACATCATAACGTCTGCAAGTTACCGGATTGGTCCTGGCGAAATAGAAGACTGCCTGATCAAGCATCCGGCTGTCGCGCTGGCCGCCGTCGTCGGCAAACCCGATCCGCTGCGCACCGAGATCGTCAAGGCCTACGTTGTCCTGCGGCCTGACAATGCCGAGAGCGTTGGGCTTGAGGACAATATCAGGGGCTTTGTCCGTGACCGCTTGTCAGCACATGAATATCCCCGTGAAATTGAATTTGTCGAAGACCTTCCCATGACCACCACTGGCAAGGTGATCCGCAGAAAACTGCGCGAACTGGCACGCTCCGAAACAGTCTGACCGGATTTTTGCATCAGGATTTCAGCTTTGCCCTGACCGTGCGAGCAACCCGACGGAGTTTCCGTTCGAAAGCCATATCCGCCGCGCAAAGACTGTTTTTCAGATCACCCAGAGGCTGGCTGGCCAGCAGCATCGTCCCAATCTCCAGGCGGCCACGCCAGAGAGGCTCGATCATCGAATGTCCCGGAACCGCAAGGGAGTCCGCATACCTGAAACTGGATTGCGCCAGATTTTCCCGGAATGTGTGAAGAACCAGCTGGGCACCAGGCGAATAGCGCGCATAGCCCTCGTCAAACGCAATTTTCCAGGAAAAGACACAGCCGCCGTCAACAAATGAGACGAGCGACGCGATAAGACTGTCGCCTGCGCGCAGTTCGTCGATCCGGATTTTGTCCGAATGTGCGCACGAAGCAATCACGCCACGTGAAAAGGCCGCGGTCTGTGGATTGCTGCCCAGCGCGGTTTCCTCCCGCCCCTTCCATCCGGACGCTTCAAGCTCAAGAAACTGTTCGAAACACCCGAGTGTCCTGGCCCCGGTAACGCTCGACAGGTTGACGGTTCCGTGATCCTCGAGCCGGCGAAGGAGACGGCGCATTTCCTTGCGCCGCTTGCCTTTGAAGGCGTCTTCCAGCTGTTTTTCACCTTCGTCCCCGCCTGCATGGCTTGCCCGTTCAAACCGGGCTGTCTTCGCAACGTTCATGTTCTCCAGGTTCGTCAACCGCATCGCAACGCCTGAAGCCATTGGCAAGAACGGAACGGCCAAAATGCCGGCACCGCCGGCAGCCGTGTTGACGAATGTCTTTACCTGTTCATCGTCGGCCTGCGGAGACATTAGCGGCGTTCCGAGCGGGGAATATTCCGTCGTCCAGACCATGGCAACCGGAAGAACGAGCCCGGCCGGACATCGTCGGATGGGAGCGGCCATCAACCAGCGGCCAGTCGGTCTCTCTCTCAAGGCCAACAAACGGATATTCCGCGCACTCATGTTCCTCAGGAACGGCTGCAGGAATGAAGGGTTGAAAAACGGGTTCGGATCAACTGCTTCATCGCACAGCGCCTGCCAGGCCTCGACCGGTGTATTTTCACCTAGCGGATCGAAGAAAACAGTTTCAACCATTGATGTGCCTGAGGCGTCAGTCTTCACCCGCGCGCCCTCCGCTCGAGTACATCAAGGGCACAACAAA
This sequence comes from Effrenium voratum, assembly GCA_963377175.1. Taxonomy (NCBI): domain Eukaryota; class Dinophyceae; order Suessiales; family Symbiodiniaceae; genus Effrenium; species Effrenium voratum. The sequence continues at coordinate 185,711 of CAUJNA010000599.1, read as the reverse complement.
TGTCGTCACATTCAGCTTCCGCTTCGCGGCAATTGCAAGCGCAGATGCTTCAAGGAATATTGCGCAACTGGTCGCGATTGCGGCACCGGCGAGCCCGAACAGTGGTATGAAAATCAGGTTGAGCAGCACGTTGAACACAAACGTCACGGCATATATGCCGGCGCAGGTTCGCTGGTGACCGGTCATGGACAGCAATGCATCCGCCGGCCCGACCGACGCGCGTGCCAGAACGCCGATCATGAGGAGCGCGATCAACGGATAACCGCTTTCGAAACCGTTGCCGAATAGCCGCAGCAACAGCGGAGCGACAATCAGCAAACCCGCACCGGCCAAGAGAGATGGCCAGAAAGTCCAGAGCGTCGCCTGCCGGGTATAGGTTGCCAGACCTTTCAGGTCCTGATTGTGCGTATAGGCGGAAAAACGGTGTGCCGATGCTGCCCTGACAGCGAAATAGACGAAATGCACCAGGGCCAATGTTCGTGACGCAGCAAAGTATACAGCGACCTCATCCGGACTTTGGAAGAAACTGACCATGATCACGTCGGCACTGGTGATCAGTTGGAGAAAGCCTTCCACCATCAGCATTGGCAGGGAAACCACGACCCATGATTTCAGCTCGACCCTTGACGGACCGGGCGGGATCTGCTGCGGCAGGCGTTTTCTGAGATGAAAATACTGGTATCCTGCCACGAGCAAGGTCGCCGCGACGGCAACAAACGCCGCTGTTTCCGCGGAGGCCGGCCGACCGGCGAAGACCGCGGCCACCAGCAGTAAAAGGATGGCAAGCGGCCTCCAGATGTAGGTCGGGAGCATTGCGAGTGAAGGCCAGTCGTAACTGCGGGCAATCCCGTCCTGTACGAGGCCAAACGCGAAAAACGGCAGGGCCAGAAACACGATTATGAGTGGCTGATTGTAGGAAGGGTCTATTGCCGGACGCAAAAGGTGGACCAGTCCGATTCCAATCACCGCTGCGCCAATGCCTATCAGAAATGCAATCAGGCGGCTCGCCTTCAGGAAACCGCGCAGAGCGGCAAGATCTCCGGCTTGGCGGTACTGGGGAATGAACCGGCTGGCCGATGTCGAAAACCCCCCACAGGCCATCACGCCCAGAATGATCACGACCGTCCAGGCAACCGAATAGATGCCGTAGTCATGTGCGCCCAGGAGACGTGCCAGAACAATCTGTGACAGATAGGCCAACGCAGCGCCGCCGACACGCACGGCAAACGTGGACACTGCCATGCGTCCTGCCGTCTGTTGGCCTGAAGGACTTCCACGTTTGAGGAATCCGAGTTGGTCTATGCTCTTACCGAGCCCCTGAAACCAGGTGGCGTCTTGAAAACGCTTCGTCCAGGAGTGGGCGGTAAATCGCACGTTCAGGGTCCTTGAGAAAATCACACCGTATTTGTGACATGTGGGACTTAATATTCCGTGGCTTTGAATTGACCGGCACGGAATCGGCTTCACAGATGCGTGATACCCCTTTGGCTGGCTGTGTACCTGAACTTCGCTGCGGCATCGTCACAGGCACCAGGTCCAGATATGGACCAATTCCGAAACCGAGGACCGGTTTGGCTTGCTGAAACCATGTTCCTGCAAGGCCGCAGGTATCGTGTTCCTGTTCCGGATCAGCAGCAAATGAGAAGAACAGATTGCAAAATGATCCGTTGACATTCATGAAAAAATGAGAACAAATAGGGAACAACTTGTTGGACAAACAGGATCATGAAACACGGATTGTCGTTTGTTCAATTGGATTGATCTTCGCGGATTCGAAAGGTTGCCTCCCCTACGGTCCGCCCTACGATCCGGTCCCTGTGACGCCGCCAAGCTCAGGGACCGGATCTTTTTCTCTCAACCGAAAATTCCGACGGTAAATTCGAATTAACCATAATTCTCAATTACGTGGCGGAATCCCTTGTCCTTTCTTGCTCGCGAAATAAATAAAGTTTATAGAGTCTTAAAGTTCTCTTATGGGAACCAAAAAAACGGACAATGTGCACACAAGCGAGTGTTCAGGACACAAGTTGGCGGTCAAATTTCATCGTCGGCATTCAGCTTGTTATTTGAGGTGATTACCATGATGAAATCGATAATGGCTGCGACCGTTGCCGTGACCGCCCTGCTTGGCGCAAATGCAGCGAATGCGATGATCGTAAACGGCGATTTTGAAGACACGACCACCCTGGACCCGACCGGACTGGTTAAAGGCAACAAGCTTTCAAATCTCGCCACAACCGGTTCATCCTGGGACGTCTTCAGTGAGATCAGTGGCTGGAAGACCACTGCCGGAGCCGGCATCGAGGTTCAGACGAACCGGACTTTGGGCTCCATCGACGCTCATTCCGGTCAGCACTATATCGAACTGGACAGTCACCCGAAGCCAAACTCGAATTCGACAATGGAACAGGAAGTTTCGCTCGGCGTTGGAACTTATGAGCTTTCCTTCTGGTATAGCCCACGCACCAACGATGCGAGTTCCAATGGCATCGAGTATTCGGTGAGCGATGGTCTCTTGTCCGGCTTCATAACCGGTCCGGGAGCATCTCCGGATACTTCTGTTGGTGTCTGGACCCTTGTAAAGTCACTGTTCAAGGTCGACACCGCAGGCGACTATTCACTCTCATTCGCAGCCACCGGGAAACAAAACACACTTGGCGGCTTCATCGATACGGTGAATTTGACCGCGGTGCCGATCCCGGCAGCCGGACTGTTGCTTCCGGTAGGTGTTGCAATGCTCGGATTTGCGGCCCGCCGCCGCAAATCGGCCTAAGCGAACACACAGCGGAAAAAATAGTGCGGCCCTCGCGGGCCGCATGTGTTTTGGAAACGACTGAACCTGGCAATCTATCTGATTTCGATGCGCCGTGCTGCTCAGTTGTTCCCTATCGAATGAAACGATCCCTAGGCGAACTGACGCCAGAATTGATAGGATCGATCCAGCCGATCCAGTTTCTTGCTTTTTTCGGACGGCTCAATATCTCTGCGATTGAGCAGAATTTCGATCTCTTTCCTGAGTTCATCCATGTGTTTGTTTGCATATCTCAACATATGAAGTCCTCCGCTTAAACAACGTTGCGTCTGAACAAAAGATGTTGTTTCGCAAAGGCATATGCAAATTAAAGATTATTCATAACTGTGGATTTATATATTTTTTGAATTTAGTAAATCTGATAAAATATCTCGCAAGATCTTTTCTATACATTCTACACAAGAAGTTATTTTGTAATATCCGCAGACAGTTTTGATGTCAGATCATCAAACCAGCCTGGTTGACCCTGGACGCGCGCTATCAACATGGCACCTTCGAGTTGCGCCAGAATGGCAAAGCTCTGTTTTTCGAGATCAGTATCAGAAAAATCGCGACCCAAAGCGCTGTTCTTCAGCCCGGTTTTCAACCAGAAGGCTGTCCGGTTGAAAAATGTCCTCGCCTCTTCAACAACCGCCGCAGGCAATCCGGCAGATTCCGCAGCCAGGACACCACACAAACACATCTGCCCATCCTGTCCCAGGGCGGTGGCAAATACGGTACTAAGTCTTCCAACCGGTCCTTCGGCCGTTATTTCCGGTGATCCCGGATCACCGAGCGTCTCCATGAATTGGTCCGTGTATCTCTTGGCAACCCGGGCACCGAGATCGGCTTTCGTCGGAAAATAGTAGTGCACGCTCGAACTCTTCACCCCGACACCGGACGCGATATCGCGGAAACTGAACCCGTTGTATCCGTTTTGACGGATCAGGGTCTCTGCCAGATCGAGAATTTTGGCTTCGGTGTCTGCAATCGGCGCGTTCACGGGTCAACCTCTTTATCTACCAACTGATAGATAGGGGTTGACAGAACCCTTTGCAACACTGATATGTCGACCATCAAATCTATCTATCAGTAGGTAGATAAAATAGCGTATCGAATGTGAGGAATGTGGAAATGATGGATTCAATCGCAATAATTCAAGGTGGCACTTCCGGCATGGGACTGGCCACTGCACACCGACTGGCAGCACGCGGCATTCCGTTGATCCTGATAGGTCGAAGCACAGGAAAACTTGCCGGTGCGAAATCCGACATCGAAAACCGTCACAATGTTCCAGTTGAAATCTGGCAGGCAGATGTAACCGACACACGGGATGTGGACGGTCTCATAAGGAATATCGAGAACCTTGACGGAGCGATTGGATATCTGGTCAACGCGGCCGGATATTTCAGTCCGAAACCGTTTCTGGACCACACGGGCGAAGATTTTGATCTGTACAACGCCTTTAATCGCGGCACGTTTCTGATCACCCAAGCGATTGTGCGCAAAATGGCAGGTGCCGGAAAAGGTGCAATCGTCAATCTCGGCTCCATGTGGGCGCATCAAGCCGTCAAGGCCACACCATCTTCTGCCTATTCCATGGCCAAGGCCGGCCTGCATGCCTTCACCCAACACCTGGCAATGGAGCTCGGGGACCAGGGCATCCGTGTCAACGCCGTTGCTCCGGCGGTTGTGGAAACGCCCATATACGGCGCATTCATTCCCGAAGAACAGATTTCAAAAACACTGAAGGACGGATTTGATGCGTTCCACCCGCTTGGTCGCATCGGAACTGCTGACGACGTCGCGTCCACTGTCGACTTTCTGTTGTCGGACGAGTCCAGTTGGGTCACCGGTGCGATCTGGGATGTCGACGGCGGGGTCATGGCGGGCCGGAACTAGCCGATCGAAAAAATTCTTACCGGAGTTGCCCCCATCGTGTGGCTCCGGTGGGGCCCGGACCCCTGATTGAAGCTGATCCGCCTCGTTTTGGCTGTGCGCTGGAAGAATGCACGCGGAAAGCACGGTTCATTTTCAAGGGCTTCACAACCAAGCGGTGAGACAAGACAACCAAATCCGAAAGACGGTTGCTCTGCTTCACAAGGAACCACCACACTAGGGCGTGTACTCATAAACGGGCGAGCGTCGATGACCACTTTCGGTGGAACATCCGAAGACGATCAATCAACCGTGCAGGTCAGCATTGCGGACGAACCGTTAGTTCGCTGCAGCCGCGCCGATGCCCTCTCCGGTCCTGCTTTTGGGTGTGTTCATTTTTTCGTTGAAGCGCACAATTGCAAGAAGGTTTGCGAACCGGTATGCGCCACATCTGGTGAAACCCACATGATTGAGCAACGGCCCATTTAGCGGACAAACGACGGAATCGGGGCGCGTGAACCAGTATGACCGCGGTCAAAAAACGTAGTTCAAGGCAAAATTCAGCCCATGATAAGTCAGGTCCCCGTCACTCAGAGATGTCGCATAGTTGGCGCCGGCAGTGAAGCCGCCGCCGAAGGCATAATCGAGACCAAGATCGAAATTCACACTGCCACCGTCGTTTCCAACATATTGCTGTGTGGCCGTCAGGCTCGGGTCCTGAATCAGGCTGACGGTGGCGTCCCCCAGATCCAGATTGTTGTATTGATAAAACACGCTGACATATGGACTGAAGTTGCCGTGGTTGTAGCGGGTGCTGAAGCCCACGGAAACGGAGACATTGTCTGAGTTTTGCTCGTCAACGGAAAGAGACCCGCTGCCTGCATTCCCCTCGGTGTAGCCATCAACGTTGATATTCGTGTACCAAAGCCTTGATTCGACACTTGTCGTAAACGCCTTCACAGGTGGAAATCGATATCCGATGGTCCCCTGAACACTGTGGGCACCCGCATTTGTTGATGCCTTGGCAGTCCCCGAGGAGCCTGCATTCCGGTCCAGGTCGAGATCGAAATGGCCGTAGCTGTATACCAGACTGGAAAAAAATCCGTTCTCGTGGATGTATTGTGCGAACGCCGAGAAATGGTCGCTGTTTGACTGCGTGTTCCCCAAATCGTCCACATAATCGGTGTCGGTGTAGTTTCGGCCGTAGGCAACGCCGAGCGCGAGGGATTTCGTGATGTCGATGTCGGCGCCCAGCTGACCGCCAACCAGATTACCGTCATAGCCGCTGAAGCTGCCTGTCGAACCGTGATCGATGGAAACGAAGCTGCCTTCCGACCAGACCCTGATGCGGCCCGCCAAGTTGGCAGCGCCCGGGTTTCCGTTGGTCCCGATTGCAGTGTCCGGAAAGGGCGTGTTGCCAGACGGGGTTTCCGCATACCGGTTCAGATATGTTTCGTCGAAATACCCATTTGGACTTGCAGCAGCGCCAGCCCGGGCGGCCAGATACGTGTCGTTCTGCATTCGCGACAAGCGTCGATTGATCAACGCGAGTGTCAGGGAGCTTATGGAGTTGACCTGCGACACGTTGGCAGGGATCGTGTTGAAGGCAATATTCTTCTGTTCGTCAAAAGTAGCGTCAAACAGACCGATGCCGTACAGGATCGTATACATGTGAAAATTTGTGCCGGCCAGAAAAGGCAACCCACCATTTTCGGCAAGCAACGGCTCGGGGTCGTCGCCTGTATTGGCAGCAACCTGATAGGTGTTCCCGTCGCTTGCGTGGACGGCGATCCAGTAGGTTCCTGGATCCAGGGTCAACCCTGAAATGGAGAATTCATCCAGATTGGTGTTGTTTCCGGCCAACGTGACATTGCTGTAGACGGTTCTGTTTGTGCGCGTTGCGGTTCCGGTGAAGAGCTCCGCATAAGGGGAGGCAAGAGCTCTTACGGAATAGGAAAATCCGTTGGCACCCGTGAGCGTTGAATTTGACAGCTGCACAAAGCGCGTGACTTGTGTTTGCCGCGCAAAGGTATGCTGCGTCAAGAGGATCTGCCGGCCGCCGGCACCGGCCGTCTGATTGTTCAGGGAATTGCTTGCGGCCGAGTTGAAGCCCGTAATCTTGTCCTTGACGGCGAACTCCTGCGCCTGTGAAGAATAAGATAACAGAAAAGCGAATATAGCGAAAATGATGGCTGTTGAACCAAGCCTCATAGCCGCCCCCCCAAAAAAACGTTTGCTACAACACGATCCGAAAATTCAGGACCACATTTGTTTTCTTACAACGCATATCGATCGAGCTTTGCTTGCGCAAGTAACTTGCGTCGTACCGCCATACAGATAGCACCTAGAACATGAACATGTCACATTAAAGCTGCCTGTTGAAGCCATTTAGGTGAATGGTCCTGTTCGGGTTCGAAGCGGTTGGTCGACCTAACGGACCAGGCTGCAGTGTCTTGGTGCAAAGCAGACATTGAAGTCTGGCATGCGGGTGTGATTCATGCTCCGAATAGGAGCCTTGAGCATGAGACATGCCTTCTCGGTCGCCGAATGGCGGTTGATCGCACCAATCCTTCCGTGCGAATCGGGAGGCGTCCCGCGTGTGGATGACAGGCGTGTCCTGAACGGCATTTTCTGGATTTTGAGATCGGGAGCACCGTGGTGTGATCTGACGGAGCGATACGGTCCCTACACCACCTGCTACAATCGCTTCGTGCGTTGGCGTTGCGCAGGCGTTTGGGGTCGTATCCAGACTGCCATATCGCATCGGGAAGACGCCGAGGTGCAGATGATCGACAGCACGGTAATTCGCACCCATCAGCACGCAAGATGCGTCCAGAATAGAGCCAGCGGAGGCTTTGGACGTTCACGTGGAGGCTGGGCGAACATCCCACCCCGTCGGAACCGGCGCGATCCGATCTGCTTCGGTCCGTATCTCTACCGTCATCGAAATCACGGTGATCGGTTCTTCAACCGGATGAAGCACTGTTGGCACATTTCTAAGCAATTTGAGAAACACGCAGACAACTTCCTTGCTTTCGTCAAGCTTGCTGCCATCCGCTTTGGCTACGCGTTAATGAGACCACCGCCTAGTGAGCCAGCGCTTCGACATAGTACCAGTTGCCGGCTTTCTTCCGAAAGCGGCTACATTCCCGGTGCGTATTCAGTTTGCCACCTGACAGATACCTTGCTTCGAACAACACCGTTCCTTCACGATCTGCCGCCCCACCCTTTTGCACGTCAAGAACGGTCAATCCGGTCCAGTGATTTTCAGCCGCCCATTTCACAGTGGCAACCTCATCAAAACCACGCAGATTTTTCGGCCAAAGGGTGTCTCTCAGATACGATATGTCCTGACGCACAAAAGCTGTGTAACGGGACCTCATCAAGGCTTCGGCGGTTACAGGGACCGAAGCCCGGGAGAGATAAGGTCCGCAGCAGACATCAAAGGACTTGCCATCACCGCAGGGGCATGTTTTTTCCGTCATCCCGGCCTCTAGTTCTCCTGTCATTCTTGCGCTGTCTACCACCAGGCGTGCCTTGCCGCTATCGTCTGAACAGGAATTTCCCGGGGGCATCATTCATGAAACTTGCCACATTCAACATGGAATCATTCGGGTTCGACCGGTATGACGCCACCGCGCTGAAGCCGCGGCTGGACGCGTTGCGTCCAAGGATCATGGAACTCGAAGCGGACATTCTCTGCCTTCAGGAAGTAAACGCACAAAAGATCAAGGGTTCCTCCCATCGCCAGTTTCCGGCGCTTGAACGCCTGCTGGCGGGAACTCCCTATGAGACCTATCATCGAGTTGCCAGCGAACGCGCTCCCGGCAAGGGCCCCGGCGACAAGCACAATCTTGTCTTGTTGTCGCGATATCTGATATCGGAGCATGAGAGCCTGTTTCAACAGCACGCAAACGCGCCGCTCTGGCAACCGACAACAGCCGATCCGGCATACGAAACTCCCGAAGCCATCACATTCGAACGTCCCATCCTGAAATCTGTCGTCGATTTCGGTTCGGCAAAACCCCTGCACCTCTTCGTGGTTCATCTGCGCGCGCCGATCGCGGCGATGATCCGCGGCGGCAAGAACCGGGACCGTTCCTGGAAAAGTGCTTCAGCCTGGGCGGAAGGCTATCAGCTGTCGGTCCTGAAACAGACCGCTCAGGCCCTCGAGCTTCGCCTTTCGATCGAGAAACTGTTTGATGAAGACGAAGAGGCCCGGGTTGTCTTGACGGGCGATTTCAATGCGACAGGCGACACAGGCACGTTGCGGTTGCTGCGCGCCGACCCGGACGACACGGCGTCACCTGAATTCGAAAACCGCCGACTGTTTCAACTCGACGCATCGTTGCCGCTCGACCGGCGTCAAACCGTCATCCACAAGGGCAGGGGTCAGGCGCTCGACCATATACTTGCAAGCCGGGCAATGACGGACAGAACCACTGACGGTCGGGTCTTCAACTGCGGACTGCCTGACGAGGTCCTTGATGCGGGTGATGACGGATACGCTGGATCCTATCACGCGGCGATGCGTGCGGAATTCGAACTATAGGCCGGATTGTTCACTCAGGCGCGAGCGAACTGATGTATTTCGCCAGGTTCGCGATTTCCCTGTTGCCCAGGCTCATGTTCGGCATCTTGGGATGAGGGTCGGCAAGGAATGTCGCCAGTGTCGCCTCTGTCCAGTCCGGGTCTTTCGCCATGTCATAGAAACTCGGAAGGGAAACGCTTGTCGCCGTTGGCTGGTCCTCGGCAACAAGATGGCACGCAGAACACCATTGAAGCGCGAGAGCCTTACCGGCTGCCGCGTCGGCGGCCAACGCAGGGCTAAGAGCGCCGGAAAGGCACAAAACCGCCACCATCATGCCCTGCAATCCAACGCGATGACCTTTGGCCAGAAAAGATTGTGGTGCTTCCTGTTGCCGAACCATGAATTCTCCCTCCTGCGCTTCTGATGAAGACGTGAATTGCAGTGTGTCGGTTTCCTGTTGCACTCACCTTGCGGTGAGTCAAAACTTGCAAAATACCGACAACCTGCGCGCGCTTTTTTGTTGCCTCTCTAGCGCCCGTCAGACAGACTTCGGAAATTCCGAACAAGGGAGATTGATATGGGACGTCGTCTGAAAACCGTCGTTTGCGCTGTCGCAGCGGCCATGCTTGCCATGCCACCGGTTTCTGTCACTGCACAGGATGCTCCCATCTACGCCCTGACTGACCTGTTTCATCCGGTCACGGCACAGAACGGCATGGTTGCAAGCCAGGAAGCCGTTGCCACTTCTGTCGGGCTCGAGATTCTCAAACAGGGTGGGAATGCCGTGGATGCCGCCATCGCGACCGGCTTCGCGCTCGCCGTCACGCTTCCGCGCGCCGGCAATCTTGGCGGCGGTGGTTTCATGATGATCCACATGGCCGAAAGCGGTGAAACCCAGGCACTCGACTATCGCGAAAAGGCACCCTCCGGCGCCTCCAGGGACATGTTCCTCGGACCGGATGGCGAACCCGACAAGCAGAAGTCGAGGTTTTCCGGCCTGGCGATCGGTGTTCCCGGAACCGTCGCCGGATTTGCGGACGCTTTTGCCAGATACGGCAGCGGCAACGTAACCTGGGCAGAATTGGTCGCGCCGGCGATCGAACTTGCCGGTTCCGGCATCACGGTAACTCCGGGTCTATCTTCCGCTCTTGGCGCCAGGGCAGAACGTCTGACGAAGGATCCGGCTACCGCGGAGATTTTCTTCAAGGCAGGCCCCATTCCCTATTTGCCGGGCGAAACACTTGTGCAAGCGGATCTCGCCCGCACGCTGCAGCTGATTTCCGAGCAGGGAGCAGAGGGTTTTTACAAGGGTGACGTCGCCGAAAAGATTGCCAAGAAGGTTCAGGACGCCGGTGGCAGCATGACCGTCGAAGATCTCGCGAATTATGAACCGGTCTGGCGCGAGCCTGTGACGGGAAACTACAGGGGCTATGACATCGCCTCGATGCCACCGCCGTCGTCCGGCGGTGTGCACATTGTGCAGATCCTGAACATTCTGGAAAATTTTCCGATGAATGAATTCGGTCCGAATTCGGCCGACTCGATCCATGCCATGTCCGAGGCCATGCGCCTGGCCTATGCGGACAGGTCGGAATATCTGGGGGATCCGGACTATGTCAGCGTTCCTATCAAGGGATTGACCTCGCCGGACTACGCCGCGGAATTGACGAAAACCATTCAAATGAATGTTGCAAGACCGTCGGAAGACGTGAAACCCGCGGACCCGCTTCCCTACGAAAGTAATGAAACCACGCACTATTCGGTCGTCGACAAGGACGGGAACGCAGTTTCAAACACTTACACGTTGAACTTTTCTTATGGTTCGGGCCTGACAGCTGACGGAACCGGTGTCCTGTTGAACAATGAACTCGACGACTTTTCCGCCAAGCCCGGCGTTCCCAACGCCTATGGCCTGATTGGCGGTACGGCCAACGCGGTCGAGGCCGGCAAGCGACCCTTGTCATCCATGAGCCCGACCCTGGTGTTCAAGGACGGCAAGTTTCTGTTGGCAACCGGTTCACCGGGCGGCAGCCGGATCATCACAACGACGTTGCAGATCGTCCTGAACATTGTCGACCACAAGATGAACATCGCCGAAGCGACGGTCGCGCCGAGGATCCACAATCAGTGGCTTCCAGACGAAATTCGGATCGAAGAGGGCGTTTCACCGGATACAGTCAAGCTTCTGGAAGACCGCGGACACAAGGTCGTCGTCAAGAACGCCATGGGGTCGACACAGTCGATCATGCTGTTCGGGACCGGAGGGGAGTTGGGGAGTTTTCGCCGAAAGCGCAGGGGAGACGTTTCTCAGAGTCTCAGAATCTGTTTGGCAGCCAGGAAGACTGTCTGAATGGCTACAGCTCCATGTTTCAGCAGACCTAGCCCAAGCTGAGCTCACGTGGTGGCAAATAAACAAATAAATAGCAAGTCGGTGAGGTTGCCATTCCTAGCCTCGCCACCTCATGTGCCCTGATTGGCATTGTCATGTACGCTGAAGGCTTCAAACCATTCAATCTCTAATTCACTCGATGCTACGGTTGACGGGAAGGGTTTCCCAGCACGTTAAGAGCAACCCGAGACACCTTTGGGCAATCATGATGGAGTAGAGAATCATGTGCAGCTAAGAGCCATTTTACCCCCAGTCCTTGCCAACTCATTTACGAAAAAAATAACCCTCCGTGATAGCAGCCCCAGGGTATTTAACATCCACACGGCATGCAAAACCATGATTGGAATCCTGGAGGCCTGGAGGCACATCGATAGCTATTGCCAGATTTGATGTTCGGCCCTCTCTGGTCACAGGGCTGTCCCTCCTCATTTGGTGTTCTTGCCCTTGGGGTGGGCCTTTGGACCCAGAACTCCGTGGGAAGGACACTACAAAGTAAAGAGACTTGTTTTTGGCCCATGGCTTCGCAGTTTCCTCCGGTGCTCAGATAGCAATGGTGGTCTTTGACCTCAAGACCCGGGGTAAAATCTTGCGTAAGCTTCAAAAAATGCCCTTTACCATTCAGCACCTTCCCCCTTGTCACAGGTGAAGGGATCCTTTCAAGGGCACTCACTCATACTTACCAAGCTCAGGGCATGTGGAACCTCAAAATGGGGATGTTCTCAATGTTCCCTCGGTTTTTGAGCAAACCCCAAAAAGTAGCAGCAATTCAAAAGACGACACCCAGCTCACAATGCAGGAACCTCCCCGTCTTCCTGCGCCATGCGTTTGCGTTCACGCGGGGGGCCCCGCTGCAGTTCTTGGGCACAGGGTGCCGCCCTCATGGGGAATGAGATCTCCGGTGAGCTTTCACATTTGTTAGATGCAGGTGGGGACCGAGCAAGATATATAACATATAGTTTTCTGACCCAGATGTAAGCAATGTGGAATCTAGTTGCCATCCCCAGCAACATCGTAATGCAAGGTATGCCGCATGCCATCAGTCCATCTCTTGGTCTTGCAGCAGTGATGCTAAAAAGGCCACTTTCTACTCTTTGATTGTCCAGCTGCGAGGTGGTTTGTGCCACGCCTGGACAGCAAATGTGACCTCAAGGTGACTCACCTCAGACCCGAAAGCCCACATGTGCACATGGCCATGACTTTTGATAGGGAGCATCCTCAAAAATGGTTGGTGGGCATATCCTATGTAAATGATGCCCACAACTGGTTTTCAACTAAAAGATTACCTACACCCACACATGACTCGTCATTTTTGACGTGGCGACTGGCATCGTGCTGAAGTTGACTGCTCAAGCCAGGCACTTGGACATGATCACGGAGGACCATCGCAAGCTTGGCCGGGAACTGAGAGGTGACAGCCTGCAGACACTTGCGAAGTTCAGGGTTCTCGTGATGTCGCGGCTGCTTGAAAAGGAACCCGAAGGATACGGGGCGGCCATGTTGGGGGCCTTCCTGTTTGGAGACGCACATTATATATATATACATACATATTAGATTGATTTCTGTATGTATGTCAATGTACGTATGTATTTAATACCCAATGGCTTGCTTCGTGAGCTTGAGACGACTAGCCAGCAATGTCATCAATATTTTGCGCCTTGGAGTCTGGCTTTCCTATTGCTGTGATGCCGGCACCCCCTCATGCGGGAGCTTGGGAGAGATGCGCAGGGTCCTGCCTTGCTTAATTTACCCCCCCCCCCAAATGGCAGATTTGTCACAGACGGTGAATGATGTTGTTGGTGCGGTGTGAACTCAGGCAAGACGCTCCTGTATAGCTTTCCGTTCAAGCTGCCGGCTCAGCATTCGGCAACAACCCTGCTTGTGTTGCTGTTGCCTTTTGATGCGCTGAATTCGCCCGCATCAGGCCACCTATCATTTCAACTACGGATCCTGAGCTCCTCGATTGCAATTGGATCTGTGTGGTTGCTTTTGAGTGGCACCCTGCCATGTGTAATCTACGGTTTTTCAGAAGCACACGCTCCCAGAATCCGCTGAAACCGGGGGAACACGCAACATGTGCCGACTACAGCTACTGCAGCTTATGGGGATAAATGCCAACTGTTGGTTTGTTTCAGGCTACAGACTGGTTGTTGGATTTTGTTGGGCCAGTTTACACAAGCGCTTTTCAAAGCAATGGCCCTAAACGCGACCTGAAGAGGGCCTTGTTAGGGGCTTGCTTTGGGGCGCACACTGGCAGACTGAGGAATGTCGAGCACATGCTGAAGCGCAACTTCGACAACTTTGTCAAAGGCTAGGTACGTGTGAAGCGCACATCGCGGAACAGAAGGGCATCGTGCGACGGGCATCGTGCAAAGGCCACAGTTCCTTGTGGAGGTACGTGACATAATCCCTTGCTTGGCAATGGCAGGAGTGAACATAGTCCCGGTGAATATGTTCCCAGCACCCCAAAGAAGTCGCCGTATTCCTCACTTATCCAACAAGACAAATTCCGACAGTTCAGTTTGAAGTGGTGCAAAGTAACAAGCATAAGCGTTCTGTCAACCTAGCGCAGGGGGGTTCTGAGGCTTGTGAAATTCTTCCTGACAGGATGGTGGTTCCGCGGGCCGCTGACGCAACTGCGCCTGCCCCGGCTGGTCGTGCCGCTTGAAGCCGCTGACTAATCCTTCAGAGAAGGGGGCGACAGCAGAAGGAACACACGGGATGTCCGTGGCCACATGGGCAGGATGCGACGACTGGATTAGAGAAGTTGCGGTGGGGAGCAATGTCGGGTTTGAGATTCCCTGGGCAGGGAGACCCTAACTTAGCCCTAAGTTCCAATGTTCAACTTTGAAATGAGAAGACCATGTTAGTGTGAACGCAACGTTAAAACCATTTCCATCCAATCGGGAAATGAGCTGAGATACGCGTACTCGACCACGAATTTGTTGGGGTACTTGGCTTGTACCCACCCCGTGCCTTTGTTCAATGGTTTGCTTCTGATGCTTGCCACAAGTTACATGTGTCATGTCGGTTTCTGTTTAGGCACCTTGCACAGAGGATCCCTAGCTTTGACGCCTCTCTTCCCATTTGGACACCATTGCAAGCCCGCAAAGAACTTGCATGACAAATCGAGCAATAACAGCGGCTTCTTAAATCCATCCGGCAACAGAAGCAGTTGATGCACGCATATGCATTCATGTATGTGTGTGTGTTGGTTGTTCTGTGGCCATTGTGGGGCTGCTTTGAAATTTTCAGGAGATGGACGGGCCAACTTGTGTTGAAGCAGTGCCATACGCAGTGCCATTCGTCCAAATCTCCGTTTCCACAATTTGGCGTTTTTTGGTTCGCTGTGGGCCTGGCAAAGCAAATCCTTGCTTGGGGTGGGGCAAACTTACGGATGCATCGCCGGATTTGGGGACTCGGATCGACGCCAGGCTGGGGGACGGGATTTTCAACGCGGACGGAGCGTCCGCGAGCTCAGAGGGGCTGTGTTTCAAGCGCTGCAGATACTTTGGGGCCAAAAGGCCTTGAGACACGAAGGCCTTTTGGGGTGTATGATGTATGGGGAACCCTGGGTGCTCCATACATAGTGTATGACCCAGCACCTTTAGGGAAGTAGGGGAACCCCCAATTTGCTTTTGGTTTTTTATCACAACCCTACGGTACCTCACAATGGGCGTTTGATTTGCGACCGAAATTACGATGAAGGCTTCCCTCATGCAGGGTCCCTGTTTTGTTTGTTGTGTGCGGATTGGCTGGTGAACAATTACTTTTCCACAAAAGACGCGACGTCAAGATGACCCGCGGCATAAGGTGACCTTGACTTAAGGAACTGTTGCCATTGACTGTTAAGCCACTTGCCAACAACGAGTGTTTCTGTTGGCAGAGTATCAAAGACAGGATTGTGTGAGTAGAATAGAAGAAAGACACATGATATTTGGCCTTTCTCAATTCTCATTGCAGTTGGTGGCATGCGGCAGGAGACATGTTGCAGCCACCTTGTTTCTCACGAGGGGCTGTCTCACTGCCGAACAGTCTCAGTTGATTTGGCAAATTCAAAGGAAACTTGGACGTCAATCATTTGGGTGTGGGTCAAAATTAAACCACCAGGGGACCGCAGATTTTAGTCCATGTTTGCTCTTACCAGGGTTCCATTTTGGGGCTACCCTAGTTTTGACCCACAGCTTGGGTCTGCATCCTCGCCCATGCTCTTATTTTGGGTTGGCGAACGGACGACTGGTGGTGGCCCAAGCTGCTAGGTCTCCTAAAGTCAGGGGGCCATAGAGTCGGACATCTAGACATGAGCCTTTTTTTCAGGCGAGCTGCCATCCTTGAACGCGAGGCGGTTGTCCGGCACCGGAAATACCTAGACCCGTGCATTCCTTGCAGCGTTTCTCCGCCCAAACAAGCTCCGAGTACCAAACATGGCTGCTATAAGAGTTTTAGCTTCAAGCTGCATCTGGTGGCCGGATCGATCCGAGAGAGCCATGGCGTGATCTGATGGCGCATGTCACGAATCTCTTCTTGGACATCGAGCCTGTCACACATGGCACATGGCGTCGAAGGCCAGTTGCCGGGTTGGTCAGTGGGAGAATGGAGAAGTGCCTTTTCGGATGTTCGTGGGATGCGGGTTGCGTAAAACGACAGCGCTGGTGGTCGTCACCAACTTGCAATCGCAGTCTGGCGCACCTTGCGGTTTGTGCTGCATCCGCTCATTTCCGGCGCACATTTCAGAAATGCGTTGCGGATCGCTGGCACCTTTGTCTTGTAAAACTAGTTTGCCATCGTGGCTGATTGGGCAGGGAAGCGACCAAAGATTCTGCAACCGCTCCCTCGTGACTGACCAGTTCGTTTTTACAGTGGATCCAGTGGGATGGCCACTGTAAGACCACAAGAAGCTGCGCAGCACGTGCCCAACTGACTATTTCTTGAGTTGTTCCACTCCATCATCATGATGATCAAGCAACGGTGGAAGGAGACGCCCCGTGTTGCACACCCAACAGCTTTACAGGTGTCAGTTGTTTGGGGCCAACTTTTTGCCTTTTGAGTCCCGTAGATTGCAGTGCAATCCGGTATCCCTGAAAAACTCAAACGCAGGAGGCGATCCAGTTGCTTGAAACGACCAACACGGCTGCGGCCCCTGTTTGTTTCCTCCTGGAAAATGGGCGAAGAACATATATGTCCATTTGCAACTCGACCTAGATGTTTATGTTTTATGTCCATAAACTCTATGGGTTTTTGCTCAAGTTGGGCTTTTTGTTGTGTGGTTGGCGCAAACAAAAAAGTGAAGGTTCACCACCTTTCAGTCTGCCCTTGGGATAGCCAAAGCATGGAATGGAGCTCTGCATTTGGACGGATGAAGGTTGACAGGGGGCAAGTCGCCCATTCTTCTTTGCCAGGATGCTGCATGGTTCGCCGGCCGCCTCTGCCATGGGCAGTGGGGGCCGCAAGGAGTGGTACAGGACCCGCTTGCCAGGCTGGTTATTGATTGGTTGATTGACTGGCTGGCTGATGGATGGATGGATGGATGGATGGATGGATGGATGGATGGATGGATGGATGGATGGATGGATGGATGGATCGATGGATCGATGGATCGATGGATCGATGGATCGATGGATCGATTGATCGATTGTGTGTTTGTTTGTTTGTTTGTTTGTTTGTTTGATTGATTGATTGTTTGTTTGTTTGTTTGTTTGTTTGTTTGTTTGTTTGTTTGTTTGTTTGTGTGTTTGTTTGTTTGTTTTGTTTGTTTGTTTGTTTGTTTGTTTGTTTTTTTGTTTGTTTGTTTGTTTGTTTGTTTGTTTGTTTGTTTGTTTGTTTGTGTTTGTTTGTTTGTTTGTGTTTGTTTGTTTGTTTGTTTTGTTGTGTTTTGGTGTATTTGTTTGTGTGTTTGCTTGTTTGTGTGCTGGCGTGCTTGTTTTTGTGCGTTTGCTCGTTTGTTTGTGTGGTTGTGTCAGGTGGGTAGGGTTGGGTTGGGTTGGGATGGGTTGGGTTGGGTTGGGTTCGGTTGGGTTGGGTTGGGTTGGGTTGGGTTGGTCGGTTGGCTTGAGTTGGCAACACGCACAAAGCACATGCAAACCGCTGCAGAAACATGCGCTGCGCGGACAGTGTTTTTGCCAGGCCATCAGAGAAATCGTGTGAGAGATGTGGGGTAGCGGCCTGTTTCAGAGTCCACGCGTTCCATCTAGCCTTTCGCATGGCAGCCCCTGACATCCAGGGTCTCCCTTAAAAGGCCTTCCATGGGCCTTTGCAGGGCGTTGGTTGCCAGAGTTATTCATAGGGTCGTTGCGACCGAATCGACCAAAAGGACCTTTTGGACAAATAGCCTTCAACACGTAAACCTACAGAAGGTCGAGAGATCGACCTTTTGCTCGTTCGGGGGGCTTGGAGCAGCGCATTGTTTCAAGAAGTTTTTTGGGTTTCTTCCATTTGCTGGAATGACTCAATATTTGTTTGATCTTCCCCTCTTTGATT
The DNA here is from genome assembly GCA_963377175.1 of Effrenium voratum. Classification (NCBI taxonomy): domain Eukaryota; class Dinophyceae; order Suessiales; family Symbiodiniaceae; genus Effrenium; species Effrenium voratum. The sequence goes on along the minus strand of CAUJNA010000599.1, from coordinate 167,648 downwards.
ACCTAGCACTAGTCGACATATGTTCCGTTTTTTCCAGGGGTCGTAACCAAATGGAGGGTCCCTTTCGAACTTGAACATCGGTTACCATTTTGCCCGATTTCCACTTGTACCAATTTCGGTGATCCGAAGCAAGCAGATTTGAAGCAGTCAAGGAATCACCGCAACGGCCAAGACTCAGAGATGGAGGCTCTGTGGGTACTTCGGGGTGTTAAAAAATTGTCGGGCCTGCCTTGAATTCGTCTTCCTCTTGGATGCCAGAAGGAAGCCACCCCAGTCACACACATGAAAGGGGGAAAATGTGTAAATACCCTGAACAATTTATATACTGGTTCGTTCAGGTGCCTTGAAGTGGTTACAGTTTCAGGACACAACTCTCTTGCTGGACATGGAATTTCAATACCCATGAGTTGTAGAGGAATCTATTTTTGGGAAACGCACCCCCTTTTTGGGTTCCATGTTAATTTGCAGCGGGTGGCCTGAGGGCGGTTTCCCTTTAAATCACAAGTCAGGGAGGTAGTTTCCCAGAGCATGCGCCGGCCCTGGAGCGACTTTTGTCATGAACTGAGTTGTTCACCCTTCTCATGCTTTGGCATTGGGTGAGTTTCCCCAGTCAAGCGCACAGATTGGGTTCCCGCCTTCTGCCGGGCCAATGGTGAAGCGAGGCGCTCAAATGCCCCTGCAATTTCGTAACCCCACAATGGACGGCGGCAGGTCCCATTTCAGGTTCGCTTTTAAGGTTCCCCAACCCACTCTTTGGCGGGCAAAATCAGAAAGTCCTGATTTGGAACTTCACCTTTTTAGCCGCCGTTTCACGTGCTCCAACTGATTCTTGCATCAAAAAATCCTGAACAGCTACAGATGCTTTGTTCGTTTCGCACTGCGAGCTCCCCGCTAAAGAAGGAGGGGGGCGTGCAGGTCATGGTGAGGAGAGACCGGAACCATCCCAGCATCATCATCTGGTCGGTTTGCAACGAGCGCCTCGTGTGAATTCTTGTCCCTGTTCTTTCGAAGGATTGCTTTTTTTTGCGCAGACGGGTCGTCAGACACTTGGTGCCGGCTTTTTTGCACTACTTTGGGGAGAAGCTTTCCAGGGCCTTGTCCAAGTAGTGCCCTCATTGACTCACTGGGTTGGACTGTTTGAGGGCCCATTCAGTCAGGGTTAGCTAAATGGTTATCAACCCCACAAAGCGGTGAGAGGGGAAACTAGGGTTATTGTGAATTTTAGTTGGCCTTGAGTGTTGTGTGTGATTGTGTTAGAGTGAGTGGTCGGCGCAGAAATGCGTGAGCTGGTTTCCAAGGTAGAAGATGGGTGCATGTCCGCACGTATCCACATGGCCGCGAGGGCCAGAATGAGAGCGAGAGCCACAGAATGGCAGTGGCCCAAGCGAAGGTGCAAACTTCTAGGGAAGTTGACAAGGACATTTGCCGGTTTCTTGGGGGATTTTGCCGGAGTTGGGCTGGTTTTTAGAGGGGGGGTTGAGAGGGGAGTTTGGCCGGCTTCTACGGTTTTTAGACTGGTTTCTGAGGGAATTTGACCGGTTCTTTCCGGAGTTGCAGTTTCAAAGGTTTGAGAGGGGTTTCTAGGGAAACTTCCCGGTTTCTAGATGAACGGCTTAGAGGGGGATTTCACCTGAAGAGGTTCTGAAGGGGTCAAGTTGAAGGGGGTATTCACTCAAGCCGTGGGCAATTTGAGAGGCACCCTCTTTTCATTTTGGCACCATGCGCAGCCAAAATGAAACCCATCCCGGGCGGTTCCCTGCAAATTGGACTCCCCGTTAGGGTATGCTTCCCCTTATTGCCGTTACTGTAAGTTGCGCACAGTGGTCTCTAGCCTTGGCCCCGAATATCTAGCAAATTCCATACCTTGAAACTCCATGTCATGTCCAACAAACTAAGTATTGATGTTCAAAACAGGTCCTTGATTGTTGTGCCAGACGGCAGTCGCTTCCCTTCTTGGAGCGTCCCACTGCAGATGACGGTGCATGGTGTGATAGTCTAGGGGATCCTTCTTAGCACTTGGGGAAGCGGCTGGTATTTCAAAAGAACGATGGCTGTTCAAGGATCTTCCCTTCTGAAGGGTTGGGAAATTAACCCTCAGCAAGCTGGTTACAATGGAGGAACTTCTGCATGACAAATTTCAGAGTTGTCCAAAGGTCAACCAAGTCCGCTTACTTGCGTCAGATCTCAGGGCTTTTTGGCGTTCCAGGGGTGAGGGGTTCAAATCCCCCAGCCATCAATCCAAACCGCCAATGAACCAATGAGGGTTTGCCTGAAACTGCGGACGACTTGAGAGGAGCAAGTGGAACTAGCCAAACACAAAATGCCACAAAAGCGGCAAACAACAAAGGACCGCCAAACTCACTCTCAGAATGAAAGGAAGCTGACAGTTGATTTGAGGATTTGTTTTACCTTTTGGCAGGGTCTTTTGCAGCGACCGGCCAAAAACACAGACCTTCAGCGCCCTTTGTCCAAATGTTTTTGAGGGTTCCCCTTCAAGGTTGACAACTACCAGCATAAGGGCGCGCCCGTCTTCCCACACCCCAGGGGTTAAAACCCCACTGCCAGCGGATGCAGACAATACCCCTTCTAAAGTGAGTGGCTTTTGGATGTTCTATTTACGGCGTCAACAGACGGTTTGAGAATGATTCAAAGGCAGCCATCCTTGCCCAGATTTTGCAAAGCCAGCTCTACCTGCTGTGTTCGAAGGTTCCCTTGTAACACCATCCTTAGCTGGTGGTCTGGTTGGTGGTTTGGGGGCTTTAACACGGGAAACCACGGTGGTGAGGTGAGTCAGTCTCCCTCCAAGTGGTGGTTTGAAGGAATGCCCGAGGAATCTTTGCCACTCCGACCACGTCGTGGACGACGCCCGGCGATTGCAGGACTTGGCCCACCGCTTGGACCCCCTCATGGGACGCCTCGTCTCCGAGCCTTGGGAGAAAAGAAACGGGCAGACTTCGGATTGCCCTCAACTCGCTGATGAAAGTTCAGTGCTTAAAGGCTTGGATGCGTTTTTGCTTGATCTTTACGACTCGAAGCATGAGTCGATCCCCCATGATTTGTCCGTTACACTTTAATCTTTTAGTTGTTATTCATGGCCTCCGGCCTGGTTCCGCCGCCCCTATAAAGAGGTAAGGCTCAGCCCTGGGGACAGATACAGAATCAACCACAGACACACAGACACACAAACACAACGACAGAGAAACACAGAGACACAGAGACACACAGACACACAGACACGCAGACACACACAGACACACAGACACACAGACACACAGCCAGACAGCCAGACAGACAGACACAGACAGAGACAGAAGCACAGACACAGACACAGACACAGACACAGACACAGACACAGACACAGACACAGACACAGACAGAGACACAGACACAGACACAGACACAGACACAGACACAGACACAGACAGAGACACAGACACAGACACAGACACAGACACAGACACAGACACAGACACAGACACAGACACAGACACAGACACAGACATAGACAGACAGAGAGAGAGAGAGAGACAGACAGAGAAACAGAGACAGACAGAGAGACAGACAGAGAGAGAGACAGAGAGACAGACAGAGACAGACAGAGACAGACAGAGACAGACAGAGAGACGGACGGGACTTGGATTTGATTTGACGCTTTGTATTGGTAGACAGACAAGACAGAAGAGATGCAGAGAGAGACAGAGAGAGACAGACAGAGAAACAGAGACAGACAGAGAGACAGACAGAGAGAGAGACAGAGAGACAGAGAGAGAGACGGACGGACGAGACCTGATCCTGGCAGACAAGCCGAGCTGCAGTGAGCAGTATATATAGCATGCAGACACATTGCCACAGACACAGAGACACAGACCCATGACACGCAGACGGCACAGACACGCAGACGGCCAGACGCACAGACACGGGCACACACAGACACACAGACACACAGACACACAGACACACAGACACACAGACACACAGACACACAGACACACAGACACACAGACACACAGACACACAGACACACAGACAGACAGACAGACAGACAGACAGAGACAGACAGAGAAACAGAAACAGACAGAGAGACAGAGAGAGAGAGAGAGAGAGAGAGAGAGAGAGACAGACAGAGACAGACAGAGACAGACGGACGGACGGACGGACCGACAGACAGACAGACACAGACACACACACACACAGACACACAGACAAAAAGACACACAGACACACAGACACACAGACACACAGACACACAGACGCACAGACCCACAGACACACAGATACAAAGACACACAGACACACAGACACACAGACACACAGACACACAGACACACAGACACACAGACGCACAGACACACAGACACACAGACAGACAGACACACACACACACACACCATCATGTTCATCGTTATCTATCTATCTATCTATCTATCTATCTATCTATCTATCTATCTATCTATCTATCTATCTATCTATCTATCTATCTATCTATCTATCTATCTATCTATCTATCTATCTATCTATCTATCTATCTATCTATCATCATCGTGGTCATCGTCATCGTCATCATCATCATCTTCATCACCATAATTTCCATCATCATGTTCATTACCATTTCCATCATCGTGGTCATTGTCATTTCCATCATCATGTCCATGTCCATTTCCATCATCATGTTGATCTTCATTTTCATCATCATGTTCATCATCATTTTCATGATCATTGTCATTATCGTCATCATCATCATTTGCCATTTTGTTGTCCATCCTCATGTTCATCATCATGTTCACCATCATTCTCCAGTCCACGCATTTTCGCGTCCAAGGGGGGAAAATCAGCACAGAACACACCGCCCCCATGCCAAAAGCATGGTCCATTCTGGACCAGGCATGGCTTTTAGTTGCTATGTTCCCCTTTTGGTCCATTTCCCAAAAAGTGCCAGGCCCTTTGGGCAAGTGCGAATTGGCTTGTTGAGGCCAACTACAACGAGTTCAACGGCAACAAGACGCCCATGGACCTTATGGGCTTCGATTATGGCCCCGAGCCCCGGCAAAAACCTGGAACGTTTGGGGAACATCAGATTAGTGGTAAACAAGACGTTTCGCAATTCGTTCCGCCCGATCCGCTTATGAAGTGAGTTGTTTTTCATTGGTACCTGGACCTTCCAACGTACCTGAAATGTCTGTCTCCCCTGTCAATCGGCTGGTTTTTGGAGTTCGCACCTGTTTTTCTTGGCTTGTCCTCTTTTTTGGAATTCGAGCAGTTGGGCTGTCAGGTCCTAATATGACCTGCTCGCGCAGAACTTGTGTGCAACAAGAGGGCACATTTGACAAGTGCTCATTTGAAATATAAACATCGGGCACTTGTTCATTGCTCGGGCGGAAATTGAAGACTCGGGCACAAACTGTGTGTTCTGCTCGGTATCAATGAAAGGTCGAAGTAGATTTTCAAGTTGGAGTCAGCTTGTAGCAACTTTTTAGTTCACGAGCTTCAACTTGCCACATGGGTGGGAAGCTGAAGGAGATGTACGACCGCTGGCACGCTGAAGCGCCTTGGAAGCCATCGATTTCCAGCGAGACCTCCTCCGCCTACTCCGACCGAGGCCGATTCGCAGGTCGCCTTTCGATGGAACTCCATTTGATGGAAAATGGGAACCTTTTACCCTTTTTTTGAGGGAGAGCTCCCCTACTAAAATAGACTACAGAAAAAGTCGGGTACCCTTATTCTAACCTCTCTGCTGGAGGACCTGAAGCCTTTCATGGGGACTGGACTTGACGGCCAAGGGACCGCTTGGCGTTAGCTAGGCCTCTCTTTTATGGACGGTCATTTTGCTGGAACTCTCAACCCGTCTTGATGTCCACAATCAGGTAACCCTTGATTAATTGCGGGTTTGGACATTGTAAAAGAGGAATTGAACCTGTTGTTCTAGAACCAACTTCAGCTTAGTACCCCCGAGTGGACAATTGCCAATCTCAGGACCCCCGCCCGCTAAGTTCGATGTCAGTTGGTGGGCGGTTTCCCTACTGGCTGACGCCAACGTTGGATTAATCTGGGGAATCATATTAATCACAGGAATCCACCCAAAAGGAATAGATCCTCCACTGAGAAGGGGACTACTCTTGATTAGTACCGTGCTCCGGATTACTCTGAAAGTTGACAATAGCAACAAGTCGACAACTTTGCACTAGGGTCGATTTGACCAACCCGAAGCGACCAGCTCAAGCATTTTTGGCCACCACACATCACCACGCCCATTTCTTCCTGCAATGGGCCACAGGTTGTTGCTCAGAACAAATTCACAAACCGTATCCATTTTTCAGTCACAGTCTCTCAGGCCTGGTGCAGAACGACCCCAAGACCGGCCACGTGCGAGACTATGATACCGAGCATCCCTCCTGGGGGCAGACAGCGCAGGTCGGCGTGCTCTAAGGGATGCCGTAAATCCGTTCATTGAGGGCAGGCTACATGTGGATGAGGCTTCAATTCTGACTTTTTGGCGCATGAACCTTGGGCCAAGTAAGGTTCCCCACCAGCATTGCCCCACCATACTGCGAGTTTCTCCAAATAGTGGACCCCCTATCTTGCGGCAAACGAAGCCGGAAACCAACAGGAAACCGTATGCCATCTTGGCAAATGGACCGATTTATCCCCACCCCCTTAAAAATGGAATCGGGGGATGGGGGCGACCCTCTAGAATTCCTTAGCAGTTCCATTTTCCTGGTGGGGAAGACTAGCAACATCGGGGACCGGGTCACCCCAATTCCCAAAGTAAGGGGATTGATCCCTCCCTTTTTTCGAGTGGACCCCCTTTTTTTTGTTCGCGAAAGAAGCTGGCAAAAGAAACACGGGAACCCAGCCAGTCAGCCAGTTACCCCAACTCCTCATTCAACCCAATTCTCTCCACTCAGTCTAATGTCCAGCCTGTCTGAACCCCAGTACTGTTGTCATGTTGAGAATCGGATCCGATTTATCCCCACCCCCTGAGAAATAATGCCCGCAAAAGGGAACATGGAACCGCCGGTGGAATTCTATGGGGCCACCCTCCTCCCCCCACGCGGATCTGATTTCCCACTGACGTCAGGTGGCCTGGCAGGCCATCCTCAGGCGCCCCTTCGTGGCGGGTGGCTTTACCTGGACTGGCTGGGACTACCGGGGGGAGCCTACGCCATACGCCTGGCCGGACGTGAGCTCACACTTCGGGATCCTGGACACGTGGCATGGGGGGACTTTTCCGTTTGTCTTCCCTTTTAAGACCACCAAAACAGGGGGGGGTCTACAACAAAAGGAACCACACCCAATTCTCTTGGTGAACTGAACCTTTAAAGGGGGGCGTTGATCAATGTTGCTGAGGGGGTGTTCCTGAGTGTAGTGGTGAATCATCACTTTTGGAAGGGAACCCCAATATTGATAAACCAGGCGTTTCTTAATATGGGGTCAGCATTATTCCCGAAAGGACCATGCAACACACTTTCCAACCCTGTGGTTGACAGGGTTGATCAGCCCAGTGGCCCAGTGGATTCCGCCCCCTTTTTTTCCAACTTCTTTTTGGGGAAGAAGTTCCCCTTCAAACTCAACCAACCAAAAAAGGATGCCCTTTTTGTTCGCCATGGCCACTGTGCATCTGAGTCTATCTTCCCCAAAGGGCCATGGAACACCTATCCCATGTGGTTCACATATCATCTTCGCGGTTGTCCAACCAATGGTCATCCCATGTAGAGGACCTTTTGATCAACGCGGTTTGAAGACTTGGAACCACCTACTGTGGACCCCTGATTAATACCTGCGCCACTTACTATCAAGGGGACACGGTTTAGTACGGTGTGCTTTCTTCCAGTGGGACCTCCCTTGATTTATAACTCTGGGTATTAATATGAATCAGGGGGTGGCATCAAGTGATTGGTGGACCAAAACCCACCAAATCATGATGCCCAAAGAGGCCACCTGTGAAAATTCACGAGTGGAAAAAATAAAGGCGCTGACTTGTTTGTTTGCCATGAGCGAGTTGTTTGTCTGAATTAGTTGGAACCTTGGCAGGCCAAGGGTTTTGTTTCGAATTGCTTACCGTACTTGTTCCCAATGATATGTGTGCTGTTGTTTCTTTTGCCGTGTTGCTCGGCTTGCATTTGTGTAAAATCCTTCATGCGCCCTTTGATGCCTTTCGCCTTTGTGTAACAAAGCTTACGCTTTTGATGGGAACCCAGTTGCAGTTGATAACCAAGCCCTTCAGGGAGCGTCCCATGTCTGAGGATTCGAAGATATTCGAGTGCTTCTCGGGCGGGGCCATGATATGGGTTTTGGGGTTTAGGGGCTGCTGATGCGTTCTTACTTCATAGGTTCCCACCTGTAGCCAGCCTGGGTCACTGAGGCAGTCTGCATGGGTCAGCGGCAGGAGGCTTGCGTCATTTGCCATGATTCCGGGGCGAACATGTTGGTCTAAGCCTTCGAAACTAGAGGGGAACTGCCAAGAGAAGCTTCTGGGAAAAGCGGCCTGTGCACTTCAACGTTTGTTGGGAGAGTGGCTTTCTGATCTGTTTTCAACTTGTTGGTTGTCCTTCATTGAACTGTTTTCAACAGTGGCACTCAATAGGTTTTTTCACGGCGCCTTTTTCGACCTTTTTGCATGTTCGGATTCCTCAAACAACTCTTGAGGGCACCCCCTTCTTGCGTGTTTTAGGGGCACCGAGGCAAAACCACAAGCTTGGGGGTCCAAATCTCTAGTGTGTTTCTGTTGTAGGGACCCCCAAATGGTGGTGGTTTTCCTTTTGGTTCCCCTTTGAAGCCCGAAAGGGGGGGTACCCTCAACGAGAAACAACGAGAAACACGCCCATTGTGAGCCACGCACGCGCATGAGCTCCTTCGGTTTCGCCTCGCCGAGGACATGGCGGGCTTCTGGCAGCTTGGACTCGAAGGGAGCCATCGGTGAAGCCCCAGCTGACCCCTTGGAAGCAGCATCTCCGCGAATGGGTGTGGTCGTGTGCGTGTCTTTTTGGGTGAGGCCACCCTTTTGCGGGTGCTAAAAAACGGATGACATGAGGAAAGCCGCCATTTTCAGCGCCCCCTATTTTGAGACACATCCCATTTGTTGGCTTTAATGCCTCCTGAGCCTGTTGCGAACAATGGGATTTTCCCGCCCGCTGGGCACGGTACCCACAGTACCGGCTTTCCCCAAAAACCGGGGAGCGCTCGAGAAAGCTGAGGTTGCTGTGAGTGCCAAGTCCCTGTTTACTTGGTTTCCCTTTGGAGTCTACTTGCTCCTGGATCTACTTGCGTCGGCCTCTGAGTTAACCTAGGTTGCAACCCCAGCAGTGGAGTTTATCTGTTCGGAGGCTTGTAGCCCAAACCACGTACCTGCCCGAAGATCCGAGCATGGAGCGACTTCTGAGGAAGCACCGCGCCCATTGGTACCACGCGTGTTGGACCTCGGCGTCTCCGCCGGCTTTGCACCTGCTGCCCCACTGGAACTGGGCCGAGAACCAGACCGTGGAGGCGCCGGAATCGGAGACCTCCCCTCAGCACAAGACACCAACTTGTCGCCTCTTTTGCCCGATAGGGATCAAGAATCAACGCGCCAGGGTACTGGCCATTCTCCCCATGAATGAAATAACGTAATTTTGCTGGCGTTGATTTTCAATGTGTTATTTGCATTAGTATTTGCATGTCGTTCTTGAAGAGGCCCTGTATTGAGTTGGCAAACGTAAAACTTGTTCCGACCAAAGCCTTTTGCGCATGTCCAAGTAATTCCATTTTTTGTGTAGCAGGTATCAAAGAGAACCAGCACCAGCTTCTAAACCAAGGGTGGATGCCTGGTTACTAATTATATATAGGATTGACTGCTATTGGGTTGGATCTTTAGACTTTAACTTTTCGGGAAATCAAGGCGTTTTCCACTAAAAAGCTAAACCTTTTGCAGGGGGGTCAACAGCAATCAAGTAGGTAACTGGGATCCACTGGGTGTGTTTTGTTGAGATCTGTCCCGCCTTTTCAGATGGACGTTGTTCGTTGAGGTGTTTGTTGTGTTGGGGGACGCTAAGACGGGGTTGCTCGTCTTCGCGAACCCCAAATTGTTCATGGCCAAACCAGGAGGTCAAACGGCTGCACGTTGGCCTTTGTTAGTGTTGGGGGTAGGGGGGCTGTAAGTCTGGCAAATGCCTTCGAGTGAAGAAGCCTTTCGCTGCACAGTTTGACCCCGTGCAACGGAGAAGACACCTCGTGAAAAGATGCAAATACAGTCAACGGCGCTTCGCATCGTTGAGGTCGCGAGTTAGCATTGGGTTTGAAGGCGCGAACGTGTAGAAGAAAGTTCGGAATTGAATGGGATCTCTCCGAAACAGGAGGCAAAATCCGCTTGACAGATGGTAGCAAACTCCCCCAAAAGAGAAAAACATCTTCCGGACAACAATGTAACAACAACCCCCTGCACAAAAAGCCGGATTGAGGGCCACAAAGTCTTCGCTTGACAAATGGCCACAGGCTGTGGATCAAGCCACTGTAACGAGCGTGGCCATCGTATGAGTCAGCGCTGCTAGCCAAAGGCCTCCTTTTACCATGTTGCTCTTTCAGCGTAGCTTTGAACCCGCAGGAAATGGCAGAATTACTCAAACCAGACAAGAACGCGCGAAAAGCAAAGGGCGGCTGCTTCAATCGAAACATGTTTAACATAAAACCATGTTGAACTACACCAGTGACCGTGTAACCTACAACCGCTGCTTACAGCCTTGAGCATGCCCTGGATTTCTGTTGTTTGCTTACGACCTGCAGCCCGAGGATTGCAATTTTGGTGGGCAGCGGCCCGGTTATCAGCTTGTTGTGTTTCACGTCAAGCCTGTTGACTCTGCAACGGCTCTCCTAAGAAAAGATCAGTTATGGGGGGTGTCTCGTTGTTTAGGTGCCGTTTTCCTTGCGTTTCCCCTTTTACAGCCACAAGAAAAAAGGATCCTCCATACTCCAGCCAGAAATGGTCGATGATTCTTGTCGGGTTTTAGGGAGCACCCTGTGTGCAGTCAACTAGTCATCCCTCGGTGCTCATGTTTGGGCACGTGGGTCCTTATGTTCCCTAACCCAATGGTACCCATACTCACTCCACTCCCTCAACACCAGTGAGTATAACGATGTCTGGAACATGTCCTGCACTTGTCAGGGTTCGCATCCCCAGGCCACATTCACCTTGGTCACCTTGGGTGGTCTCAAAACCTATGACTTTTGGAGGGCGGGGGGGAAGCACACCCCAAGACTGGCACGTGGAGTATTGTTGCACCTTTGAATCCTGGGGCATGAAATCTCATTGTTTGGGGGTGTGGTCCCACGCTTGCACGGTACTCCCTGGTAAGTGTTCGAGCTGTCACCAACCAACGGATGCTTGCTGGCTGGTTCGCGTCCTGCAGACACGAATTTCTGAATAGCGAAACGAGGGGGTAGAACAAGAGCTCGGGCAAAGAAATGCCTATCCAAACGCAAGCGACACCCCACGAAACCTGCAAGTGCCGAGTCCCGAGCCCCCCTCCCGCAAAGGGCCGAAGGGCCAACCCCTCGAAGCCCCGGCGACGATGCATGCCATCCCTCGCCTTGCCGAGGTGTGGGCGTATTCCAACGTGGAAGAGGTGGAGCTGAGCCTTACCAGTCGAGGTGGTTCAAGGGCATTTCCAGGTCTGGTTGTTGGAGGTATGGAGGCTTACATGTTATCAAGAGCTTGTAACGCAGTGCAGCCCTATTAATTAAGTGGTAAACAACTATCTGACCTCCATACCTCAAAAGCCAATCCCTGGAAAGTCCCTTGAAACATTGATATGCTCTGATTCCAGTTCTGGAAGATGGCTACCGAACTTGAGGGATGGATGATCCGGCCGCCCCGTGTATGGGAAGTGACCATCCCCGCAATAAGTTTCTACAGGGAGGTTTTAGTTGACCGCAGATGTTGAGTGGGTTCCACCCTTCCCTTCGTTTTGTTTGGTGGGGTCACCAAAGAACCTTGCTTCGTCAGGGGGCACAGGCCTAAACACGACATGACCTTCATGTTTTGTTGCTCGGAGTTTTGTGTTATGTTGTTTCTTTGCAAGGCCTACATTGAAGAAGCGTTTCCCTTGTTGGTGGGAATGAGTTCATCAAGCAAATGCCACGTGTTTGCATTTGTGTTTGCAAGGATCGTTGCATAAGTGATCCGCGAGCGCAGAAAAAGACCAGAGCTTTGTTTGCCTCCCCTTATTCCAGGCACCCTGGCACCCCGGAACTGTTCCTAGGTTATAATAAGGAATTTGCCCCGAACGAACGCATGATCCGCATGTGTTTGAGACCTTCGCTTTGAAAGGAACCCGGTGACTAGTACATTATTTAACGGCGAGGTAGTAGCCGCTCTAGTTTTTGGCCCCCCTATGTTGACGCATGGGGGGGGTACCCCAAAATGTGCGGTTTTCCTGTTGGTTCTCATTTCAACCGACCCAAATACGGGTGCCCTTTCCTCCCACCCCCCCACCCCCCCTTGGCATCAAAAAGAAAGAAGAAGAACAAAACAAAACAAGAACAGTTCCCATTTCCACCCCGGCAGACACGGGACCCAGAGAGATGTCCATTTGAGCCGCTCGGGCCTGAGGATCCACCCCAGCGGCAGCTCCATGGGTCGCCGCTTTCCCGTCGCCGGAAATTGCTCCCACTTCGAATGGCCGGAGGTGCTTCCTCCGGCGGCCGGATTCGAATCGACCCCAGATTTGTTGATATGGGGGTGTTCCCCCCCCAAAGTGAAGGTTCCCCACCAAAACCCGCAACCCACATTAGTAGACTGGGGTGGATTAATATGGGGTGAACACAAAGAAGCCAGGAACGCCTTCTGCATGCATCCCGAAAACCAGCTTTTCCTCGCTTTGCGCCGCTGAGGCGAGCCAAGGCGAGCCGTTTCTCTGGTCCCACCATATTTGGTCAGCTGCTTGGGAAGCGAAGCTGGTATCCAACTTCGCTAAACAGGGAGCTGCCGGGGGCTATCCGGTGAAGACATGGCGGAAAAGGCGATCCCTTTGTCCAAGGTTGGACAACGGCCCAAGGTGATCTGACTTTTCGGCAACCTCTCAGGTTGTTGGGGAAACTCCTGGGCACAGAGGCCATTGGGTTTGGTGCATGCCTCAACTTTTCCACATGGCATTGGGGGAGCGGCCAGCAGAACTCCGCTTTTTGGGGCTCGGTTTAGTGCGGATCATTGAGGCGGTTCAGTTTTTGGGGTTGGCGAACAAAGGGAAACCGCCCTCCCCAAAAAAGAACCACCAGTTAGGAGGAACCCAAGCAACAGTGTCGATTGGTGTGTGTTCTAGGGGGCCTTTTATTTTTGGGTTGTTTTCACGGGGAAACAAAAGGGATGCTACCCATTTCAGGGGTTCCCCATTGCGACACGTCCCAATTTGTCCCTTTGTGCGCAACTTGGAGGGCAATGTCCAGGTGCGTTTCCAGGCGGGCAGCCTACGGGCGCGCGGCTACGTGAACGGCCAGGCGCGTATTGAGAAGAACAGTGGGGCGAAGACTTCGCGCGTGGTTGTGGAAAGTTGGGCGCTGAAAAACGACATAATTCAAGCACGTTAACTTACTTCAGATGGTTTCATATGAGCCGGTTTCAATCAGTTCATCAGTTCTTGCAAGACTTTTTAAGCACCGCTGTGAAGGCCCATTTCCTGTGAACCAAGGGAAGCTGGCAAAGTAGACAGGGATGGCCCACTTTGCTATCACAGAAAGGGTTAGAATCATTTGGGGGACGTTCGGAGAATTTGGAGGCTTAAGCGGCTGAAGTTTACTTAGCAAAGAAGCCCAAAACTCGTCCGTAAACCCATGGTTGACTCTGGTTTGGGGGGGGGGGGCTCCCATTTTATCGGGCATCCTGCACTATTTCTGACCAGCCGCTCAACCAACATTCCACTGGTATTTGGATACACCCCCTCGAGAGTATGTGTCCCCAAACTGGTGGTTTTCCGCTCGGCCCCCCCTTTTGGAGCCACCCCGAGGAGCAGCGACAAGCTCAGGTGAGGTGCTTTGGGGTCTATGTGGTGGAACCCGGGATTAATAAACCCCTGGCTGATTAACAGAGGGGTGTCTCTGTTTCGTGGGGTTCAGACTTCCGGAGGGAATGCCCCCTATTGATAGGACGTGAATAAAATAAATCCGGGGCGATCCTTTAAAAGTCACACTTTTGGGGAGGATGTTTGTCCAATATATGCAGGGGGTTGTCCTTTTTGCTTTCAGGGCGCCTTTTGGTGCCCTGTGGCCTGTGAATCAGGAAGTTCGGAAGTCACTGTGGGCTGATTCGCTGTTGTTCCTGAAAGAAGCTGGCACTGGCCAACTAGGTATTTGTCGAGCATATGCACGGCTGTCATCTGATGGAACAACAATAAACCCACCATAGAGAAGAAGTGGCGGACGCTCCTACTATTTGGAAAAAGAGTGTAGGTCTAAATCCAGGGCATTTAAATCAGCTTCCTTTGGATTGCCGCATTTGAACAATCCCAAAAAGGGTGCCCTCAAGAACAATCATGTCACATACCCATCTGCAATCCCAACGGCCGAACAAACTGCCAGCTTTTGGCCTTCGCTTCCCACAAGCAAACACGGCAACAGGAAGCGATTCGCTTCTCAAACAACTGATCCAACCTGCAGTCAGTGTACATCTGTTTTAGCAAGTCAAGACTTTTGGCGTTTGGGTCTCTCCCAAAGCTGTTGAGGCCAACCACCTTTCTATGTTGATTACCTTTCTTGAGATTCGAATCACCCAAGACGTTTGGAGGGGAGAGAGGTGGCAACCATCTCTGCGCATGCCTTGATGTTTTATCAACCATCCCCTTTTTGTGAGCAAGCTGGTTCCAATGCTTCAGTTGGGTTCCATTTTGGGGAGGCCAGGCGCTTGGTAAGGATCCAACCTCCCAGACTCCAGGGAAAACAGGCAGGTTTGCTCCATCATGTTTTTAGGTAGGCTTATAGAAAGCACCGCCGCACATGTTTGGTCAGTGTGCGTGTCAAAGTTGAGCAGGGAGCACATCCGCACTTCATTGCGCGTTTTACGAAATGAACAAGTCCTTCACCAGCCCTGCCTTACCCTGCCAAAGGAGGTTCCTCCAGAAATTGGCGAGCCTTTTTGGGTTCCAATTTAATCTTTAGAGGACGATGCTTCGTCTATTGGGTGGCTTAATTTTCATGATTCACCCAGATGGTTGCGGAGAAACTCCATGTCTTTGTGCGACTTGAGTGCCAAGTAGTGATGGCCCACATGGTCACAGGCTCTGATCTCCTCGTTTTTTTTGTTTGGGGGTTCTAAGGGTACACCCCTTGGCCAGGTACCACACCAACCCATCAATTCTGCGGGGTTGTTTTACAGGGAAACCAAAACGAGACCAACCACTCAGGAGCTTCCCCCATTTGGACGCACGCACCCAAATAGTTCAAATTTCCTAAAGGCACACAAACAAATTGGGTGGATTCCTGCAAACGTATGGTCGGGCCACCATGGCTCAAACATGAAAGGGGCTGAATAGTTAGTTCCACCGGAAACCCCCCTCCCATGCCTCTCGAGGTGGTGGCCATGACAAGCGTGAGCACCACGGGCCCTGCGAGCGCTCTGAGGGTTGCCTTCAAAGATGGGCTCGGGGCGGTGCCCAAGAGCAAGGACGGATTTTTCTGCAGTTGGGACGGATGAAACCTGGCTGAAGCCCTGTGAACACTGTGATTGCTGGGATAGTTAAGCAACTGAGCAGGGGGCTTTTGTCCATCCACAGTGGGATCCCGAGAGCAACGAGGAGGATCGTACTAATCAGGGGCCACCACGGCGTGACGTTCCCTTTCAAACATGTCGGGACAAGCGGGGGATCCTATTCAGAATGGAGGTTGGGAGTTCAATCTGATGGGTTCAGATGGCGTGATCATGGGCAAAAATGCATTCCGTGTCGGTACCAAGAACCGGTTTCGCCCAAGTTGTGAATGAAGCCTTCTGTGAAGGCTTCCGAGAGCCTTCCAGCAGCCTCTAAGGTTCTGAGAGCCTGGAAGGTTGTGGTGCGAGTGGGGACTGGGATAAGTAAATTATGGTTCTAAGTCATAACTTCAACTCCTTGGTTCTGACTGGGATAAGTGAGGTGAGTGAGGTGAGTTCATGTGGCTCTGACAATGTCTGAGGGTGGTGGAGGTGAGTTCTCATGATGTCCACAGGGTCTGTTCTCGTCTTAAATCGTCTTAACAACAAACACGAAATGGGGAACTGTCTGCAGGCATGTTTGAGTATTGTTTCTGCGTTACCACTTGGTTGCTTGCTATTTGCCCCTTGAATCACACGAACATATCAAAACACGTTCCCTCTTCACATTCACGCACATGTATCTGGTGTACGAGCTCCGGCCCTTTTTGGCTCGCCGGCAGGAAGTGGCGCTGATTTCCATCGAGGTCGTCGATCAGCACGGGAACTTGGTGCCTACAGCCTCCAACGTCATCACTGTGACAGGCCTCGCAGGCGCGTGCGCCGTTGGGATGTCGGGCAGGGGGCCACCCCGAGTTCGTGGGATTTTAGTGACCTGGGTTTGGTTTGAGTGGAAAGCCACAAGTTTGGAACTGAGACAAGACTTGAACATGGAGAGAGAACACAAAGTCCTCACCTCCTAACACCCCTCTGTTACTGGGCACGCACACACACACACACACACACACGCATGGAAGAAGAAACCAGTTGGAGATCGCTGGAAGACCATTTTCCTCTGGGGAGTGCCTGGAATATCCCGCAGTGGCCAGATGTTTTGATGGCACATACGGCTGATGGGTCCTATCATGTTTTAAGATGGTGCCCACTACTACTTTCAGGGGTGAAGAGGGCAAAGTAAGAAAGCTATTTCGTTCGGGCGCGGCGGGGGGAGGGAGAGGAGGGGGACCTTGGTACCATCTGGGTATTCCCACGGGTTCTTTGTGGAAACCATTACGTTAGATAGTGCTTCAGCTGGAACTGGAGTTGGTCTTCCTTAGAACGGCTGCAACCTCCCCATCCCCACCGGAATGCAGGGCTCCCTTTGACCCCACAGTTCGCTGTCAGAATGATCAGTCTGATCTGCACAAACTGCAGCTTTTCTTGACTGCTATTGGGTTGGATCTTTAGGCTTTCACTGTTTGGGAAGTTAAGGGTGTTTCAGAGTTTCCACTAAACTCCCAACAAGTTAAACATATTTTTGCGGGGGGGGGGTCGTTGCAGCAACCAAGTTTCCCGTGAAGACCTAGTCCAGCTGAGAGGAACATGTCAGTATGGAGCTCCCAGGCGCCACTGTGCTGGGCACTTGCAGCGGGGACCCGGCCGACCAGGCGCCCGGGAGTGACTGGGAAGGAGCCCCTACGAAGCATCCAACGGGGTTCTCGCTGAGGGGAACTTTAAGGGTCATGTCCAAAACCTCCTGCGAAAGTCATCGGTTTACTTGCGCTTTGTTTGCGATTCAACGTCTCTCGCGTCTTCAGAAGCGCTTGTGAGCTAGATGAGTCCTTGCAAGCCAGTGATTGGTCCCTTGACAGGTTTTGTTCCAGGGAGTGGGCTTTTATGCTCATATGATGCATGCTTTTGCACCTGGATTGCTCATGGTCAGAAGCACCCATGGTTGAAAGAATTACTTCCCACATGTTTGGGAGCAGATGCCCTTTCTCGAAGACCGCTCTCCAAAGCGTTCTCAACGTGCACGTCCACCCTCCTACTTGCCCGGCTTTGGACTGTAAACAAACTCTTGAGAGGATCAATTTAATGGCAAACAAACAGTTTGTAGGTTTTCTGGTTGCAATTCGCTCAGCAAGTGAGATTACCCCGGCAAGCCCAAGCGAGGTGCTGAGATTGCTTCTGCGCGGCTGAAGTATGTGCCTGTTGTAACACTTCAGGAGCCCACAACCCCCCCCAACCTGGTTCAACCT
Source organism: Effrenium voratum (assembly GCA_963377175.1). Taxonomy (NCBI): domain Eukaryota; class Dinophyceae; order Suessiales; family Symbiodiniaceae; genus Effrenium; species Effrenium voratum. The sequence goes on along the minus strand of CAUJNA010000599.1, from coordinate 149,771 downwards.
CCCCAAACCGTGAAGGCAACATTTGGTCGGAGGTTTATCAAACTCTAACTGTAGGGGTTGGCTTTGCAGGGCGGTTTGTGGGGACAACCAGCCGGCAAAACCACAAGTGCCAAGGGAAGCACCCCTAGCCCCAAGCCAACAAATCAGTCTTTACTGTTTATTCGGGGGGTTCTGTCAACCTGGAAAGACATACTTTGAGATTCCATTGAACTGCAATCACTTGAGCAGGGCTGCCTCTTAAAGAAAGGTTCCTTGGGGGGGTGATGTCCAACAGGGAAATGCGAGAACCCTCACTTCCCGAGTTCCTGGAATTCAAGCACTTTTTCGGGACCATTTCAGTGGGAACAAAAGGGGGAAGAGTTCGGACTTTCTTCTGGCCGATCCACTCAAGTGAGAACCTCAGCATGATTCAGGTATAGTGGAACACATGCAGAAAGTTCGGACGGTTTTTCTAGCCAATGCACTCAGGTGCCCAACGCGTCGCCTTGGCGCAACGCCTTCGGTGGCCGACTGCTGGCAGTGGCCCGTGCTGCGCCCGGGGCGCGGCTGGCAGTGACGAGCCCGGGTCTGCCCACTGCGGAGCTGCAGTGGCCCTCGACTTTGGTGGTGTGACTGGCGAATGACCCCTACCAAGGGAAACCTGCCTTAAATGCGCCAAGAATCACGAAAACGCCACATGTTTAACTAACACCTTTTATGGCTAGTTGGTAGCGGATCTTTGAACCTTAGCTTTTGGGAAACAGATCGGATTTTCCGAATTGGACCCACAAAAGTTAAACACTTTTTGCAGAGGGATCAACAGCAACCAAGCATGGAAAGAGTACATCGGGCCTACCACAAATTCCTTTTTCCTGAGCATAAGGGGATCTGATCCAGCTGTTTGTTTTAAAGTGGTTTTGGACGTCTCACAATGGATTTTGGGGCGTGGGGGTGGGGGTCCCCTTGAAAACACCATGTAGACGCCACTTTGGAGGATGCCACTTTACTCGACCCGGAGCGTTGGATGTCAGCTTGGAATGTGGTTTAAAGCGGCGCCCAAAGCGGCACTCTGCGCATCCCAAGGAAGCAAAGGAAGCGATGGTCCTTTCCGGAGTCGATCGTTGCCTACTCTTCACATGTTCAGCTTTGCGAGGTACAATATTGTGCTGATAAAAGGGTTTCTTTGGCCGGTTTCACTTGGGCTTGCTTTGCAACCTGAACCCATCATGCACGCTTTCGTATATCGCCCCTGCATGAGTTAAAATCGGGGTGGTTGAAGCATTCTGTTTAGAAAGTTCTTCAGTTTCAATCAATGGACTGTTCATGTTTCCGAATAAACGAATTAATGGATGCGTTCCTTCTGGCCTTTTGGTTTTCTGGTTTTCCCAATTCATGAAGCCTCCGAAAAGGCGACCTCCTTAACGACGGCCAGTTCAGTCGTAGCCTTTGTCCCTTTGTGCTTGGCGGCCTTGATGCCACCATGGCTTTCCCGCCACAAGGAACGATTTTACTTATCTTTTCCACCTTCCGGGTCACTGCTTGGCCACCGGGGGCCAGTGACGGATCCACTGATCGCTCCGGCGAAGCGGCGACGAGAGGCTGGCAGCTTCGACTCGGCACCGGGGAGCTGCACGTGGTGCAGGCGCGGCCGAATCGAGCCGATGTCCTTAGTGAAGGGGTGGCTTGAACTTGATTCCACCCAGCGCAATATTCCAAAGGGACGCCTAAGTGCCATGGCCCAGCCAACAGTGGATGTCCGTAGGTCAGTGAAAGTGGGGGGGGGGGCTGAAAGGTTGGTTCCAGTCACGTGCCACGGATTTTCAGGGATGCCCTTACATGAAACCTGACCGGCCTCGGTAAGTTGTGGTCGTTTTTTTTGGGCCACCGGCAGGTTTGAAGCCTTGCCATAGCTAGCCTGCTGCAAGTTGGGATTCTTTTCGTGGAGCATATACGGTTCTATGTGGGGTAACCCCTTTAGCGTGTCCTTCACTTGTGGGTCAGATCTATGCTTCCCAGGTTTGCTTGTTTGTTTTTGCGCCGGAAGGCCACGTTCGTGGTAAACAACCATCCTAGACTTTAGCCATTCCACGCGAAAAGTGGGCCTTAAGGGTTTGGCATGGCGTTTCGGGGTTTCGATGGATTTTGGCTCTCATCTTGCTTTGTGACGTGCGATTCACGAGGAGGAGAACCTCCTGGTGTTGGAGCAGGCCAAGGACGAAGGGACTCCCACCCCCCAGACTGGAGTCTCGGGCCCCAGGTTTATGCCACGAGAGGCGGATGCCTGATTCCCTCCAAAAAGGGGGATGGGGGTCGATAGGTAAATGGGCAAGGCAAAACCTTTAGACCCCCAATGGGGAAAAATCGTTCGTTGCTCCAAGCTGTTCCTGAAAGAAGGTCAAACACCCCTTGGGTTCAAACCCGAGAGTTGGCGCAAGTAAGTCACTCGCGGGTTCTCAACAATGGAGCCCAAAGAAGGGCGGATGCCCTTTGACCCCCCAGTCCTTTGAACCCATTTCTACTACGGATTCTGACGAGCCCGCCCGGAGAAGCCAGCTGAAGGTCCTGTTGGGATCCAATTTCTCTTGCAGGTCTTGCAATTCTAAACTTGTAGATCCATGGGGCACATTTCCAGGCACACCTTGGAGCCTATTGGGGCCCCTATTGGGCCTATTGGGGCCATCGGGGTCTTGAGGGACCAAAGGGCCGACCAAATTTCAGGAGAGGCCGGACCTGACCACCTTCGGCACAGAGGCGTGACCGACTCACCTCAAAAGGAGGGCTAAAGGATGCTAAAGGCCAAGCAAAAAGGGGATCGCGCATATGGGGAGTGGTTCAAAAATAGGTACCCCAAATGGAACCCTGGTAAGTGGAGCCATGCACCAAATCCTGCAGTCCCCTGGTGGTTTAATTTTGACCCACACCCAAATAGGGAGTGGGGTCAAAATAAAACCAGGATATGGAGTGCAGGTGAAATCCTCCTTGTTTCCATTTACCACGCCCATTTCCGGCACCTCATTTTTGACCTATATTTATATTTAGCCGTTCACTGGACCTGCTAGAACCGGCCTCATTTCTTACCTTGCGCAATAAGCGAGTTCTGGGCTCGAGACAAGTAAGCAGGAACTGGTTGGGGGCGACTGCACAGGGAACCCCCCTTGTGAACCAATTCATTCCCGAATAGGTTGTAGAAGCGATCCCTCAAGGTCGCCCTACTTGGGGTGTCTTTTGTCAGGTTTTGGACATATTCAGGTAATTCTTAGTTGGTGGTTTGAATTGGTGAGAACGGGGAATTTGAAGAACCCCCTGTATTTTTTAGAGGGTAAAAAACATCTCTAGCCACCAATTTGAGGGAAGCTGAAGTATTGTAGAAGTTCCAGATCGGGGTTACTCCCAGAAGCTTCCGACTTCGGCAACAGAAAATGGAACACTGCCCGCCTCGAATCCCAGAAAGCTTTGATTCGCCAGAAGCGAATCGACCTTTTAACTGGTTTTCCCATGTTAGTCCAAGTTTAGTGGCCATGTATTATTGTGTAGAAAGCACCTTCATCACCACAAAGTGGCGCACTTCGTCAGCAAGGAGATCAGTCAGCCTTCCTGCTCTCCTTGAGCGGACCGCGGAACCTGATACAGATGACCAAACTGACACGCTGGAGGAGCGTGCCTCTGCTCTGATCGCAGACTTTGAGGCGGGCAAGAGATCCAACGCATGCGCCGAAGCGCAGGAGTCCCTCCCCCCCTCCCTCCCTCCATCCCTCCGTATGCCCCGCTTAAGCGGGCCCTTTGTGAACCTGGACAAGCAGCAGCGCCTCGCTTTGCGCGGCCTCAGTGAGGAAGAGAGTTTGAGCCTCGTCCTTCCCTATCTGAAGGCTTGGGCGGAAAAGCTGCCGCGAGCGAGCCGAGTTCATCTCATGGAGCTGCACTTGGCATGCTTGCAGGTTCCTGAGCCCCCCCTCCACCACACTTATGCTGAAGAGTCTGAGCCGAGCCCTCTGCAAAATGAGCTTCAACCGCCTCATGCAGATGTGCCCTTGTAGAAAACTGGAACCTATTCAGTCAGCCGTTCTGGAGTTGCAAGCCAGCTTCGGCGAGGCAAGTACTGACTGATCCGGATCCAGCATGCAAACAAAATGCATTGCTGATTTAAGAGAGTATGCTTAGTCTGCTTTCAAGCTTTGTCAGGTACTAACTGTTCCGGATCCAGAACTCTGTTGAAATGCAGAATTCGCATTGGTGACTTACAGAGGCAGGCTTAATTCTGCCTTGTAGCTTTGTAGCTTTGTAGCTTTGTAGCTACGAGTGCCTTTCAGGGTTTCAGAAGCACTTTCAATTGCTGATGCGTGAGTGCGCAGAGAACGCGAGCATCCAGCCGTTTGTCAATGCCTCTTCCGCTATTGTTGTTTTTGGTAGCTCCTTTCGCCAATCTAAGACACATTCTTAAGAAGTACCTGAATGAATTGTCGAAGCAGAGAGCTGCTCTGTAGCAGTAGCATGTTCCTGCTTTGTAGAATTGCAGCTACGACCCCCTCAGAGGAGCACTCAAAAGCTGAGTGCTGCCATGCGCAGTGAACGCGAGCATCCAGCAATTTGTCAATGCCTCTTTTGGGATTGTTGTTTCTGGCAGCCTTTCGGCAATCGAAGACGTCCTCACAGGCATGCCGAGAGGCATTCTGAAGAAGTGCCTGAATGAATTGTTGAGGCAGAGAGCCGTTTAGTAGCTTTGTCAAGTACTGACTGATCGGGATCCGGCAGTTTGCCGGAATCCAGAATGAGCATTGGCCATTTGAGGAGGAATGCTTGATTCTCAATGTAACTGCAATAAGCACTGTTTGTCAGGGAAGCGTTCAAAGGCTGATGCTTGTACTGCACATGGGTCAAAGCGAGCATCCAGGAATCTGTCAATGCCTCCTGTGGGATTGTTGTTTCATGGCGGCTCTTTCGGCAATCGAAGATGTCTTTTCAAGGGGCATGCCAAGACGCATCCCCTCTGAATGAATTGTCGAAGCAGACCACCTTGTAGCGTTGTGAGGTACAGATTGGTCCGGATCCAGGAATTTGTTGGAATGCAGAATTAGCGTTGGTGACGCACAGTGGCATGCTTGATTCTGTGTAGCTCTGTAGCTTTGTAGCTACGAGTGCCTTTCAGAGTTTCAGAGGCGCTTTCAATTGCTGATGCGCGTGCTGCGTGTGCAGTGAACGCGAGCATCCAGCCAGTTGTCAGTTGCCTGTTCCGCTATTGCTGTTTTGGTAGCTCTTTTCGCCAATCTAAGATGTCCTCACAGGCATGCCGAGACGCATTCTCAAGAAGTACCTGAATGAATTGTCGAAGCAGAGAGCTGCCCTGTAGCAATAGCATGTTCCTGCTTTGTAGCTTTGCAGCTACGACCTCCTCAGAGAAGCAGTCAAAAGCTGAGTGCTGCTGTACGCAGTGAACGCGAGCATCCAGCAATTTGTCAATGCCTCTTTTGGGATTGTTATTTCGGACCTGCTTTCCTCGAGTTTCATAGCTACAAACAAAGACACACTAGCATACAGACACGCACGCACCCAGACGATTGAATGCGCAAACACACGCACACAAAAACAAACATGATTGCGCATACACATGCACCGCCAGGCCCGCACGCCTGCACGATCCCGCATGCTTGCGCGCACGCCTGGCAGGACGGACGCACGCCCGCAGGCACCACGCACATACAAAATCGCACAGACACGTATATGTGTGTTCATGAAACGGTCCTGGCACGGAGTTTTGTATTTGACGACCATTGGTGCTTGCTTAAATCCGAAAGATCCACGATGGAGTTCGCGATAGCAAATTTGGTACACAAATAGCAGGTGTTCTTACCTAACTTAGCAGAAGCAGGCACCCTCCCAGCGCTTCCTCCGGTTTTTTTAGAGGTTCTCGAGCGCGCTAGGTACTGCTCTGCGTGAAAAGAATTCCCTGCACGGCCCCTCTGGCCGTGTTCCTGACTTTACCTTTGTTGGGCGGACCATTTTAGTTGTGTGCAAAAAGTTGGGACTTTTTTTGGCCAAGCGAGCCTAGCCAGCTCCTACAAGGATTGGACAAAGCAAGGCTTTTCCAGACTGTGATTGTGATGCGGCTTCTCAAATGAATGAGATCGGCCGAGCACTTTACCGTTACAGAAGCAATTGTGTTTGCAACGTCTTGTCTTTTGAAAGCCTGTGTGCCTCGTGTATTTTACTCAATCTGAAAACCTTGTGTTTCCACGTGTTTTCGGGGGTATAGCATGTGTAGAGGTTGTTGAGTCTCCTTTGTAGTTGTGCGTTGCTATTGGCAAGACTGCTTTTGCAGAATGACATGAATCTTGCACACCCGCAAACATGTTAATTGCGAGCCGTTTCCTTACACGCTTTATTTTCCAAAACAGAGCCAATGGATTCATTTGTTCAGTATGCGGTCCGAGCAATTTAAACAAGCAAACAAGCTATCGTTCTGTATGGGTTTGACTGACCGCGTGGCAAGTTGGATGAAGCAACAACTATAGCATTTGCCTGCTGAGGTTGATTCCGTAAAAACCGGTTGCCTCCTCGAGGTGGTTGGCTCCTTAGAGCGCAAGTACGGGGTCCTGGAGTACAGCCTTTGGCCCGAAGCCCAAGTGGGAGCAACCAACTGCGCATCTAGGCGCTTGGTTTTGAGGGTACTTTGTTTTGGTTGGCATTGAACACACATTCAAAGACATCGCCATTTCCAGGCGGGGGGAGGGTCACCTATTTTGACACACACCGAGACTGGAATGCTGCGCATTTTTCCCTCGTCAACAGTTGCCCAAACACCGCTGGGAAGGCTGGTTTCTGAGCAAACGTTGGGTGAAGAAAATTGGGAATCTGTCCTTAGACCTCCGCAAAAGCAAGCCCATCCAATCAATCCCCCACACCTCCCCACCCCTCCACCACCCGGTCCACACTTGGATATATTTACGCCACAGAGAGGGAGAGAGATGAGAGAGGATGAAGCAACTTTGAAGAGCATTGTACATGGCTGATGTCTTGCAACACGCATGTGAGTGTAACATAAGCAGCACTGCAAGCAAGACCCAGCACAAGGTCTTTCTGCACGAGTTGCACCGCTTTTCGGGACGAGTTTGTAGTTTTAAGCTTGCATGTATTTTGTTAAGGTGAATGTGTTTTCCTCAGATCCGGCAATGGATTCCTGTGATGGCAAACTCGTCCCCCAGAAAGTCGCAGAAAGGACACACTGCAAGAACATGCAAACACATGACCTTTTTACACACAACATAATTACCCGTCAGGGAGTTGATCTATAGCAGGATATAGCAGGTTTCTTCAGGGAAGCACTTGGGAAAAAGTTGTTTGCAGTGGTAATCTTATCATTTCTGGTCCGAAATGATTTGGTCGGCGGCCAAGCCTTTGCTTCATTCTGAGAACGAGCCACCGGTTGCACTTGGGCCACGCTGAAAACTTGGGTCAGCGAAGGCTGGCAATTTAAATAGATCCGATCCAATCCTTTGCAATATTAATAAATCCAATCCTTTACATTTTGTCTTGGTGCTCAGGGAATGGGTCATTCCCTTCCCTGAGAATGAGCAAGTTGTGTTGACTCCCGCGCCATTGTGTCTCACCCGGTTTGAGGCCCCTGGTATTCTCCGGCTTCATTCGGGTGCGCGTGCCGGACACGCTCTTGGCCCGCTTGAATGCGCAGTGCCGCCTGGCAAGGCGAGTGAGCTGAAGGCCAATGGGTTTGGTGGGCTGAAGGTTCCCCTCGTTGGCCGGTTTTGCTGCCTGTTGCGTGGGTTCTCTTGATGTCTTCGGGTTAAAACACTGAACTGCCGAATGTCAGAATCAAATCACGCATTGGGCCCATGTGTTTTACATACAAATACATGCACGTGCTTTATGTTGAGAAAAAGGATCAACTCCGTGGCAGTACACAGGCAATTGCAGGCATCAATTGCGGACTCAGAATGCATAGCCATTTAGAACCGTGAAGCACATGCCGGCTGGTGTGCAAAGCACATGCACGAGCAGGCACTCATTTCAGAGAAAAACCCTGTACATGTGCAGTCTTCGTAGTTTTTTTTGTGTTTCCGGGGGGGGGCAGAGAGAGAGAGAGAGAGACACACACACACACAGACACACACAGACACACACAGACACACACAGACACACACACAGACACACACACACACACACACACACACACACACACACACACACACACACACACACACACACACACACACACACACACACACACACACACACACACACACACACACACACACACACACACACACACACACACACACACACACACACACACACACACACACACACACACACACACACACACACACACACACACACAAGACGGTCCTTTATGCAAGTGCTCCGTGATTCCAGGTTCAGTAATCGGATAAGTGTTCTTTTGTTGCAAGATGTATGGCTGTCCCCCACGTTGGTAGCACCACATGTTTACCAAACTTACCGCAAATGCGTTAAAGGACCGCCAGGTCCACTACCTACTGGCAAATTGCATCGTATTTAGCAGCCCTGTTTTAACTGCCGGCATCCAAGCATACAAGGGGACTGGTCAGGATTGATAGTTTGTCTTGCTGTGCAAACGGAGCTTCGCTCTTGGCGCGTGATTTGCTTTGCTGGTTCTGTTCGTGTCCGTGTTTAGCTGACGCGGATGTAAAACTTGAATTGCAAAGGGGCTACGAAGCACAACTTGATACGTGGGAAACTGAATGCGCAACCCCCCCTATGGTTTTACCTTGGAAAGGGGGGGCAAACGCTTTTTGTGTTTTGTTTATATTCCGCGGCAGGTTGCTTCTTGTGTGCCAACTGACACTGAACACTTCGCTCGTAGGCATCTTCGTCATTTAGTCAAGGAAACCAACAATTTCAGACACTGTTCCTGGCCTGGGCTCTTCAACTCCGAAGATTAGCCAGGAATTCATCGAAATATCTGCTTCATAATTTTGCGCTGCGCTGACTCCACATAAACATGGATGAAAAAAAAATGGAGGGGTCGTTTACCCAAAAGTGGGCGGGGGTTCCCCCTGAAAGATCACGCCTCTGAATCCTGGGTTTCCATGAAATGGGACCCGACCCTAGGCACTTCAAAAGGTCAAAGAGTGCTGAGAAAGCTATTTTCAAGATCCCCAAAGGAAGTCAGCGCCCTTCATGGGATTGCTTTTGTCTAGGGTCTTTTGACAGGTGCCCCCTGAATTTTGGGTGGACTGATATGATCCAATGGTCAATGGCCCATGGAGACACTATTTGCTCTTCCAGGATTTGCCATGGGGTCTGACTTGCGGACATCCGGCCGAGGTAACGCACTGTTGGCGCCGAGCTTAGCGCGATCCAGCGCGGGTGGAAACTCAGTTGTCAGCGCCGGGGAGAGAGAGAGAGAGAGAGAGAGAGAGAGAGAAGCAATCAGCAAATGACATGAGGGATTCCCCAATTACGCCGCCTCCAGCACATGTCGGGTGGAACAGGGCTACAACCCTATATAAAACGAAGGCGAGCCTTAGAAACGAAGCCGACCAGGTGAATACCCCTGTAAATTGTTTCCTTTAAAAAGAAGGTTCCAGAGATATTCCTTGTTTGCACCTTTTATCTTCGGAGGATACCCTACATGCTCAAAATTGCATGTTCTCCAAAGGTAATTTCGGAAGAGAGAGGGCCTGCGGTTTTCAAAGTGGTTTCTATCGAACGGAACGGTTGTTCAGTGGATTCCTCCAATCCATTCAATCACAAACTTGCTTCGGATAGTTTGGTTTGACGTCCAGCTTTCCTTTGAGGAACCATTCTACACTGGGCTTCTGGGGGTGTTCCATGGAGGATGGGCCACTCTATGTTGCGCAGCTCATACAAAAGGTGTACTCGATTCCAGGCCGGGTCCCGAGATGAGCATGCAACGGGGCTTAGCCCAACTTCGCTCCCTCGGGCCAAGCGCCTTTGGAATGTTGGACGGATGTCTGCCCCAAAAGCGTCTCACTTCCTGTGTTCTCAGACTTCAAACTTTCTGGGAAGATCGTTTTAGTGGTATATAAGAAGTTCGGTTACATTGTTTTTGGCCCAATCCACTCAGGAAGTGAGGTGTGTTAGCTCACAAAGGACGGGCCGTGACTGAGGCGGCGCGCAGGGCACCCAGCCACGCCTTGTTTCTGCAGGGCGAGATGAAGGAGACATGGCGCGAGGTTCATTCGCTGCTTGGTGCCTCGCAGCCCCCATGATTCCTTAGGTTTTTAGGTTTTTAGTTGGCTTAGTGGTAGTTTGCATTGACCCCACTAAAATTTAAACTTGCAGGGGATGTGAGGGCAGGAATGTTGACCTCATATGAATCAACCCCAGTTTACTGGGGGGCTGTTACCCAGGACAATCTTCAGAATCATCTCCCCCTGGTCTCTGGAGGTTTGGGTGAGGATTTCCTTTTGTACAGAATCATGTGTATCCCCTTTAAAGGCCACTGTGGTGGAACTGTTACTTCAGTTTGGTGCTCGCCCTTGGGTGATAGAACTACTCCGGGGGCAGGCTTCGCCCCAGAAACTGAGACACCCAAGATGTGTGACAAGATCCGCTTCGCGCCAGCTGGGATAAATGAAGCCCTACCAAAAAGGAAATTGTGCCATCCACCTTCAGCCTAAGTACGCGTGAATGGAACTTGCAGCCCTTGAAGCTGGGTTCTAACGTCCACCCTCCCACCAATTAGCATGAAACCTGACGTTCGGAGGGTTCTGGAAGGCCATTTTCCCTTTAAAGGGACCGGTTCCGTGTTTGTTTGGGTGGGGCCCCTTTTCCTTTTAAAGAAAAACCTGGTCCCGGTCCCTGTCAGGCTCCGTGTTACTTGGTGCGTGGATTGCGTCGCTTAGGAGGGCCAGCAGCTCAGCATCCAGTCCCCGGACCCCGACTTCGCGCAGCTCCTCACCTCCTGCGCCCCTTCGCCCGGCGAATCGGTTGGCCCGTCGGGTCGGGTCGCTGGGTCTCTGGCCACTCGCTCCCAGAGCTCGTGGACCTCAGTTCAACTTGGGTTTGGTGACCAGTTTTAGTGGCAACCAAGAAGTGCAACCAGAACCTGGTGCAACTTTTTTAGTGGCAACCGAAAAGTTTGGAGTTGGTTTTGGCCAAGCCACTCAGGAAGTGAGGCCATGGGTCACTGGACTTTCCCCGAATCGACTGTTGATCAATTTACCGGTGGTTTCCCTTGAAACGATCGCCGGTTCCGAAAAGGACAAGGGAGGACACCCTGTAAGCTGCCACCCAAAAATCCAGGCTTTCCTTCAAGGTTTTCCCGGGAGCTTGGGCCAGACAAATGTTGCAAGTTCAACATCATCCCATGGGATTTGAGGGGCCAAAGGATTAAATGTAGGATCATGGGTTGGATTGTTAAGGCCTCTCGCAACCACATTAACTATTTTGGCTTTACATCGCATACTCCAAGGTTGTGTCTTCCCTTTCAAGAGCGCACTTTACTACATGATTCGCTGATTAGCACAGGCCTTCGGCTCAATACGGTAATGCTGCCAAGGTCTGGTTGCTTTTTTGTTTAAACAATGCTAACTTCCCCAACCTTTGCTAGGGCATGTAACAAGATAAGTGTTACATGCCTTCCAACAAGAGTACCTTCCCCAATTTCTAGGGCCGTCTTCTTCCCAGCCTTTGCATCTTTCCAGCGCCAAGGCCAGGGAGCTGGGTGCCGCCCTCCTCGGCGAGGACACATGTGCTTTTTTGTTTTTTCCCCGGGTCTGTTAAAGGGGCGTCTTCCAAATGCATCTCTAAATGGTGGCCTTTGGGGAAATCACGTCAAAAAAAGTCATGTTGAGAAATTGTCAACATGTTCACTTTGATCTGTCCAGTGTTTCTGGGGCAGCTTGCATGTTTGGGAGAGAAGACCAAAGGGGTTGAGAGTTGCCCATCAGCCCTGCTTTGAGCGAACATTTTTTTCTTATGGGTCACCACAGAAAACGGATGATGTTCTTCACCCTTCGTGTTCAAGCAGCAAACAGCGTGCTAGATCTCCGCATTGCATTTTGCTGCCTTGCCTCCTTGAGTTTCTCTCGTCCGAGCCAACCACATGGGGGGAGGGAGCCCAAAAAGGCCCCAAATTTTATTAAGGGCTCAATAAGGGCTTATTTGGGCTCCCTCCCCCTCCCCTCCCTCCCCCCCAGCCCCCATGATTCCTCAGCTTTTTGCCCTTTTAGTTGGTTGAGTGAGGGTTTCCATTCAATCCACGAAAAGTTGAACTTTGAGCAGAAGATCTGAGGACAGCCCAGTTTTGCCAGCATCGCCTCCATGGGACATTCCCTGATTCAATGAATCAGCTCTCCAGGCAACATGCATGAAAAGAACGACACAGGCGGGTTCTGGAAGAATGGAGTTCCGAGTGAGAAGCGGGCCCCTGCTCAACAACTGGTATTTGTGCTATTGTCAGTTCCGATGGCTTGTTTCTCACCCAAAAGCGCCCTCAGGGATGTCTTCGGCCTGAACATGTCCTAGTAGTCCCGGGTATTGCGCTCAAGGCCCCTTTTGGGAGGGCCCTTAGAGGTCGGATCAAGTGCTGTTCCCATTGACCGTGCAAGGAGGACACTGGCACGGAGTACGCTCTGGATACTGTGCGACGTTTCGGTTCGGCGCGTTTCGGTTTTGGGCCACGAGCAGCACGATGGCACCTTCACAATTTGTGTTGCTTCTCCAGGTCGCTTTCAACTTTTCTCTGGTTCTCAGCCGGGAATGAGGGAATGCGCCCCATGAGCCGTCCCTCGTGGTTTCCGTCCCAATACTGGGGGCATTCGCTACTGAGCGCAAGCAAGTCTTGGGGCACTGCGGGGAAGACTGTTTTCAAGGGCCTGCACAAAAGGTTGAACTTTGATGTTTTCCAGGGCTTGGAGGAGACAGGTTCGGTTGAACACCCTTTGTGCAACTGGGCACAACCTGATTCAGCTCTTGGTCCAGATACTTCCCAGTCATGGTGAAGTTACCTCCTAGGTGGTTCAACCCTGACCAAAGCCAACAGCGAGAGGTATGGACGGTGCACCAGATGGCGGGGGACTACAACCCAGCAGGGGCCCCCACTTGGCCAGTGCAAGCCACTTGATGCCAAAACTCGGTTGTCCAGAAAATGTGTTTCAACACACCCTCTTAGACTCAACCTGACTCCATCTCAATTCTGAACTTGAGCTGATTTCTGTATATTGCATGGGTGTCCCTTCAAACTTGAAGCCGCTTTCCGCTTGTTGGACGACTTTCGCTTTGAGCCCCACCTCTTTATGTCATGTGTTGCATGGGTTTCCCTTTGAATGCAACCTGACTTCCGCATGTTCCACGGTTTTCCCTTCAAACTTAGCAGTGTTCCTTGTTTTGGACGAGTTTCCATTGAAACAAAGATTGTTTGTGTCCATTTCGATTGGGTTTCCCTTTGGTCTCATCCTGTTTTCCATGTTGGTTGAGGGACGCACTTCTGGTTGCATACGGCTTTACTTGGGCGCAACGTGATCCTGATTAAACCCAGCTGGTGAAATAGAGAAACCGCCCTTGAAAGTGGGGGATCTCGTTTCCTAATGGGTAATCTGTGGGACACCGGCACAAGGGAAACCACTACCGCCACTCACAACCACGCAGATGAACCTGGAGCAGCCCATGTCCCAGTTGATACCCCCACATTGCCAAATGGGCAGCTTTTGAAGGATACCCTTTTTCGAAGAGAAACCAAAGGAAAACCGGTCCGGCTACTGTTTGGGCGGTGGACCCTCATCTTCGGACTTCCCATCTGCCTATCCGCCAGCCACCTCCACATGAACCGCTGCTGGAGCTTCCAGAATTAAATGTTCAGTTGCTAAACCGCACCTCGAGGGTCTCTCGCCTTCATGGGGATCTGGATTGCCCTTGGAGACCAACCATCGGTGGCTGGGTCCTTCTTTCGTTCAGGCTTAGCTTATATATCCTAGGGCTTCGCTATCACCTGCTGTGCTGGGCTGGCTGGCTGGCTGGCGGGCGGGCTGGCTGGCTGGCTGGCTGGGTGGGTGGGTGGGCGGGTGGGTGGGTGTTTTTTGAAGGTTGTCGCATGGCCAGGGCTGAGGAGGAGCTTGTGGTGCAACAAGACACATCAGCGGTATACCCCACGGGTAGGGTGCCCGCGCTCTTCGAGCTCGAAGACACACAGCGCAGCTGGATTTCTTTGTTTTCCTTCTTGGTTGTCGTTTGTGGGTGTGTCTTGTTTGAAGAGGGCCCCCAAAATGGTTTTGGTTTTTCATTTGGTTTTCAATTAAAACCATAGCGTGCGAAAAAGACGGGCGACTCTTCTTGTCCCTCCCAACCGGCAAAACCTCGTCCCACAAACCCGAAATGGCTCAGGTCCACTTCCACAACAATGCCAGGCGCTGGTTGGATCGGGTTGAGGGGTGGGATTTCACGGGGCTGGAGGTTTCTGAGCTGTCAAAGAGTCACGGAAGCTTTCTGACATGGGAAGCAAAGAGTCACGGAAGCTTTCTGACATGGGAAGGTTTAAGCCGGGATTTCCTCTACCTTTTGTTAGAAGGATGTTTTCTATTTCATTTGTTTGAAGCAAAAGCATCCCAACAAGGTGCCCCTTTTCCCATCACCCCTGGAGGTCTGAGAAAATACACCCCCCCACCCTCCACTTGTCGACAGCGAATCTCCAAGTTTGGTCTTGTTTAGCACTTGACCGTCATGATTGTGTACAGGCGAGGCGGGGATGGACATGAGAAGGTTTGACCCCCTGATTTGCATTCGCTCAATATGTACTGTATTTTGTTGGTTGCTTGTTGGTTTCAAGCCGGGACTGTAACTTGCGCAACATGGAAACTGATTGGTTGTTTGCCGGGTCCTTGCCTCATCACCGCCTTGGTGACGAGTTCCTGTATTGCTTTTGAGCGCTCGAAACCCCTGTTGGTGAGTTGCGTGTTTTGTGCGCCCCAAGACAAACCCAGAGGTTCTCCTGGCGGAAGTCAGCCATAGGTTTAACTCTACCTTGGGGGTCAAGCAATGGACCCTTTGTTCAGGGGCCCTCGGTCCCTCCAGTTCCTTTTTTGGAACTGCAAAAGTGAGTTTGTTGGACCCCACCAGTAAACTGCAACTTTTGAAGGGGACATCCAGTGACCCCTGTTGTTGGCCAGTATTTAGGTACTTAGCGAAGCCTCAAATCTTAGGGTCTTAGTGATCGCAACTTTCCGAATGTAGACCCACTGCCAGTCAAGAGGCTCCACTTCACTTCCTGGTGGTGCCATCTTGGTGCCCAAAATCTGCATCATGGTGAGAAAACATTGGTGAACCGTCTTTTCCCGTTAGTAAGGGGCCAGGCTTGCTCGGTGGCTTGTCCACGCACCTGGCAGTTTCCCCCTGCAACATATCGGGTAAAGGGTGGACTACTAGGGTTATGCGAGTGGCAATCTTCCAGACAAAGGAAGTTGCCAGTTTTTGTAAAAACCCAGACGCATTCCAAGGGTCAGACAGCCGTCGACGAAACTGACAGCCAACTCCTCCCTCCGCCCCAACCTCCTCAATGCCGCATACAGGCCCCTTCACAGGACACAAGGGTAAGAGTTGATTCACGGCGTTATCTTCAACGCTGCGATAAAATGGGGAAGGGATCCGTAGAACCATGCCAAAAAAATTCCGACCATAAGGCCGGCCGCACGTAATGCGAAACACGGGGAAGACATCAGGCCTGGGGCTCGTTCCCACCGGAAATGAACACGGAACCCAAGAAAGGGGCCTACAAGGAGACTCCCTCACTGCTTGCAGGGTCGCATATGACTCATCTCCACTGCTAAGTCGAAACGGAAGGAATAACAAGGTGCTTTTGCTCCAAAAGGAGTTTCCTTACCACAAACTATATAGTTTGTGGTGTGCATCCATTTGCCGAAGTGTAGCTCTTGATAGGTCCAACTTCGGCTTCTCCTCCTTCCTGCACTTGCAGCTGCCAGATCAGGTGGGCAGGCGCGAGCAATTCCTTCCTTCTGCCGGGTTTCTTCCTGCTTGGTAGGGTCTATTTGCCAGAGAAGGGTGGTGTGTGTCTTTTCAAATGGGAGAGGGAACCTGACTCAATATGGCTTCGTTTTGGTTTGTCTGGAAGACCCACAGCCTTTGTTCGGCTTTATGGGGCTTCCCTTGAAGCATGCCTCTCCTCAGAACAGGAACCCATGCTTTTGATATTCAACATCCACGACGCACGTTTTTTTGGGAGCATCCCCTAAACCCCATGTTAAACCCTACACCCTATCCCCACGTGGTTGGCCCAGGTCTTTGCTCATGTTCAAAGCTTGCAGGGAAATGCAACGTGTCTTCGGGTGCCCCAAAAGGGGGGGGGGTGGGGTTGGGGGTGGGAGGCGGGGGGGATCTTATGCTCAGGCAAGCGCCGGGCGCCTGCAGATCAGAGGCCGAAACCGGCATGCGTGTCTAGCAAGGCTTCGTTGATTGCTGGTTTGGATTGATTGATTAATTAATTGATTGATTGATTGATTGATTTGATTTGATTTGATTTGATTGATTGATTGGTTGATTGATTGATTGATTGGATTGGTTGATTGATTGGATTGATTGATTGATTGATTGATTGATTGATTGATTGATTGATTGATTGATTGATTGATTGATTGATTGATTGATTGATTGATTGATTGATTGATTGATTGAGTGAGTGAGTGAGTGAGTGAGTGAGTGAGTGAGTGGTTGGTTGGTTGGTTGGTTGGTTGGTTGGTTGGTTGGTTGGTTGGTTGGTTGGTTTTTGGATTGATTTGTTTGAATTGTTTGATTGAGTGAGCGATTGAGTGAGTGAGTGAGTGAATGAGTGAGTGATTGGTTGAGTGAGTCAGTGAGTGAGGGAGGGAGGGAGTGAGGGAGTGAGGGAGTGACTGCTTGTTTGCTTGTTTGCTTGCTTGCTTGCTTGCTTGCTTGCTTGCTGGCTTGATTGATTGATTGATTGATTGATTGATTGATTGATTGATTGATTGATTGATTGATTGATTGATTGATTGATTGATTTTGATTGATTTGATTTGATTTGATTTGATTTGATTTGATTTGATTTGATTTGATTTGATTTGATTTGATTTGATTTGATTTGATTTGATTTGATTGATTGATTGATTGATTGATTGATTGATTGATTGATTGATTGATTGATTGATTGATTGATTGATTGATTGATTGATTGATTGATTGAATTGATTGATTGATTGATCGATCGATCGATCGATTGATCAATTAATCGATCGATCGATCGATTGGTTGATTGCTTGAGTGGTTGGTGTGCGTGTTTGTTTGTTTGTTTGTTTGTTTGTTTGTTTGTTTGTTTGTTTGTTTGTTTGTTTGTTTGTTTGTTTGTTTGTTTGTTTGTTTGTTTGTTTGTGTGTTTGTGTGTTGTGTGTTTGTTTGTTTCGTTGTGTGTTTGTTTGTGTGTTTGTTTGTTTGTTTGCTTGCTTGCTTGGTTGCTTGCTTGCTTGCTTGCTTGCTTGCTTGCTTGCTTGCTTGCTTGCTTTTCTTGCTTGCTTGCTTGCTTGCTTGCTTGCTTAAAAAAAACAACAACTAACAACTGGTTAATTGTTGTTTTCGAGTGTTTGTTGTTGTTTGCATTTTTTCACTGTTTTCTACTGTTGTTTGGTGTATCTATATCTATATACATATGTGAGTACATTGCTGTGTTGGTTGTGTTTCCTCCGTTTGTTTTCTTTCATTCTTTCTTTCTTTCTTTCTTTCCGTCTTTCCTTCTTTCCTTCTTTCCTTCTTTCCTTCCTTCCTTCCTTCCTTCCTTCCTTCCTTCCTTCCTTCCTTCCTTCCTTCCTTCCTTCCTTCCTTCCTTCCTTCCTTCCTTCCTCCTTTCTGTTCATTCTTTCTTTCTGTTTTTCCTTTCTTGCTCTGTTTAACTTTGCATGTCACAGAAATGGGTTGCATGCCATTTTGCATTTGCAGCGATGGAAGGTGCACCTGATGGGGCTAGTGCGCTTCTCAAGTCGAAGCCGGTTGGACCTCAATGTCTTGCCCCCTGACGTTCAAACCCGCATTCCCTCAGCCCACTTTCAACTGGAACTGGGGGAGCGAAGTGAACCCTGATGTAACTCCTTTGTGGGGATGCCGTTTGCTTAGTTGGTGAACTCAAGAGCTCAGTGCATGCAAAACTGGGTCCCGTTTTTCATTGGCCCACCATTTGCCCCAGGATGGTGGCACCAGCTTCATTTGGAAAACCGATTCCCCGGCGGCCCGCGGACGCCTGGAGTGCCCCGGGGCGTGGGCGCCCGGTTGAAAAGGAACGCGCTTGACCATAGGTGACCTTTTGGAAACGTAGAAACTGAAGCCCATTTTTTGTAAAGGACTAAACCCCATCTAAATAAAAACTAAACTCAAAACTAAATACAAACAAGAAACAGGAACTCACCTAAAAAGGCCTAGGAATGGACCAAGACCGGGCAATACTAGATGAAAAGTCGCCCCCCGGTACAGCGAAAAGTTTCAACTTGCCCGGGACAGTCCACTCAGGAGGTGGACTGAGGAAGCAGCCTAAACCCAGTCCCAAGCCCAACTTTTTGAACTTAGAACCTGGAACGAATCAGCCGGACAAGATACGCAGTTTTGCCCACACTTAAAGCCCGGAAAATCCAAGCATTCAAACTGTGTGTGAGGTTGCTTCGGGTAGAAGATTGGTGGTTGTTAGGCCACAGCGGTGGCTCGATGCAATCGGTTACGTCACTGGAAAAAACAAGCAGGATGGACATGCTCCGAAGTCTTGACCTTTCTGATTGGAATCACCCTCAACGCACTACTTTTAGAAAGCTCACCGATCGTGGTGAAACAAGCTTCCCCACGATGAAGCTTCCTTTCCTAGTATTTTTTAAAGCTTAGATTTGTGATTTTTATTGCAGTCGACGCAGCCAAGTGGGTTCTTCCTCATGAATTGAGAGTCTCTTTCGCCTCTCCCGGACGATCTGTCGACTTAGGTGCTGAGTGTGGAGATGCAGGCGATCTGTTTCAGTGCATCCGAGCAGGAAAAGGCTGAAAGAAACATTTTACAGTACATACGGGAAAACAAAACATAGAAAAATGGGGGTGTCCCTTCAAAATCAGTTACCAACATTGTTCCTCATCGCGTGGCACTGGTTTCTTAGAAGACTTGGGCAATGACGAGCTCGCCAATCGGCGAAAAGGTGTTACCCAAGGTCCTTGACTGGGGGCTTCACTATCTGTAAGTTTGGGTGTCGTAGTGATTTTCCCAGATCTCACAGCCTTTGGGTTAGGGGCTGTGAATCTCAACTGGAATATCCTTCATGATTTGTGGTTGCATACATGCCCAGGTAAATCATTTCGTGCCTAAGCCCTAAGCAAAACTCATGCCCGTGTTGTTTAAGTTCTGCGCAAGTTAACGCGCCTCACGAAGGATTTAAGTTTGCGACCTCCTTTCCCCTGATGAGGGTGTTTTTCTTGGGGTGGTCCCTTTTGCATTTGTGGCTCCAAGCGCTTGGGTCTTCCGGGCCGTTGGATTGCGCAGTTTCGTGCTAGACATGGTGCACAGGTGCTCACTGACCCCGCAGGCTTGGTGTGATCCATGTTGACTCCGGCCAAAAAGTAAACTCGTCTTGTTTAGAGGGGGTTGGGGCCCCCTTCAAAGGTGCTGAACCCCCACTAAACCGGGGGACAACCCCCATTAATCAACCAGGGGTTATACTTAGATTTTGGTTTCCATTACACAACCCTCAAACAAGCCCGGTGACACCCCTCATTACTAAGATGGGCTGGATTAGTCCGGGGTTCCCATGAACAACCTCTTCGACCTTTACCCTCCTATGGAACCCGACCCCAGGCCCCCCGGAGGCAGTGCTCGGACCTTGGAAAGGTTTGCATAACCTGAGGCCTAAGCCCCCCACCCCCACCCAACAAAAACAAGAGGCAAACAGAATGGCTGCATCACGAATGATGGCTTAGGAACATTTTTGCGTTGCCACGTGTTTGTGCCCCTTTGGACCTTGTTTTCCCATCGCAAGAGTAACGTGCCCTTGGGTTGCTGTTCGCGGAATCAGATTAAATCATGCGCAGGAAGGGTACCTTCACGTCTTCCCGCAATGGGCGCCGGCCTTGGTCCGAAGAGATCCACAGGGGCTGAACTCCACTGTTCTTTCTGTGATGTTCGCACTTCCCTCAGCAAACAGGAGGACACTGAGAGGGCACCTGTTAGATGATGATGGTGCGGAAGGGGCCATGTCGACCCCTTGTCAGGTAGTATCCATGTGCTTTTCTTTAAGTCAACGGTACGCCTGGTATACCCGGTATATAGTTAAGTATACCCAAGGAAGGTATCATTAACGCAAGCGCAACCTTTGCTTCAAATGCCTTTTGCGGCATTCTGTAGCTTGGGCTTCTATGGTAGGGACACCATTTCCCGCAGCGCTTACGTGATGCATCTCCCATGGCCACTGAATCTGGCTGCTAAGCAGCCCATGAGCTATTCCTGTCCCAAACGGAAACCACAGCTCGGATCTGGAAGTTCCCCATCGGAATTTCGTCATGGCCCCAAAAGGTATTAACCCTGAAAGGCCACTCTCTTTCAAAGAAACCAGCCACCGGAAATTCCACGGAAGATTGGCGAACTACCCACCCCCCCCCCAAAAAAAAAACAAAAAACGGATTTCCCGTAGATGTTTTTGCCTGTGCTTGCAGTCTATGACCTTTTTGTGCTGGATGGGCGGAAGGTGCAGCACCTGGTGTGGCCCTTTCGGGGCCCTGCCACTGCGGAGCGCCGCACTCTCGCCGCCAACGTGGCGCGGCCTGGGCCTCGGGGCCTCGGGGGGGGCTTGGCGGCCTCCGCCTCTGGGGCCTTCGGAGGGTGCCCTTCTTGGCTTAAAGGGAACCAAGCGGAAGTTGAACACTGTTTTGGGACACCCCCCTCCAAAGGAGCCCTGGTTGGGTCAAAGTGGATGTCACAAGCTCCAGATTTCCGGTTTGTCATCTTTGCTTACCCAACCTCCTTTCACTCTGGCGTAGCTTGTTCGTTGGGAATGAGCCGAAGCCCTGAGACCAACCATGCTTCAGAGAAATGGCCCAAGCGGTTTATTCCGACCATCTGGCATTCTCTGAGAATTTGCAAGGTTGAGGCATCAAGTCAAGTGGGCGCCCAAGTGGACCTGGCCACCCGCATGGGTTTTGAGCACAAGCGGTCCTCCCCCCCTCCCAGCAGACCTGGGGATTGCTTGTGCCTGAGCATTTGGCTTGTGGGATGATCGCTGCCAGGACAGCTGCCTGGTTTGCTGATAAATCTTCAGGAAATTCCAGTGGAGCTTGGTGAGTTTCAGTTGCTTGAGGCTACCTCTTGGGGTGTGGCCGCCGCCCCCTCGGCGCATTTCATTTGGGGTGCCCCACTCGGCTCCGGAGGCTTCCCGTGGGCATGCGGCATTGAGGCAAGGGCATCCGTGCGGGGGAGGGACCTGCGGCCAGGGTTCTACTTTTGGGTTACCCCAAGGTAGACTGAAATTCGTTTGGTGGTTCCCCAGGAGAATTCCTGGGTTTTGCTGTCCTCTTTGGGGCAGCCCGAAGAAGTGGAACCCTGCGCGGCAAATAAAGGAACTTCCATTGGCGGCCAAGTAAAATTGATTGGCTTCATAACAAACACCGCGGCTCCAGACGAAACCCTAGAGGCGGCTCCCACAGTTCTCATCAGGCCTTGCTGGGCCGGCATTGGAATGCGTGAGGCGCTGTGCAAGCCCCCTTGGCCCCTTGACCATACCAACTGGTGCAACATGGCTGTGGCTGAAAGAATGGTTCCCAACATGGCGCCTCGGTATCTGGAAACAAAAACAAAAACCAGCCAGCTGTTTAAGCTTGAGCCATACTTATATGGGCGTGGGTCAAAATTAAACCACCAGGGGACCGCAGGCTTTAGTCATTGTTTCAATTTACCAGGGTTCCATCTAGGGTACCTATGTTTGACCCACACCCATCTTTTCTCCACACAAACCCGTTTCGCTTCCGCGAAACGGCCCGGGCGATGTCCTGCCTTGGCTTATGAACCTGGAGCTCACGCCTCTCGAGGCCAATTTGACCTTTTCATCTTTTGGGTTTTCCCTTGGTCCGAAAGCACCAACAGGCTTTCCCTTGGTTCCCTTTTTGGTTTTCCCTTGGTCCCTTTGGTTTTCCCTTCTGGTTCCTTTAGGAAAGGTACCAAAAGGTGATCACCTTTGAATTGCAGGGCCTTTGTACAACTGAATCACTAGCAAGCTCACTGGACGACCCTCTCGGCTTTCGAACGGTTGCAGTTGTGTTGGCAAGTGGCCTGGACTCATGCGGGACTCGTCCCTGCATGGCGTGTGAGGCCTCCAAGACTTGCACTTATTGGCTCCCCTCTGAGTTCCATGGCCCTTGCCATGCTCAGGCAATGGATCTGTGTGGTCTTCTATCTTTCGTGGCTTCCTTGTCAACCATTGGCCAGCGACACCAGCCCCGTGTGTCGCTTTGTTGCGCGGTGGTCCCTCGGTCTGCTTCAGATTGGAGGTAGGTGTCCCACCGGTACCTGAAAGCGGCTCAATGAGACTCATCATAGAACATGTATCATAGAACTGGTTCTTTCTGCAATATCGTGTCTGTCACCTTTTGATATTCTGATCCCGTTTTGGGACTACCCAGGGCCACGTGGTCAATCACCTAAATCAGTTGCCGCCCTTTGCTCATGATGTGTTCTCTTGCATCCTTGTTCTGG
This sequence comes from Effrenium voratum, assembly GCA_963377175.1. Classification (NCBI taxonomy): domain Eukaryota; class Dinophyceae; order Suessiales; family Symbiodiniaceae; genus Effrenium; species Effrenium voratum. The sequence goes on along the minus strand of CAUJNA010000599.1, from coordinate 127,111 downwards.
ACGCCGGCTACCAAACATAGTTGTGAGGTTTTGGCAGGATAACGACTTCTGCCATGGGCATAAGTCCTACCAGGTCCACCCTTCCACCCACTAACGTGAAACACACCAGAAGGCTCCTGTAGGAAGAACATCGTCTTCAAGTCTTTCAAAATGGTCTTCTCAGGTGTTCCCTCAGATTACAGATGGGTAAACTTGTTTTCTTTCCTAAAGAAGGACTGTCTAGATGTGGGAAGTGGTCCCCTACATTGGTTCTCGTTTATTGGTGTTGTTGCATCCCTTTATATCATACCAGCCAAAAGGGGTCCACCATCTGGGCATGCCCTTGAAAAGCACCCCTTTTGTAGTGGTTTCAAAGGGAAACCAACATGAAATTTTCATGTTTTGGGGGTCAACCTGCCAAAACATGGGCCACCATTTTGAGAAGCACAGAAACTCGGCGCCCGCGTCTTAGCTTCGGGGCCCTTTTGCCAGGTGCTCGAGAATGAGCGGACTTCGCGAAACGGGCCTCTGCCTGGCGCGGGAAAATTAATACTTCGAAGCGCTCGCGGGTCGCCAACTTCCCCGTTTTTTGGGATTGCCATGCTTAAGCGGGATCTGATATTTAATATATATCTATATATATATATATATCAGTTTTCTTTCAAGGTCTGCTAAAGTTGAGCAGTTATTCTCACGTTTTTTGTATCGGGGAGCAAGCTGAGGTAATTGCCATTGAGGGAACCCGCAAGGAAGTCCTCCAAAAGATACTCCTGAGGAAACCAAGTTTCACCCAATATGCTTGTTTGCCCCGCGGCCAGCTTGGGCCATGCATGGCGGTGTTTTTTCTGCCACTGTGAAATGGGACAGTCCGCCAAAGCAGCGCTGGCTGGGGCCCCTGGCATCAAGTACCCACTATGTTTACTTCTTTTTTTTCTGGGGCGTGGTTTGGCCCAGTACGTGCTTGGGCCCGTACTGGCTGTTGAGTGCCATTTTGGAGGTGGATCTTGCTTGCCGATGTTCAGCGAGCTTCTGTCTCGTGATGTTTGAAGGGGCATGGGTTGATCTTCCGTAAGCGGAGGATGAGTAAAGCCCTTGATACGGGTGGCATCCCCAGGCGAAAGTCCAGGATCTGAGACGCAGCATCCTCGAACTCCGCTTTTTGCGATCCGGATCGCATCGAAAGTGTTTTGTTTTTTCCCTCCAAAAGTGGCGATTGAAAGGGACACCACCAGCAACTTGATGAACCGTAGGGAAATACAGCGACCCCTGACTAAAAGTGCTCAACTCCAAACAGAACTGGTTTCCTTTTTTCACCAGGGTCACTGGCCATTCTTCCGCGACAAAGCGAGGGAGTTAGCCAAGTTACCCCCAAGTTCACCTCCATTGTAAAATGCTTGCTTCTATTCTCCGCAATATGGTCTATGTGTTTACTCCCAACTAGAGTATTCCGTGCAACTAGGGTTTGTAATCACCCAGGGAAGGGTTTTGAGACGAGACATGTTGTGGGACACCGGGTTGCAGGAGGCGCGTGTTCTTTGCTCCTGGTTATGGTAAGTGGGCAGCCGACCTACAAACAGTGCGGCAAAAACCGGGGGGGGGGGGGCACAGCACGCAAGGCCTACGAGTTGGACCCACCCTTAGAATCCAGCTACAGTCGAAAGGAAAGTAGGCAAAACCCCTTTTTTGTTTTTTGGGAGCTTGGCTTAAAAAACCAATTACTTTCAGTGGCTGGTGTCACTGGGACGTGTCCCCGCGCAAAGTGAAGTTGCAGCTTTCCACAAACCCAGCGTGCGTGCCGCGTCAAGCGATGGGCCCAAGCCTGCATTTGCCCCCTTTGGGGCATTGCATGGCATGACGCAGGCGTGGATTCTCTCGGACCGGGCGGGGAATGTCGGGCTTTCTTTACAGTTGTCATCCTATCCTTTCCCCCTTATACAGGGACGGGGCCTGGTCCAAATCCATGGGAGGGCCGTTGTATACAATTACCATTTGTTTCCCTTGGCACGAATTTCCGGGTGGGTTCAACCAATGGGTGCGGAGGTTAGGTGTTGTTGTGGGTTAAAACCACCCCCCCCTCCCCGTAGCGACAAGGGAATGGTGTCTACTGTTACAACCCTGGGGTACCTGCCAAATGGCAAGCTTGTTTGAACGTTTCGTATTATTTCAATCATACCCCCCGCCCCATACATAGCTACAAGGGAATGGTGTCTACTTAAAAAAAAAGGCTTTGGGACTCCAGGCCTGTGCCGTTGCACGATGCTAGCAGCATCCCTCCTGTCTCTTTGGCCAGCTGGGTGAACTTGGCCAGTTGCATGAAAAAGCCAAGGCGACCAAGAAGTTGAGCCACTCCTTGCCGTCATCCCCAAAATCAGGTTCAAATTGCAATCTGCCTCCCCCCCGAGAAAAAAAAAAAAAAAACGGAATAAACACGCTCATAGTTGACAAGGCTGAAGAAATAGGCTCAGCTTATGCAAACACGCATTTTGCGGATCCTCGGGCATCAAAAAGCGCCCTTTGTACAGGTTTGCCATGGGTTTTGGCTGAGCTTTGAAGATCCAATGCGCCTTTGCCCTCCATCTTGGTGCCAGACTGCCCAGAAATCAGCTATGAAAGGCGCGCATTTTGGTTATGGCAGTAGGGACACCCAAAGTTAGTGGTTTTCCTTGTTGCTTCCCTCTAAGCCAGCCCAAAATATCGGGTGTAAAGGGACCGTGCGCGTGTTCATTTTGGTGACGGGCGGTTTAACCCTACTCCAAGCCACATGTGGCTCAGACTCAGGGTGGGTGTTCCCGCACCTGAAGCGTCCCTTAACTGAACCTCTTCTTGAGAACCACAGGCGGCTTGGCTTGGCTTCCTGGGCAAATGGGGTGGCTTCAGAAGCCTATTGCCAAGCCTGCGCAATGGCCCGCGGTGTCGTGTGGCACGCGTTCAGGGCCGAAAGGCCAAACCGGACACGATGCGCCTTCCTTGGAGCATTTTGGAAATTTTGACGGCTTGCTTGCAACTTTTGGGCGGGCATCCTGGTGCGCAGAAGGCCCGGTTCGCCGTTCCCACCGATCCCAGAAGTGAGCATTCCAGACAGGAGAGGAGACATGCCTCTACCGATCCAGGCCAGTTTTAGAAGCCTTCAATCAGCATGTTGCTTTGTTGGTGGGGCCTTGGTTTCCGACCATCCGGAAGGAGCTCTGTCCCGTTTCATCACCGGCTTTCCTTTGAAACACGGCTCCCCCAAGTTTTTGTTTTTTTTTTTGGGTGGTTGCGGCTTCCTCAAGCTGCGGACAAGTTTGAAGCTAAACCAAAGGAGAAACCCACCATGTCACGGCAAAGCCCGGCGCAGGGCAATGATCCAGAGGCGCCACCAGAGGCGACGCTTGCTACTTGCCGGGAGTTGGTTGCACCCTTTCGTGTCCCTTTGGTTTTCCCTTGATTTTGGGTTTTCCTTTGGTTTCTGCTTGCTTTCCTTTGGTGTCTGCGTGCTTTCCTTTCCAGAGCCCACGAATGGACCGGAAATGGTACCTTTTTGGTTCCCTTAAGCCCTCTCAGTCAGACAGATTTTTGAAGGGTTTTGTGACTGAAAGGCGAAGGAATTCCCTGAAGCAAGCTAGCACAGGATAGTTCATACCCGCTGAAGACCAGCAAAAACGTAGTTTTGCACTGGAATGCCCAGCTTTTGCCTTCCTTCCAATTTTTGGAGGCCATGTGAGCCATGTGAGGTCCAGCCGCGCCAAAGTTCTTTCGGGGTCCTGCAAGGAGTTTCCTTTTCGGGCGTTTTGGATGCCAGTTGCTGGGTGCCAATGTTGGTTGACTTCCCTTTGATGAGGTGATGCTCACGACATGCAAAGAATCTGAACTTCAGTTTCAAGCATGTTTTGTGTGAACAACCGGCAACCTTTATATGTACTTGTTGTTGGCTCCTGAGGTCTAGGAAGGGGTAAGGGGGTCCGCTTTGTATTGAGAGCATGTTCTTCCCCCCGCTTCAGCCAAGTTGGGGCTCCGCGTTCCGTGGGCCATGCGAAGGGATGGCCCTCGCCTCTCGGAAGGTCTGAGCTATCAACTGGAATCCCCCGCCAGTCGCCCGCCTGAGTATGGAATCGGCAACGCCCAACACCCCCCATTGGGCCCCCCATCCCTCACCAGAGTCCTTGGGCAAGTTGGGCGCAGGCGAATGTGACGGAACCCAGCACGCAGCCCGAGGCAGCAGAGGCTGGTGAGCTCTTGGTTGATAACCTTTGGTTGGTTTTCTTGATGGGGTGTCCCCAATTAACAGGGCATCCTTTACTAGAGAAAAACACTACTCAAGTAACTTACAAATTCGGCGGAAGAGGCCCCGACCTAATTTGGTCTTTCAAAGTCTTTGGGCAACGGCAAGGCAACCCTCGAAAAGTTTAAACTTCTAGTTTCCCATTCAGTTTGAGGGATCGTGTTGGAATTGGGGTGCTGCAAGGGGAATGGAATCTGGCTGTATCTCAACATGATGCACTCCTTCAGTTCCCTTAGTTCCCTCCCCTGGAGACTAACATGGACCTCCCAGAAAGCTATCATTTCTTGGGGAGGGAGCGCTTTTGGGCCCCTCTTAGTGTGCAGGTGAGTGGATTGTTATCGGAGCAGACCCTTGGATTAGGCAACCTGGCTGGAGTGCGAAGCTTCCGCAAAGGACAAGTCCTAAGTGGCCCCAAAAAATGCCGCCTAGGGGTGCTGGCGTGCACCGCAGCAGGGACCCTTTGGTGGGATCCATGTTGGGTGGGAGAGAGTGGAGGTTCCTTCGCAACAATCCAAAAAGGGCGCCCTGATTTACAGATGTTCCATGGGAGAACCATACTTGCTGAGATGGTCATCAATTTTAGACGACCCATCTACAGATTCCCTCAAAGGGAACCGTGGCCATGTCCCACCCAAGACGTTTGACCGCGGCATCTCTGTCACTGAAGCTGTTTCGGCCCAAGTTCTGCCCCGGCCAGGAGGCCATGGGCACAAACAAAAGTAGTACTGACACTCGTCCAATGCGTACAAACCAAAGGCAATGAGTTTAAGACACGCATACACACAAACAAAAGCACGGCTGCTGGTGAAGCCATTGACTCCGAGTTGTTTTCTTCTTTTTTTTTCTGGAAAGGTGGGCGTTGGTGGTTGATCTTTTCCGCGCCTCGGGGCTTCGTGGGTCCCGAGTTCGACTGGGACAGGCCCGGAGGTCGGCCTTGGAGTGTCTCTCTCCTAAGGGGAGCCTCAGTGGCAGGTAGCGGGAGTGGGTGGGTGTCGAAAGCACCAAGAACTGCGCTAGCCGAACAGAAAACATCCAACCACGCATCGATCTGACAAGAAACCAGGTTTACCGGCATCGTTTCCTGTATGCATTTGTGGAGGTTTCATTTTTGGCTGGTTCCCTTCTTTTTGCAACCCAAAAACAGCTGGTGTTGCCCTTTTTGCACGCTGTTAGTTGGGTTTCTCTTTGGTTTAGAGACCTCCGCTCCATTTGAAGTTCGGTCAAAATGTCCTTTAGTCTATGCTCAATTTGGCGGGTGCGTGGGGCACGCCGTCAATTTCCCACGAGGGCCAAACCACTTTCTTATTTACACATCCTCATGGACAATGGACACGAGTCATCCCGGAAATGGCTGATGTTTTCTACAATGCACTGCTGGTCAAGTCCCTACTTTAGGTGGGTGATTGGCCAAACGTCCAGTATGATTGCCTGTAGCTGGTGAGGGTGTCTCTAAATCTTGGTGCATCTTTTTTAGGAGCCTTTTGATTGGGACAGGCAAATCGAAAGGATCTTGGCCCGTGGCCATTTTGTTTGTGGGGTGGCGGGGAGTTTTTTGCAACGGCTGGGGTTTTTGGTATGTCGAGTCATACCTGAGCTTTCAGGTTTGAAGCCCTGGTTCTTGTAGAGGGTAAATGGGAACCCCGCCCCAAACCACGAATTAGAGGGAAGTTGATAAGGTCTAAAATGGTTGGCGTCCTTTTAGTTCTCAAGTGGCAAACAAGAATCCGAGATGCCCAACTTTTGAACAACTGCAATTTATGTCTTCACTCTCTGGTTGAGTGTAGCCACCTTTGGGTGTGTTTTTTGAAAGGGACTTCTTTCCAGGGATCCTTCTTTCTAGAAAGCCACCAAAAAACCCGGGGAAATGGCGGGTTTCATGACAGAACGATGGCTGAAAAGAATGGAAGAGGAATCAGCCCCTATTTTTGGTGGGCCTTGTCAAGGTTCTCAAAATTGGGAGGGGGATCTTGTTGCTTTCCTTGGGTTCTCAACATTGGGCACCCTCAAGGGGGTTTCCTTTTGGTTTTCTTTTGACACCATCCACAAAGGGGCCGATTGCTCGGTTTGCTTCTCGCTTTTTTGTGAGGAGCGGATGCGCCATGGCGGACGCGGAGCTGGCGCGCCTGGGCACGCTGCTGGAGCTAGCGGAGCAAGTGGAGCGTGCGGAGCGCCGGACGCGGCGGGTGTCCATGGCGGCCGAGGCGGGGGGATTTGGCGGGGGCGATGCACCAAAATGGGTCTGTCGGAATGTTTGGAGGGCACCAGTTTTTTTTTTCTTTTTTTTGTGTGTGTGTGTGTTCCTAAAGGGGGGCCAACAGACAAAAAGAAACAAGCACTATAGGGATGGGGGTTAGTTAGTTGTTTTTGGAGGGTACCAGTTGTTTTTGTTGTGGTTGCACGTTGTTTTCGAGGGACACTTAACAGAAAAACCACCACTTAGCAGAACAATCATGGCCAATTTGGCGGGGGGGGGTCCCCTGAGAAGACATGTTTCTGGGTAAAGGCCGGCGAGCATCTTAATCTTCACCCTGGAAAAAAAAGCCCCTGGTTGATTCTGATGGGGGGAATGGAAATCCCCACTTTTGTGGGTGGCCCTCTTGCCTATGAGTAGGACGTGTTCCACATTCCGGGGTTCCCGCAAGACTTTTTCCTTTGCTAGAATCCAGATGCGACAATGAAGGATCTACATGCTAGACTTAGGGGTGAGCATGAAACTAGCAAAACAAACAGTTCCAGCTTACCTTGAAACAAAAGTTGTTAAAACCTTTGTGGCCATTGCCTGCTCCAACTAAAAGCTAAAAGTTAAAGATCCGCCCAATTAATAATGTGTCTTAAAGCAGGGGGCCGCCCATTGTGGTGGGTGTTTCCCTTGCTTCTGTTTGAAACCAGCCCAGAAAGAGACCGTCAAAACAACCACGCAGAGACGCCCACACACACCCACACACAAGGCCACTTTCGATGGCACAATCCCCCCATCATTTTCAACCAAGCACAATCACAACTTGAAACAAGGTGGGTTAAAGATCCAAATGCTTGCCCAAAGCGAATCCGCCTGTTCACCTTTTTCCTTCCTGGACTTCAAGCGTTTTGGCTGGTAAATATTATAATGTTTCGTTACGTTTTTCTGACCAACCCACTCGATCGGAAGTGAGTTGAGTCAGTTGAGTCAGTTGAGTCAGTTGAGTCAGTTGAGTTTCCCCTTTTTGGCCAATGGTGGCCCCAAAAGGGTAGACGTTGGGTCCTTTGGTCATCTGAGAGCAGCCCAGAGCCCGAAGTTTTTGAGGTCCAGCGGCCTAGGAGCGGTCGGGGCGGTTGGAGGTCGGGTTGAACCTGGATGCAGGTGGTGGAAAATCATAATCCATCCAACTTGATCTTGAAACTGCGTTGCGCAGAATGATCGCATTTCAGTGAGGTAAAAAGTGATTGCCAACTTGCAGATCTCATCCTTACCTTGCGAAAAGGGTCCTCTTTGCAATGATGTCCCCCCCAATGTGGGTTTTGGATGTTGATTGGTAACTCCTCCACTCTGATCAACCCAATTTACCGCGTTGGGATGGTTTGCCTTGAAACCACCACTTCATTTCTGGGTTATATTGAAGATAGCCCAGTTGATCAAGCGAAATGGGGAGCGCCAGGGAAACAATTCGTGTAGCTCTGGCAACCTTCGAAGATAACTGGACATACATCCCACCCGTCAATTCCGCCAAAGGGTCCCGAATTGAAATTCCTACCCCCTGAAGCATCGAAGGCATCACCAAACCCAACAAGCGCCGCCCCGTGCTGCAAATAAAAGACTAGATTTGCGTGCCTCCCACAGGAAGCAGACAAGCGCTATATAGTGTGCTTCTCCAAGGGCAAACCTGTAAGTACACCCCAAAGCCATACCCCTGAAGAGAAGCCTTGGAAAAATCGGAGAAGCTTAGGGACATGCACTTGCCTTAGCCATAGCCAGCCTGAGTTCATGCTGCTGGGTAGGTTCCTTCAGTTGGCACAGGCCCAACCAGATTTATATATTGATTTCTCTTTTAGGGCTTTCGGGCTGCCGTTTGACATTTTTTCTTGCTAGTGTCCTGGAAGAATTGGTCGCTCATGTTCTTTTGCTTGGGCAGCGTTATCTGCATATGAAGTAGCCAACTTGTTGCATGCCCAGATGTGCAGAAGTGAATTTGAGGCGGACAAGAGGGTTTGTAGAAGGTGACAAAAAGTTGTTGTAAGTGCCAAGATAGCTTGAGTCAAAAAGGTTTGAGAAACCTATCATGCAGGGGGAAGGGGTGTTTTGGGGGGTGAACGTGACGCTTGAGAATTTAAATTTCCAAGATGTACAGAGAAAGGGAATCGGAATGATGGACAAGTCCTTCCATTCCCTTGGTATCCCTCACCACAAATTTGGTCTAAAGTGTTTGTGTTTCTTGTTTGGTTTCTGTATTTGAATTTTCTATCACTGCCAACTAGTCATCCCTTCCCATTTCCTTTCTGGGATTTTGGAACTTTTTAAGTGATCCAACTCTTTCATGCCATCGCGTGCAAGCGGTGCGCCACGGGGCGTCCTTTTCCAAGTCTAAACATGACCCTCGCCCCCAGATATCTGAGCCACTATCAGCACCCGGCCAGAACACGCCCATGCCATGAACAGGTGCCCTTTTATTCTTCACTCCCTTCCAAGCTTTTGGACTTAATTTCGCATCTTTTCGGGAAGGCCGAGGCAATTTGTCTAGGAGCACTGGAGTGAGTTCACCAGGATGATTGAGTGTGACTTGCATGCCAGGCACCAAGCACCAGGCTAGCACGTCAATGAATAATATCCCGCACTTTTGTTGGCCAGTGTTTAGTTCTTGCTTTTTTGTTGTTGGTTCTGTTCATCTTTAGTTGGGGGCTGCAAAAAGCAAAGCTTGTTTTTCTCATACAAGGGTAAATTATCATTAGGCTCCATGAATCTCCATTGGCGTGATGGCGTGTTCCAAGCCGAGAGGAGCCGACGCCAACCCTCCCTGCACTTTGTTCGCCTGCGGCGGACCGTAACGCCGGTTCCGCCCCAGGGGTGGAAAGGCAAGCTGCAGGCGTGGCAAGCAAGCGGGAGAGGGCCAAAAGGAGAACTCCAAAAAAGGGTACGCCCCACAAGAGAGTTTGTTCTTCAGCCAACTCTCAAAGTAGCTTGGCACTTCAGCAGGATATCTGGCAAGTTTGGATCAATCTGGAGGGGAAAGGAGAATTGTCCAAAACTGGATGGTGTTGGGCCCCATTTTAATCTGCACAGCATGCGTCGCATTGAGGGCTCACTTTACACCTGGGAAGCTCATTTGTAAGGATTGCCCTCTGGTCGAGGGGCAGAGATTCCAGGAAGTCGTATTACAGACTTGCCTCACAATTGCTAGACATTGCCAGCAATCCAGCCAAGCGAAAGCATTTACTAGTTACTCTCACGGTTTCCCATGATCTCTACTGAGACTATGTGCCACTTGTCTGCTTCTTAGTTGGATCTTTGGCCGCCAACTTCTGTCCGGGCAAACATTCGGCAAAAAGGGGGAAATGGGCAGTGGACGCCAAGCACCAAGGCAATGGGGAATACCTTGTTTTCACATGAGCTCGTAACGATAACAGGGATGATATGCATTGGAGTGGAGTGCCCTGAAACCCGAAAGCTCCTTTGATTCACAGCCAAGGGGAGATAGCTATCGCAGCCGTGACTGACACTATTGGTCACTAGGGGCGATTGAGGCTGACAAGAAATAGCAAGAAGCGGCCAGAAGTGCCATGGCTCTTCCACCGATGTAAGAAAATAATAAAAGTAAATTTGTCAGGGCTCCTTATGTGTTCCTTCTTGCCGTGTTGAAGCATCATCCCCTGGTTCCCTGGTTTCCAGAATGGATGAAGCTTTCTCTTGGTGAGATGATGTTTGAAGATCAATCGCAAGCTATCGTGTGAACTTAAAATTCATGGCGAGGTCATTTTGCAGTCCAACTACTGCGATGTCATCACCGGAGTTGTGATCGTGGTGGACCTGATCCTCACCTGCATTGACATCGACCTGCGAGCTGCGGGGGTCGACACGCCCTTGTGGATCGAGCTCTGCTCAGGTGCGTGCTGCTTGGCTCTACAGGCTGGTGCCTGACCGGGCTGGTTTCTGCGAGGTGTCCAGCCTAGTTAAAATCCACCTCTTGAACTTGTAGCAGGTCAAGATTATTCACCGTGAACTATAAGTAGCCTGCCCCCAGAAGTGTGAACACCTGCATGTGGCAATCAATTCTTGCAACCAGGCCTGTCTGACAGTCTCAAGCATTGGTTTTGGTTTGCAGGATGGGTGTGAGTAGCTCAGTGTGTTGCATTTGGCGTTTCGCTCATTTAAGGCTTGGCGCTTTACATGACAGAGCTGGTCGCCGTCATCATTGTCAAGCAGAAGGAGTTCTTACAGGAGGCCGGTTTTGAGTCACGCCGCTCCGAGCTGGAAAATCTGCCTAAATTCCAAAAGGACCCTTGAGCCCTTTCGCATCTTTTTGTTTTGGGGGGGGGCTACAGCTGTCCCCCAAACCTCTTCTTAAACCTCCATTATTACTCCACTTTGCTCTGTTTTTTGGACCCAAACCAAGCAGGATGGACCCCCCCCGACCCAAACCAAACCCGGAACCTTCAGGGAAATCCCTGCCATTGCCTCGGGTTGTGGGAGGCCTGGTACCTGCTGGACACATTCATTGTGCTCTCCGGGCTTGTCCAGCTGCTCCGTTCAGCACTTGCCGCATTTTTTTTTAAGGGGGGGGGTCCCCTAAAAACGTGCAACCACCCAAAAGGGCGGTTTTTCCATTCACCCAGCCTTCCTGGTTCATCTCTTTGACCTTGAATGTTGTTGTTCACCGTTTTTGGGGATACGAGTTATGGCAGAAAGGGGCAAGAGCTTTGGCTTGCCATGATCCCCCTCGCGCCAGCAAACAGGCAACTACGCGCACCAAGTCCATGAACGCCCATTTCCCCTTCAAGGGGCCCTTGTGCAGGTCCCATATTTGTGGGGGAGCTTTCTCAACATGAGTTGCAGGTCGCAATTCGGTCCTCCGGCGATCCCTCGGAAGCCTCAACAGGCCATCGAAAGTCGCCGAGGTGCGTTGGTGTTGGCCGCACGCGTCTTTTGGCGGGTTTCAAGTCTTAAGCATTGCCCAAGTTTTCAGGGCGCCCTTCACACGTTTGAGGCTTCTCTTCAAGTGTTTGAGCGTTCCCTTCAAGCTTCAAACCATTGAGAGGGTAATTTGAGGATGTCGCTTGCCTGTCCTAGAAGGGGTCAGCCCCTTTGAACATGAAATGTGGGGGTTGATCAAAAGGTCCTTTACATGAAATGACCATTGGTTGGAAAACCCACGAAAAACATGATAGTTCCCGCTACATGGTTGAACAGTTAGCCATTGTAAATATTGATGAACCCCCATACTGTCCCATACTTGTTGGGCTCATCAATCACTCAACATGGAAGCTGAAGCACCGAAGCGACTTTTTGGCTGTCGCTAGAAGAGGGCCTCCATTAAGGAAACCAAACCAGCAAGGAACCAAACCCACCCAAAGGCTTGCGACAGAAGAATCCTATTTGAAGGGTCCATGAACGTTTGGGTGGGCTACAGCTTTTGAACAGGAAACGGCCAGGTCAAGCGTTCAGAGCAAGTTTGAGTGAGAAGCGATGTGCCGGGGAACAGTCACAACGTCTTCATGTTCAACAGTGTCTAGACCTGGGTGTTGTCTTTGGTTTCCTTTAGAGTTGTCTTTACATTTTCACTTAGAGTTCCCTTTATTTTTTGTTGTTTTGGTTTCCCTTTGCTTCCCTTTTAGAACTCGTTCCTTTTAGAGTTCCTTTTTGTTTCCCTTTTTAGAGTTCCTTTTAGAGTTCCTTTTAGAGCTCCCCATGGTTTTTCGTCTTTGGTCTTTGGTTTTGGGTTCCCTGCCAAGACTCCGGCTCCCGAGTCCCGAGTCCCGAGGCTCTGCCTGGGCTTCGCGGGGATCTCGCTGGACAGCTTCGCGGTGCTGCGCACGCTGCGGGTGGCGCCACGGCGTCAACCGGATGGATCCGGATGGATCCGGATGGATCCGGATGGATCCGGAGGACGTTCTGTGCGTCTTCGTGAGGAAATGTTGATTCTTGGAGTTCTAACCAAGAAACAGAGAACAGCTGAGAGCAGGAAAGCGGAAAAAGAAAACACAAGCATGAAACAACACTGAACACAATAAAAACAAGCACTGGTCAGCTAGGCAATGCACAAATCAGGGCATCATCTACGCATCACTTTTTGGGGGTATCTGTTTCGGGAGATGTGGAACACTCAAGTGGTAGCATGCTTTGGAAAACACACCTGTTATTGCTGCGGCCGGGAATGTTGGGATTTTCTATTTGAACGTTTGTTTGTGGCTTCTTTGTTCAGTTTTGATCTTTGGAGCCAAAAGCTCCTGAGATTTGTTGCATCCGTTTGAAGTGCAGGGCGAATGAGGTCAAGCTTGGGTACACCGGAGCTTGGGGAGAGCCGAATATGTCAACATCGGAAAATTCCAGAGAACCTGGTGAGTCTTTCATTTTTGGGTCCTTCAGGCAAGTGAACAATTCGTGGAAGTGAGGTGAGGATCATGCGGCTCTTCCGCCTCTTCCGGAAGTTTGCTATGCTCAAGGAGCAGAAAACCCGTCCCGAGTCGAGTCGCAACAGTGCATATTGTTTTTGTGCGTTGGGCGAAGCAATGAATACTCGTGGCGCATGGTAAAGCGGTTTCATTGGTCATTCCTGGGGGGGCATCATCGATTAAACCCTCAAGAAAACCCTATCCGGGGCTTATCCTTGGCTTGTCCCAGGCTGATCCAGGGAGATCTTTCCGCATCCCCTAGCCTTTGTGCATCGGGAGAGGCAACATTGGGCCAGCACTGGGCCCTGGCTCTCAAGGTTCTCCGAACTCGGTCAGAACCTCTTCTAAAGATTCCAAGGGCCTTTTTTGGGCCTTGGAGTGCGTCTTGGAGCGTTGTTGCTCTCTTTATCGCAACCTGTGCATCGGGTCGCAAGGCCAGTCTGGCCGGTTTGCTTTCCGCGAAAACCTCGGCCGTCGGATTGGGCCAGTCTTGTTTGGGGACAGGGGTAGATGGAAAGGATCTTACGTTGAAACTCCCCAAGAACCCTGGATGAAAGAGGCTAAATCCGAGCATGGGTTGGTAAGCATGCGATTCTCGCCTGCCATGCCTGCATTGGTGCAATCCCCTTCTTTCCTGTTTTTGGTTGCACCCCTGTAAAATGTCCAACAAAAATCATTGCCCTCGTTTCCCCCAGACAATTGTGTTTGCGTTCCTTGTGTGAACGTAGGCTTCCCTTCGCCCACCCAGACGCTTCAATTCGATTAATGTAGGGCCCTACAGCCAGGTTTGAGAACCTCCAAACACCGGTTAGTGGGGTCTAATGGAGGTGTTTGGGTCTTCCATTGAACCGAAGCCAGCTTCTCGGGCGCCTTTTCCATCGACATCTCTTCCCCAGAAAGGGCTCCCCTTTGGGATTTGTTTTGCTTGTTTGGGGTCCCCTTTGGTTTCCACGAACCAGGCAGAAAATATTTAAGTTGTTTTTTGCCGGGGTCCTATTCCCAGCCAAGAAATCCGTGGGTCTCGTATTGAGCAGGAGCTACGGAAGCTGGTGAAGATGACGGCGAGCTGCTTCAAGACCTTGCCGCCCGTTCAAAAAATCCATCTCGGGCTGACGGCGAAGTGGGTTGTGGGAAGGGTAGGGAGGTCTCACCTGAGTTTCTTTTGATTTCAGTTGAACTCAAGGGATGATTCTTGTTTTGTTTCTCCCTGAGCTTCTGGACTTTTAAGACTGTTTGGGGTTTGGGAAGGTCTTTTTTTGGTTGTAAACTAAAAGTTTCGACTTGTTTTATTGGCTTATCAACTCAGGATCTGACTTGTTTGGAGGGTTGGAGTCGGTAGGAGGCAGTTTGGATGCGACTTTGGTGGCCCCACCCCTGTTGGATACGGACAGGGTCCGAACAAAGACAACGACCATGAGGAGAAGCAGAGGTGGAATCATGGACCTTGGAAGCGTCCCCATTCTTTCAACAACTCTTTTGGGTCCTTTAAGCTAGGTACTTGCTGTGTAATGGCAGGTTGTCCATGGTCTAGAGTCCATTAAAGAGTTCCTTTGTGGACATGATTCGGTGCTTCTTTCAGGAACACGAATGGAAAATAGCCTGAGACATTTTTTTCTTGGATCTCAACTGCTGTGTTGACTGGTGTATATCAATCTCACTTTTTACACAGCTTCAGATGTTGAGGCTGAAGGAATTCGGGCTCTTATTGGTGACGCGAGTGAACGGGAAGATGCAACTGTTCATACTGAGCCCTGGTATGAACCCACCAGGTACGACTTGCATGCCGGAAACCAGTCACCAAGCGCTTATTTTTATGTTGTTTGTCCTTCCCTATCCCCGATTTCCTTGTTGAACAAGTGCTTGTGATTTCTTTTCGTTCCCTTGCCCCCTGTCCCCCATGTCCTTAATTAATATAATGGGTCCCTCCCCCGCCTCAGTTACCTTCCATGCGGCGCCTTCGTGAGGTGCTGGTCCTTCCTCTTCTGCTTCGTGGTGATGACCTCCTGGGCCATGCTGGCGGTCGAGCTGCTGAATCCCCTGATGCCCAGGTTGGCCTCCGAAGGCGGGGGAAGTCTTGTGTTTAGCCGACCTTTTGACCTTTGGGTTTTCCCATTGTCGTCATGACCCCAAAAAGTTAACCTTGTATTTTTGGGTCCTTTGGGCAATTGAGGGGATGTTGACCCCATACCAACAAACCCCGGGAATCATCACCTTTCAAGGGGAACACTCGCCCTATTCATAAACTGGGGTTAATTAATATGGGGTCAACATTAGCCCACTTCTCACTTTTACGGAGCTGCTTTTTGGGGAGGCCCATCTTAGTCCCACTTCCTGAGTTCTTGAACTTTAGTCATTTGGTACGACCGTTTTAGCGGCAAGCAAACAGATTGAACTTTTTTGGCCAACTCACTCAAGAAGTGAGTAGTTCTGAATCCCCGGAAGGGGACACTCCCCGATCAAACTCAACCAGGGGTTTATTACAACATTAGCCTGGTAAGTCGATGTTTTCCAGGGCTACTAAGATCAGAACCGTTGTTAGTAGGTTAGTTCCCCCCCGGTTGTCCAGATCAGGGTAGTCTTTCTGAGACCTTGTTGAAAAACTTGTTGGTCCAAAGAAGGATCATTTCGATTCAACCAGGTCGCTTGTGGTTTGCTCAATTTTAATTATTTTGTTGTCTTCTCTTCATGCTACTGTAGGCTGCGTTTCCGCTCAAGTAGAAAACGCACACTCACGAACATAACGCGTGGGGGGGGGGGTTGCCCTTGTGCGGACGCTAGCTTTCGTTTGCCTCCCTGGCGTCAAGTATGGATCACTGATAGCATGTTTTCCCACCACTTGCGAAACTTGGATCCACCAATCAGGGCATCAGAGTCCAGGTGGTTTTCGGATGTATCTTTTCAGGACCCATAAGCAAGTATTGCCTGATTCTGGGTCACTGGATTTCCCCCTCAAAAGTTGCAATTGACTGGTTTTCAGTGAAATTGCCACCGTTGAAGATCAACAAGTTGGAAGTTGAGGGACACCTGTTTAATTCTGGGCCACCAGCCCCGAAGGTGTAAGCTGGCCATCGAGAACTAATCTTCTGCTTATTTTACGGCGAGCTCATTTGATGGTAGAACGAGCTCGCGATGGTGCAGGGTTGGCTAAAATTTGGCCCTAGGCCGATCAAGGTTGAGAGTAGGAGCACCTTTCTATCTCGATCCCAATCCTATCCAGTCAGCCTGTCTGGAGTTGCGAGACGGCTATGGGGTGGCAAGTGCTGACTGATCCGGATCCAGCAATTCTTCAGAATGCAGAATTAGCATTGGTCATTTCGGGAGACAAGCTTGATTCTGCTTGGTGGCTTTGGCTGTCAGAGAAATGTTCAAAGGCTGATGTTTGTTCGGTCGTGCGGGCTGTGAACGGGAGCGCCCAGCTATTGTTGTTTTTAGCGACTGTTTCGGCAATAGAAGATGTCCTCCTTGGCTTCGTGCCGAGATGCATTCTTAACAAGTACTTGAATGAATTGTTGAAGCAGAGAGCCGCCCTGTAGCAGCAGCCTTGTCACAGTAGCGAAGTGTTTGCATGCTGAGGTTGTGTTGGTGCCATGAGAGTAAAACGTCCAGTGGGGCGAGCCCAATCGCAACCAAGAAGCAAAGGCAGAAATAGGGCAGCTTGTGCTTTTGGTTTTGACCCAATTAAAAAATAGCAGGACAACCTTTGGGTTGAAGTCCTTAACATCCGGAATGCATGTGGCGTGGAAAAAGGGGGGTGAATTTGCAGTGCGTCTTTTTCGGGTCAAATAGTCTTGATTTGTGTTTTGGGTTCCAAAAAATCCCCAACACGCGGCCGGTTCACTCTTGTTTGTGAAAAGCCAATCAAAAGTGGTCCTCATGATGCTGTTGCGTGTGGTGTCCATCGTATGCTTGCATGCATTGACCTGCTGTTGGATTTTTCAATGTAGTTCTCCTAGTTTGTTTTCTTGCTGCCACCTGATCATGGCCTAACCCCATTTGATGCCTGGGATTGGACCAGGCAGCATCTTCACACATGTTCAGAGTGAATGAGTCAAACATATCGGCAGCACACTGAAAGCCTTTTCAGAAGGCGCGCACGTTTGGCTTGCAGCTACTGCCCGAACAGGCAGAACGGACTCAGCGTGACATTTTCGCAATTGGGAATGCCCCCTCTGCAGGTAGGGGTCAAGAAGCCTCATCTGTTATTTGGGGAAATAAGGTCGACAATCAGGCCTTAACAGCTGGGGAAGTGTGAGGGCTTGGTGGGGTCCTACCCCTGCACAGCCCAAGGGAACAAAACCTGGGCAGACGTCTTTGAAACACATCCTCATGTGGCTGCGGTCAGCCCGAGCGGCTGGGGTCAAGCTGGGTAGAACGAGCTTACCCATGATGGAGGTCCTTAAGTTAGGGATTTCTTACTTCAGTTTGTTTTTGTGCGTGAGGCCTCTTCGGCGGCTGTGACTTCTGTAGCCGATCCATGCAATCCGTGATGTCGGCCAACCTCTTGATCTACAAGACTCATGGCCCAACCTACTGAGGGTTTTTCTCGTTCGGCTTGCCGGAGGCAGCTTTAGGGGTCGATTCCGATGTTCGTCCTTTTCGGCTCATTCTTGGGTTTCCCCTGACGTTTCAATCGGACCTCTACTCAATTCCTGAGTTCCTGGACTTTAAGAGTTTTGTGGCAGAACATCCTAGTGGTAAATAACAAGTTTGGACTTGTAGTGGCCAATCCGCTCAAAAAAGTGAGTCTAGGGAGCTCCTGTTTTGCTACCGGCTTGGTCTGACTGAGGACAGTGGTGGCCGGCGACAGCTGGGGCCAGGTGGCCGTGCCCTTGATCGAGCGACACCCTTGGGCTACCGGCATCTTCATCGGGTCCCACCTGTCCATCGTCTTTGGGATCTTGCGCCTCGCCAAGCGGATGTGAACATGGGAAGAAAAGGGTGGGGGTCAACGGGGCGGAATGCCAATTTTTGCTGAAACTGGAAGTGTTTGGTTTTGTTCCGTCCGTTTTGTCAAATTGTTTGGTGGAGAAGCTCGGTCGGTGTTGTGAGCTTTTCGCGTCCCGCCATTTTGTCAACACTCAAGAGTCACACATGCATGTAGACATCGACGCCCACCTTCTCTGGCTGTACACATGTTAGTCAATATGTGCTTCAACTTGTCGGTGGATATGTCTTTGGCCAAAAAGGGCAGCGACCTCTTTGGGGTCTTCAGGCTGCCCGAATAACAACTACAAAGAGGGAACGGGCCGAGGCTAGGCTCTTTCAGGTCAAGCACGCCTGTGCAACCCAACACGCCTTGATTCTCTGCGCCGTGCGCAGAGGTTAGGCGCATGAAGAACAAAAAGGAATCATAGCGTCGATAATAATATGTCAGAATTGTGCATTGGCTTTTGTGACCCAAAGAGCAAGGACGACACAATTCATTGAAAACAATATTTTCCAGCGTGTGGGTTTTCTTGCCCACCCGCTCCACCCATTGACACTAATGCGCACAGCAAACCATGCGCTTTATTTCGGAGCCAGGCGTTGCAAATGTTTCTGCATCATGGATCGTACCCCCTTGCTGGGATACCAACAAAAAGGGGAGTGCGACATTCCTTTGGAGTGCTTTGAATATCTAAATCCCTTTTGCGCTGCACTTATTTGTGCATTGCGTGCGTGAAGCCACTGCCACGTTTGTGCTTTGAGCAAAAAACTCGGTCGTCTCCGTGGTTCAAGATGTATAAATACTGCACATGCATAGGTGGATAAACATGGGTGTTGTGTTTTGACGGGACCCCTTTTCGGTTGGCTTAAAAGGGAACCAAAAGCAAAGCGTTGCCAGTTTGGGGGGACAGAGACCATTCGTATATAGTGGGCGTTGTGCTAAACCCCATGCATTCGGTTTAGTATTCCGAATTTCCAGGCTTGCATGGCATGAGCCTCCCAGTGTGTGCGCGGAAGAGACGCGGAAGGGCGGCGGAAGAGATGCGGCAGGGCCAGTAAGCAAAAACATTGATCGAACACCAGTGATAACTTGCGTGTAGATTTACAACGGGCGCGGCAGTGCGGCGGGAGGGCAGTTTTCAGGCGAAGTAATTTTGCACAACCCCATATGTACACATGGTTTCCCCATTAGCTCGGAGCCATTCCCAGGGGTCACTTGGCTTTCAAAAGATTGATCAATTAGGGCGGTCCGATTCGGCGAATCCGCGACCGACTCCGTGGATTCGGCCCAAATCAAGTCGAACTCGAAGGAATTTGGTGGTGGCGGTGGTGGTTGACACCTTCGCAGAGCAGCGCGGCAAGGACGTGACCTCCATGGCGGAGGCGGAACGGGGACGCAAGCGGGGACCACCCACGAGACCTACTTTAGGTCCCCCAGTAGTGCTCTTTTACCATTTTTTTTTTAATTTTTTTTTGGGGGGGGGTTCGTTTGCTAAAATAGACTACAGAAAAAGGGTACCCTTATTCTCACCTCTGTACTGGAGGACCTAGTGCTAAGCTGGTGACTGGGACTGGGTTTGGTTTCCCTTTTAAGGCGCCCGCGGCCTCTGGGATAGAACAATTTGTGTACTCGACCCTGTTTGGTGAGTACGCCGCCAAACATGAAGGAACTTGACAGTCTTTAGGTCTCAGTTGAACCCCAATACGTAACCTGCCATGTTTTTTTAGATGCTCAAGGCTTTTGGATTTCGGCCAAGGTCGTCTAGCCTGGTTCTTGCAGAGGGTATATTGGAAACTGCTCCTTAACCGCCAAACCACCAATTCGGGAGCCGGCATGCCTCGAGAGCCCAGTCCCGGTTAGGAGATGGACGAGGATGCGGAGGAGGAGCTGAGAGACTTGGCCCCACCATGGCTCAGGGCCAATTGCGTCCACGTTGTTTCCAGCGAAGACCTATTCATGTATCGACCTTCCTGCGTGTTGCCCCTTCTCGGATGTAAGGGAAGTTTCCGCCAGACCTAAAAAGAGACTTTGGGAAATTGGAACTTGCTCGGGAGGTTCAAGAAGCAACTGATGATCCAAGTTCGCGACCCCACTCGGAGGAATTGCCTCCAAACGGCCCCGTTGCAACCTTATAGATGAGCACCCTGCTGCCGTCATGTTGGCTGCTGTGGAAGAGCGTCCATGCCCTGCATGGGTCCAGACAGACAGTTCTTTCCCAGCATGGGCCAAGCCGACCCCTCGCTCAAAGATGCTTCTCAAACAGCGCTGGCAGAACGTTGTTCGACCAATGCTGGAGGCATGTGTGAGTGCGTGAGACTTGCGATGGTCCAGGATTGCTGTTGTGAACCTTTCCAGCTTGGCCTGTTGCAGCTTGACTCTGGCCCGAGCACAAGCCCTCGGGGCATGCCCCTGGTGCCCGGAATTCTCCAGGCTTTGTATCCGAAACTTTGATGCTGAACGAGGGTTCCCAATAGAATGTAGCTGTCCGAAGGCTTGTGAAAGAGGGCAGCAAGAATGGGTGGAATGAGGAAAATGAGAAACAAGTGCAGCAAGAGATCTGCCAAGCGGAGATGCATACGCATGACCTTTCGCATCCAGTTCAGAGTACCAAGACTTAAAAAACCCATCACTACCCAATATATCTGAATCAACCACCAATACAAAGAGTGCACCTTTGCTCTGCATCCTAGGGGAGCTTGACAAGATCTTCGCCAAGATGGACGGGGACGGCGACGGGAACCTGAGCTGGGATGAGCTGGTGGGAGGCCTCCGGGAGGAATGCGGGTGTTTTTTTTCTCCGAGGGGACCCCAGCACCTTGGGCTAACTGGAAACCCTCCATTGGTTTCTCGGTTGGTTTTCAGGTTGGAGGCTTGTGTTTGGAAAGCAACATTTGCAAATCCATCATTCGGAGGGTGCCCTAATGACTCAGACTTGTTTTTCCTTGCTTCATTTACATTCACTCACTTCTTCAAAGCTTGAGCCTTCACACTTGCAAGAACAACAGACACGGAGCCTGAAAGCCACCCCCTGGTCTGGACCATTTCCTCTAAAAGCGGCCGTCTTTAGCTCGTGCTTGGGAGGGTTGCCCCCCAAAATCCTCAATTTTCTCTGGGCTGGCAGAGAGTCTCAGACTAAGAGGAAAGCCCCCTGTTGGGACGACCATTTAGCTACAACATTGGCAAAGCAAGCATACGAACTTCAGTCATGTCCAGTTGCGCATTGGCCTTGCAAAATCAGTACACCGCCCAGTACTTGCGAATGTGCCAGTTGATCGACTTTTTCTGATTGCGACCGTTGGGGGATTTTGCGGGAGAGGTACGCAAATCGCGCGAGTTTTGCGGTCAAAATGGATACGTTTGGTCTGCACCGCGAGCTTGGATCGCCGTTGCATATTTTGACATGCGGGAAGCCGTTGACCCTGCAAAGCTCCCTTCAATCTGCCGAAGGCCGTATGGATTGCAAGGAGCTTAGAAGTTTCAGGTTCTTGCGGCAAAAAGTGCCACGAATTCCCGAAAAGTATTCGGTAAAGGCGCAAACGACGGCCTGTTTTCCGGAGGACGATTCCAGGACCACCCTTTTCCTGGAGCCCCCCCACAAAGAACGAAAAAGAAAAACACAAGCAGCAACATAAACCTCAAAAAGGGGGCGAAATCCCCGGAGCAATTCGCTGAGGCGCCAAGAAGGTCCGGGAGTTTCAGCACCGGCTGCGGGTCATGGATATCGACTACACTGACTTGGAGCAGCTCTTCAAGATGTGCCCTGGGCGCTAGGGTTGGTTCAGGGTGGGTTCCAGGCTTGTTTAGGGCAAGTTTGGGGGTGGCTGCGCTTTAGGTACTGGGATGGTTTAGTGCTGGTTTATGGTGGGCGTCTTGGGGCTGGTTCCCCTTTTAGTGGGGTTTCAGACTGCTTTCGTAGGGAACCCCAATAAATGGACAAGTTTTATCAATTCGGGGTGAACATTACTTTTCTAGACTTCAAAGGCGGAGAGGCCTTTTGGAACTAAATGGATCTAAATGGTTTTCCCAACAAGCCTAGAGAAGGTCGTTAGGCCTCTGGGTGTCTCACTTGGCAGGGGATTCCTCAATTCTGGTTGGTGAGTGATTGTGGGGCCAGATGCGTCACTGGAGCGGGCACGGCGATATAGGTGTTACGCTGGCCCGCACTCTTCTAGCTACCGCAAAAGGACACCAAAAATGAGGGTCTCTGCTTCATTCAACAAGAAGCTTTCCTGTACAATTGTCCTTGTTTCCAGCCGGGAACTTGCGGCCCCCCTAAGTAATTCAAAGGTGTGCTGGTGCGCCTTTTTTAAAGTATTGAAAAACTCTGTTCTCCCCTCTTGTCTTGAAAGGCTGGGAAGCCATTCTCTTCCCCCACCAGACCAGGCTAGATCACAACATGCCACGCAGAAGAAGTTCCTGGCATTTGTTTCAGAGCTGACCCAGTTCCGGACAATACAAGAAGTTCCTGGGGTACAAACTGATATTGTTTTTCACCATGTGTAATCAAACAGAAATCAGTGCATCATCTTGGTGCTGAACTGGAGATGGAGCCTTCCCATAAAAGGGATTAACAAACTGAGGGTCCGGGAATCCTGTATTTCTTTTGGTTTTCCAATTTGCGGAGGCACGCCACTTGGGAATGCGGGTTTTCCCCTCAAGTTGAGGTATGGGGCTGGTGTCTCCTGAAAAACGGTGTGTATGGCTTGATAAGCTAGGGTAGGCCAAATATGAAACATAATATCTGGGTGAATTATAGCGACCTCACACGACCTCACCCCAAATGGTGGTTTATGTGGGGAATAGCCCCCCAACCACCTTATTTCAGGTTGGTGAAGTATTATAATTCACCCAGATAATATGAGCATCATATGCGTTGAACCTCGGAGTTGGGCATGTTGGGCCCAAGGGCATCCAGACAGAAGTTGTGCCTAGCGCGGACGGGTGTGGGGAGAAACTAGTTGTTTGTTTGGTCATGTTTGGGGATCCAGCAGCAGACTTGAAAGAACTGGAGTCCGGATGGCTAGACCACGGACGATTTTTTATGGGTTTTCCTCTTTGTTCAAAGCAGGGCATTTCTCAGATACCCCTTTAGTTGGTGGTTTGTGTTGGTGGCTTGGGGATTTGAACCGCTTGGTCTTGGAGAGAGCACTTAAGCATCCCAAACCTCCAAACCACCAATTAGAGGAAGCTGAATGTTGAGCTGGAGGTTGGTTGTGTGTGTGTGATCCCGGGTTGGCTTGAGACTAAGCCGCACCAACGGGTGTCCCGGGTGTCCTCCTTTTTTTTTCTGGGATATGTGTTGTTCACCCCTCAAGGGTCCGCAACTCAAACCCGGATAACTTTTCCGCAATTGGTTTGACTGGCGCGCTTATTCAGGGGTAAGACGAGCTCACCATGATTTGGGTCCTTTACTTGAGGATGCAATTCTGATTTCAGTCTTTGGAAGGGAGCTAGACCAGTTGAGAGTCAGACTTTGAGATCTACCGAAAATCCGGGTTAGAAGGGAGTTCCAATTCCAGCACCCCCCTAATCACTGCTTGTTGCACAGTACTCGGGATTTTGGCGCCGGGAAATTCAGCAGCCGTTGCAGGGCTAGTGGTTTGGATGCTACTTCAAACGGCGTTCGGCGTTTTTGAAACGGTAAGGGACCCGTAAACGTTGCTGACTTGTGGAGTTCATGGGAAGAGGCCCGCCTTGGCGGTAAACCAAGGGTGCAAACTGGCTTTGACCCATCCACGTGAGGCTGGACCACAACACCGACGGCACGGTGGACCCGGAGGAGTTCAAAAAGACCCTGGCCAGGTGGGCCTTCGACTCGAAGACCGCCACGCGCTTCGTGCGCTACACCCTGCAGCAGCTGATGACCGCGCCCGGGAAAGCACATTCACGCAGACAGCGGGGGGCTTCCTGTTGTCTGTGTTTGTTGTTTTTGTTGTTTGTTTGTTTTTGGGAGGAGGTTTTTGTCGGCAGGTTTAGCCATGGAATTTCCGGGAAATCAGTGAAAACAGCCTTGAAAGTCAACTCCCAAACACAGGGTACTGGTTTGCGCGTGGAAGTATACAATGCCAAACTCACCCGCGACGAACGTTCTTTACTGGCGGGTTCCCTGATTTCCAGTGGTGTAAGTCAAGCAACTCTGCCCATGATGAAGGCCCCAAAAGGTTTCCTTAAGTTCTGGTTGTTAACTATGGTAGCTAAGTGCAGAACCATCGGCCATGGGTTGTTGAGGGCTTGAACATGAACGTTGAGGTTTTGCCAATAATTTAACACAGTGGGTTGGATGGAGTACGTTATTGCCCCTAGTCACCAGCCCAGGATGGAGAACGAAAGACGACGAAGGCACAGTAATGTGTGATTCAATCCACCCCGGACGGGGGGGGGGTGTCCCTGAATCCCGAAAAAATGGGACAGGTTTAAGAATCCGGGGTCAATATTAGTTTGACTGGAGTAACTTGGTGCTGGAAATGGCTGAGCACAATGAACGTCCAGCTCTCGTTGTTTTCTTTTGGGTTCCACAGATTGTCACCAGAAAGCTAAACATCCCCTTGCATGAATGCATGGGAGGAGTGGATGACCCCTGCATGGAACCCTCCCCCAAACAGCACATCCACAAAACAGCACATGTACAAGTGAGATTTGGGATTCCATGTCAATCTGGGGTGCATGTGGGGACAGTTGGGACCACCATGACCACCCCAAAACCTGTCCTTTGCAGAGGAACCTCCTAAATTGGGACCTTTTTGGGCCACTTCCGCTTAAAAGGCAGGGGGGGCATCCGAGTATCCAACCAGCCTATCTGATTGATTCGATCCTACCGATGGCCCAGGATCATTCGAGCGCGGCGGAGAAACTCTCGAAGATGGAGGCTGGGACGGGTGCTTTGGACCCAAGGACAGGGGGTAGAAGTTAAGGGTCCAGGCCCGCCGTTCCTACCATCAAGCGCCACTAGATTTTGCACTAAGTTTGGCTTGGGGCAGTGGTTGGATAGTGGAAGCCCTCTTGGATCTGTGCAATGGTTTCGTGCAATGGTTTCGTTTTCCGGGGTTGTCTGCGAAACAGAGACCCGCCGGAAGTTCGACAGCGTCCTTGGTCAGGAGCTGGCTACCACTTGGCTAAGTCTCGGACCATCTCAGAAAGGAGCAAACCTTCGCGTAGTGAACCTCGGAAGTCACCCTTGACCAATTTTCCGACAAATTAATATGCCGGATACGGTCAGAATGAACTCGAACAATGAAACAAGATTCTCCCCCCAAATGAAGCAAGATCAGAATGAAATCCCCCTTTGCCTCCAGCGGTGCCCTTTTGTTTAGTGTTTGCTGGGCTTCCTTCAAAGTGTTTCTTGAGCAAGTGAGTTAACTTGCGCAAGTAAAGGCCTTTGAGCTTGCCAAGGCACCCGTTCGAAACGGAGCTGAGCCAACAATGCTTCCGAAGAAAAAAGCCGACAGAGGCGCTGAGGAATGAGGAGTTTCGTACTTGAAGAAGGGAATCCATCAAATTCTGTACCCGCTCACCGGTCGGGATAAGCGGGGTAAGCGAGTACAATGATGAATCGCTCTACTCGTGGACTCCTCACTTCCGGTTTGTGACTGCAGTAATTTGCCCAGAACCCCATTAATTGCTCACTGGTTTTTACCTTCTATGCTTTTTTTTTGGGTGGCTTCCCGTTCAACATGGAGAACACCTCCCCCAAGAAAGGTTTTCCAATTGCACTATTTTGCCGGCATCGGATCTAAATCTTTTGATGTGAGACTTGAGACTCGGTCCCATTCTTATTTGCAAACGCCATCTGAGCTACTCTTAATTCCCAAAACGACGGCAGGGCTGGCTCTTGGTGTGTCCTTAGTCCCCGAGACCTAAATGGCTTTAACATTACACCTACAACCAATTCGACCTTTTGCTCGGGAAAAGCTCCAACCCGGAACACCCAGACACCTCGGCCGAGTGGGGCATTCGACTCACCGATCCGTCGCTCCGATTTCGACTCACCGACCCGCAGGCCTTTTTGCAGGGCGCTGTTGAGGATGGCCTGCCCAGGACCTCGAAACCGGATGCCGGGTGGTTTGCTGAGGGTTCCCCTTGGGTGGTTTTGGGGGGCGCCGATGCCTAGGACTCCCCGGGCGTCCAGGGCCTCCAGAGGTTCCAGGTGCTGGGCCGGCTTGGGGAGCATGGGTCCTTTGTTTCCCTTTGTGGAACCTCCATAGTGGGCAGTGGCGATTGGTTAATGGACACCACCAGTCAATTGATCAACTTTTTAAGAAAAACAGATCCACTGACTCCTGTCAAACAGTTGGGAGAAGCCGCGTGACAAAGACAAAGACATGTTGCTGGTGATGTTGCTGCCCGGGTTGGCCTGAGACTAAGTCTGGGATATGTGTTGTTCACCCCTCAAGGGTCCGCAACTCACATGGCTTTTCCGAAGTCGTCGAGGCGCCGCAAGCTCAAGAAGCATCGTCGTGCCGGCTCCGCGGACACCGGCGGCACCGGCGGCGCCTCCGCCCCCAGCGGCTTGAGTGCCGGGAGCGGCGGCAGCGGCGCCAGCGGCGCCAGCGGCGCCAGTGGTGTCAGTGGCGGAACCTTGCCACCCGTATTCGGGAACCTCTTAGTTGGCGGTTTCGATTGGTGATTTAGATTTGGATTTGAACCCTTGGTTCTTGTACAGGGTAAATGGGAAGCCCCTCCTTAACCACCAAACCACCGATTGAAAGGGAAGCTGATGAATATTCTGTAGTTGGGCACAACACATACATATAGTCTGGTTTGGTTGCTGGTTTGATTTCACTTGTTGTTGCTTGGTTGTTTCTCTCGCTTGCTTAAACAAATTGCTCTTTACCTTTTCCTCGGGGCTTGGCCCTTAGTTGGTCTGTCTCTAGGGGGCATCAAGGTCAGCAAAGGCGGCGTGTGTTTGTTTCCAGCAGCCGGGCCAAGGGCCCGCTTGAAAGGAAACCAATGGCGGATGTTTACACTCCCCCTCTGTTTTTGGTCGACTTTTCTTGCTTGGCTGTTCTTGCATGTGCCCGCGCTGCCATGTGTGAGGTATGTGTTTTTCCTTTGACCTTGTATCGCCACTTTCTGTGTTGCCTTTTGTTGCCCGTTTTTGCCCTCCTTCTTGGCAGCTTACCTTGTGCGGGCCCTGGGAATGGTTTGCGCTTTGTGCTTTTCCATTTAGTCTCCGCTTCTGCGGTCAAGACATGACGGTGGCTGAGGGGTGGACTGATAATTGTTTCAATTGCTTTTTCGAACTCGGGCATGTTGATTACAGTCACTCAGTGGAGCCTTTTGTCCCGTCAATGGGTTCCCATCGCTGGTACAGCTGAGACCGTCCCATTTTGTTGGAAGTCTGTTTGGGGTCACTCAGCTTTGGTTATGTTAACCATGCCCCCCTTGGGTTTCCTTCCTCCAAATGTCTGGGAGTGGTACCCTTCTGAAAAGGGGAGAGGGACCCTTATAAACAAGCTGTTGTGATGGCAAATGAGGAAGCGCTGGCAGCAACGCGAGCAGCGCCGTGAGTGATGCTGATGCAACCCTAGGCGCTCCGCAGCAGCAAAGGCAACTGGACGCCTAGAGGCCCCCCCCCCCCACTTGCCAAAGGATCGCACCACTGCGAATGGACAAGAAGGTCAGCGTTGTCAGAATTCAATGCTCTGGCTGAAGTATCCTCCCCTGCAAAGTGACGTGAAATCTAAACAGAAGGTTCCCCAAGAGGAGGCTCCTCTAACAATGATGGGTTTCGGGGTTCTATGTTCAGTTGCAGGGGAGTGGTCATTTACCATGCCTAGAAGGACACCCCTAGGTCAGCGAGTGCACTGAAGTCAGATCCCATGAACCTGTTCATTGTGATTGGTTGTCACCCGTTACAATGTCCAAGCCGGATACTTAGAAACCGAAAGATGCACAGGAGGTCAACACAAAGCTGGTCTGGGGGGGTTGGAAGCACCAGATTGCCTTTCGAGTGGGGCAGCCTTTTCCTGTTGGAAAGGGACAGACGGCCTCCAGAAGATGGTATTCTTCCGGGCGCAGAACTTGGGTCGCGGAGAATTCGGCTTGCATGGCTTGCATGGTGAATTCAGGGAACTACTTGACTTGGTTTCCTCAGCTTCGATACGCGCCCCAGATGTATTTATATTTATATTTGCATATATATATATACATATGCATACTTGTGTTTCCATACGCCCCATATGCCGTTCATATGACTCATATGCATCTAAGAAACATGGGTTGGTACTTTCAGCCTAAATGGTTGGGGCACGGAACCCGGCGTGCAGAGTCACTTCCCTGAGTGAATTTATGTTTTGCCGCGGGATGGCAAAGCTAGGGACGGCTTGTGCGCTTTGTGAAGTTTTTTTTGTGTGTGTGTGTTTTTTCCTGAAAGTGTCCCGGGTTTTGACCAATGCCCACTGGCACACCACTGCATGGTTTTTGTGCGGGGGCCCACGCTGACCAAAGACTCCCCCAATGTCAAGGCCTCGAGCTCACTTGGGTATAACGAGCTCACCATGGTAAAGGCCCCTTGCTTGGGGATCCCATTCTTGCTTCAGGTTTTAGAATCAGAGCCAAATTTCGGTTGACTTTGGGATTGCCTACAGTGAAGCCATGGCATTTGCGGGGAGTCTCGAGGGCTGGGTCCCTGATTTTGGTTTCCAGCTCGGGGCCATCGGCCACGAGCCTGGCTCTGGCAGTCATTTTGAGGAGGATGCCATGCATTCCGCTCCAGAAACTGTCAGTAGGCCTCGGATCAGTATACAATCACAAGTAGTTGTCCCTATTTGCGTTGTCAAAAGCCAAAACATGTTTTTTTCAACTTAGATTCATGCTATTTTCTTTGGTTTGTGGTGGCTGCGGTCCGCAAGGACGGTTTTGACAGAACTCAAGTAATTAGAGTGTTTGGTCATAAAGATCGGTCCCTAGCTTCTGGACTTTGAACTTCTGAAATGTTGATACATCAGGTTAGTGACAAGGACAAGGAAGCAGTTCTCTTGGAGGATCCACTATGGAAGTGAGAGAAGCTGGTAACTTCCACAAAAGTCAGCAAATTTTACGGAAGGCAACCACTTAGAAGCGAGCAATGAATGGTTTCACGAAAACGCTCCTGAAAGGGAAAGCGGGGGCCTAACTCAAACAGGCGGATGTCTTAGGAACTCGTTCTTGCTCTTTCAGGTCCATGATTTGAAACTTTTTTTCGGATCTTTTGGGGAAAC
This sequence comes from Effrenium voratum, assembly GCA_963377175.1. Classification (NCBI taxonomy): domain Eukaryota; class Dinophyceae; order Suessiales; family Symbiodiniaceae; genus Effrenium; species Effrenium voratum. The sequence continues at coordinate 98,166 of CAUJNA010000599.1, read as the reverse complement.
ACGTGGGGGTCCAAAAGTGAGGAAGCGTGCTTGCTGTTTCTCCGGTGCTGTTTCTCCGGACTTGGGAGCAACATCGCGAGGGCCCTTCTGCCGGGCTCTCAGCTCGCCGAAAAGAAGAGAAGACTCGCTTGTTTTTCAGGGGCGTGAGAAGGGCCAAGCAGACTATGTGAATGGAGGGTCAAAACGTCAGGACTTGTCACGTGGTCACTAATCCGAGGACCTTGGCTCTTGCAGCGAGCGCTGCAACTCATTCTGCGACGCGCCATCGCGCGAGACAAAACAGTTGGCCGGCTCGGCGAGGTCGGGAAAACAGGGATCCCCATTCTGGGCCATGTTTTTGCGCGCATCCGTTTTTTCGGGCATCCGTTTATGGGTCGTTTGAAGGGATATGTTGTCTCTATTGACCCCCTCCCTATTTTGATCGTGGAGGGGGCATGAGGGGGCCCTTTACAAATCACTCCCCCACATTACGGGACCTCATGAAACTGTTGGCTTGAAACCGACCAAAAAAGGGGGCTTGCCCAAAAAAGAACCTTTGACTGACGCGGTTGAAAAGACAAGAATCCAGGCGGCAGCATTTTGCCAGGCCGACGCCGAGGCCGCAGACGCCTTGCTGGCGCACGCAGTGCGCCGCCAGCTGAAGGACGTCTACGAGCAGGCGGCAAGGAATGAAGGGAACCATGACGAATCAGGTACCCTCCCACATGGAAGACCCAATGAAGCAGGACCACCGCCATGGCCTTTTTCAGCTTCCCAAAGCACTCGCTCAAATGGCCATTTTGGGGTTGGCTTTTGGGTGTGTGTTATTTTTGGGAGGCGGTTGTGTCAAAAGGATGAAGCTAAAGGACAAGGCTTTTGTCATTTGTGGGACAACTAAAGAACATACTATCATTTTGCCCCCCCCCCATTTTGACACACAGCAGCATGTGTCAATGTTGATTGGCAACTGGCCCTTAACGACTTGTTAGGGGCTTAGCCTGTGCTTGTCCTAGGCTCAGGGATAGCCCTCCCGGCTCCATAGCCTTTCCTGGAGTTTTGAAGCACGAAGTGCCGCGGCCAGAGACTGGTGAGAGAAAGGCCTGGACTTGTTCTGACAAGTCCATTCTAGAAAAGAGACTCACTCCCTGAGTTCCTGGACTTGTACATTTGTTGGGAAGACGGTTTTAGCGATGAGCCAACAGTTCAGACTTTTTGTTGGCCCAAAAGACATTCAGAAAGTGAGCAGAAGGCGAACCAAGGATAGCAGTCATTTCCGCCCCAAGGATAACTTGGCAAGTCACTTGACGCAAGCTGCGCGGGTGCAGCGTGAGCGAATGAGGCGGCCGCCGCGGCTTTTGCGAGGGCGTCGGAGGAGGGCTGTGGTGGGGGGGGGGGGCGGGGGGGCTATCATCTCTTAACCCCTTAATGCGGCCTGAAATTGGGCCTATCCTTAGCTTTTCCTCTTGCCCAGGGATTTCTCCCCGCACTGGTGTCTGTTTGGTCCCAATCCTTGACCAGTGCCAAATGTCTAAGGCCAGAGAACCGTTTCTGTTCAATAGTCAGGATCCTAGGAGAATCAGTGGCTAATGCTCCACCGGCGCTGCATATTATTGATGGATTCTGCCTGTGTTGCGGCGAGATCACCGGTCAGAGTCGCACGTGCTCACGTATGATGACTTCCTTTCTGGGGAGGTTTCTCAGTGCATGCATGGCTATATTTTGCTGTCATGATACATTTCATGCATGGCCTTTTTTTTCTGTCATGATACACTTGGCAGATTGCCTGGATGTTGTTTACCAGTACTATCTACTTGTTGTTCCTTATGTCAAGCGGGTTCTCGGTGGCAGCCTGTGGATGCAGATGTGCAGGTAGGTACTGTAGTTGTGCATATGGCCAATCGTTTGGGCCCCCTTTTCTCCGCAGAATGGTTGATCGAACTATAAGACCCCCTTCTAAGAAGGTTCGAAGAACCTTTTCGGGGTTGGACCTTGGGTTTCCTCCCTGCGTTGTCTCAAGCCGCGAAAGAGGACCACAACCAAATGGTATTGATTTCGCATGACTTCCTTTGGCTTCCCCTTCCCTGATGCCATTGTCCGAAATGCCCGCGAACCCAACAAGTAGATGTACTCTTTTCTTAGCCGGCACAATCTATAGCAACTGATTCTGTTGGGGTGTGTCCATTTGGGGTACGTTAAAAAAGAAAAAGCTTTGGAACTTCGCAGCATCAATCAATGCACGTCGTGACGCGCAGCCACGATCAAAACCCGGGTAGATGAAGATTAGTACAGTAAAGATAATCCCGACCATAAAAGGGATTCCTTACCTAGTTCTGTGTAGACCATGTTAATACGTGGGTTTTGATTCTGGCTCATGTATAGCAAGTTGAAGCCCGGGCACTCCGCACCCCCCCCAAGCAAATGATTGAGAAGTCTCCTTCAGGCAGTTTGGTGTTCCATGTTACCCTGGCCCTGGGGCGCGACATGAGCCCGGATTAAGACCCAATTGAAAACACACATGTCACAAAGATACCCTCCAAGAAAAGTCTGCGCAGCTGTTGACAACGCGTAGGGCAGAACCTCAAGCACTTTGGCAGTAGCCTATCCGCAAGCCTGAGAGCACGACTACGGCGACCTTTGTTCATTTTTCTTGGGACGGGGGTTCTCTTTTCAAATTTGACATCTAAAACCCAAAGTTCAGAAAGTGCCAGTTTTAGCCATGGCTGGGCTGAGCATGTTGCATTCCAGAGGGGCTCGGGGAGTGCGAGCTTTCAGGACGAAGCCGCGGCGGCAGCCCTAAAAACCGCGGCGGAGGCAGGCTACACTTTGGATCTTCAACGTTTGGGGTGGGGTCGGGGGTGGGGTGCGGGAGGGCAGGGGGTTCTGGAGCCTTAAAGGGAGTTCACCCGGAAAGGCTTTGTAGGCTTTGTTGATTTGGACGATCCCGTGGGATCCTAAGGGGTCGGCGGCGCCCCAAGCACTCCGCAGATTAGCTAGAAACCCTCAAACAAATGATTGAGGAGTCTTCTTGGGGCAGTTTGGCGTTCCATGTTTCCCTGCGACGTGAGCATTAACGCGCGCATTCACACTTACGAGCGTTTTAGGGAGATAAATCTCACTATGTCAAGGTTGGGCCAGTTGGATGGGACAGGATGGCACCCTCAAATCAAGCAGCACCTATCCCCAACAACGTACGTGGTGTGCACTGCTTGGGTTACCTGCCATGAGCGGCCCGGATTAAGACCCAATTGAAAACACACACGTCACAAAGATACACTCCAAGAAAAGTCTGCGCAGCTGTTGACAAAGCGTAGGGCAGAACCTCTAGCACTTTGGCAGTAGCCTAACTGCAAGCCTGAGAGTAAGACTACGGCGACCTTTGTTCCTTTTTCTTGGGACGGGAGTTCTCTTTTCAAACTGGTTTTTAGAATCTTTACAGAGATGAACGCGCCCTTTGTTGAATCATCACTTCTTCGATCATGATGGGCGGGGGCTGCCCCCCCACCCCCAGTTGACTTTTAGAATGTTTACGGAGATTAAAACCAGAAGTTCAGAAGGTGCCTGTTTTACCCACGGCTGGGCTGAGCATTTTGCATTCCAGAGGGGCTCGGGGAGTGCGAACTTTCAGGACGAAGCCGCGGCGGCAGCCCCAAAAACCGCGGCGGAGGCAGGCTACGCTTTGGATCTTCAACGTCTGGGGTGGGGTGCGGGGGGGGCGGGGGGGTCTGTAGCCTTAAAGGGAATTCACACGGCAAACCCCAATTTGGGAATTTGCCCGGTTGTTGTGCTGGGGCGGGCCATTTTGTTTGTCAGACAGGAGTGTTTAGCGTTGATAATCTCATGTGTGAGGTTGTTTCCCCCCAAATCACTTGCGACTCACGTATGGCAAGCTGAAGCTAGGGCACTCCGCAGATTAACTGGAAACCCTCAAACACATGATTGAGGAGTCTCGTTGGCGCAGTTTGGCATTCCATGTTACCCTGCGACCGTTGATGCTCACGTCGCAGCGACGTGAGTATCAACGGGCGCATTCACGTTTACGAGCGTTTCTGGGAGATAAATCTCACTATGTCAAGGTTGGGCCAGTTGGATGGGATCGGGTGGACGCTCAACCCAAGCAGCACCTATCCCCAGCGTACGTGATATGCACTGCTTGGGTTGCCTGCCATGGGCGGCCCGGATGAAGACCCAATTGAAAATACATGCGCCACAAAGATACCCTCCCCAAATAGGCTGCGCAGCTATGGAATCGCTCGGGGAAGGGTATCAGCGTACCCTTCAAAAAACTGGCACAAAGCTCGGAACAAGCACTTTGGCAGTAGCCTAACTGCAAGCCTGAGGGTAAGACTGCGGAATCCCAGTTGCCCGGGTCGACCTTTGTTCGGGGGGTCTCTTTTCAAATTTGACATCTAAAACCAGAAGTTCACAAGGTGCCTGTTTTGCCCATGGCTGGGCTGAGCGTTTTGTATTCGAGAGGGGCCCGGAAAGTCCGAACTTTCAGGATGAAGCCGCGGCGGCAGCCCTAAAAACCGCGGCGGAGGCAGGCGGTCGCTTCAACTCTTCAACGTCTAGGGTGGGGTGCGGGGGAGCGGGGGGGCGGGGGGTTCTGGAGCCTTAGAGGCAATTCACACGGAACACCCAATTTGGGATTTGTCCGGGTGCCCTTTTGGAGGTTCCACTTGAAAGCCATGAGTTGTGTTTGGGCGGGGCCATTGTTTGTCAGACAGGAGTGTTTAGCGTTGACAATCTCATGTGTGAGATCGTCCCCCCCAAATCACACAGTGACTCATGTATGTCAAGCTGAAGCTAGGGCACTGCGCAGATTAGCTAGAAACCCCCCAAACAGCGGATTGAGGAGTTTGCTTGGGGCAGTCTGGCGTTCCATGTTAACCTAAGAGATGAGCATCAACCTGCGCCTTCACGTTTACGAGCGTTTCTGGGAGGTAAATGTTACTTTGCCAAGGTTGGACCAGTCGGACGGGACCCTCAACCCAAGCAGCACCTATCCCCAGCGTACGTGATATGCACTGTTTGGGTTGCCTGCCATGGGCGGCCCGGATGAAGACCCAATTGAAAATACATGCGCCACAAAGATACCCTCCCCAAATAGGCTGCGCAGCTATGGAATCGCTCGGGGAAGGGTATCAGCGTACCCTTCAAAAAACTGGCACAAAGCTCGGAACAAGCACTTTGGCAGTAGCCTAACTGCAAGCCTGAGGGTAAGACTGCGGAATCCCAGTTGCCCGGGTCGACCTTTGTTCGGGGGGTCTCTTTTCAAATTTGACATCTAAAACCAGAAGTTCACAAGGTGCCTATTTTGCCCATGGCTGGGCTGAGCGTTTTGTATTCGAGAGGGGCCCGGGGAGTCCGAACTTTCAGGATGAAGCCGCGGCGGCAGCCCTAAAAACCGCGGCGGAGGCAGGCGGTCGCTTCAACTCTTCAACGTCTAGGGTGGGGTGCGGGGGAGCGGGGGGGCGGGGGGTTCTGGAGCCTTAGAGGCAATTCACACGGAACACCCAATTTGGGATTTGTCCGGGTGCCCTTTTGGAGGTTCCACTTGAAAGCCATGAGTTGTGTTTGGGCGGGGCCATTGTTTGTCAGACAGGAGTGTTTAGCGTTGACAATCTCATGTGTGAGATCGTCCCCCCCAAATCACACAGTGACTCATGTATGTCAAGCTGAAGCTAGGGCACTGCGCAGATTAGCTAGAAACCCCCAAACAACGGATTGAGGAGTTTGCTTGGGGCAGTCTGGCGTTCCATGTTAATCCTCGAGATGAGCATCAACCTGCGCATTCACGTTTACGAGCGTTTCTGGGAGGTAAATCTTACTTTGCCAAGGTTGGACCAGTCGGACGGGACCCTCAACCCAAGCAGCACCTATCCCCAGCGTACGTGATATGCACTGCTTGGGTTGCCTGCCATGGGCGGCCCGGATGAAGACCCAATTGAAAACACATGCGTCACAAAGATGCCCTTGCGGAAGAGTCTGCGCAGCTATGGAACCGCTTCGGGGAGGGTAAAGGCGTACCCTTCCAAAAGCAGGCGCAAAGCATGGGGCAGAACCTGAACAAGCACTTTGGCAGTAGCCGAACCGCAAGCCTGAGAGTAAGACTGCGGAATCCCAGTTGCCCGGGTCGACCTTTGTTCGGGGGGTCTCTTTTCAAATTTAGCATCTAAAACCAGAAGTTCACAAGGTGCCTGTTTTCATGGCTGGGCTGAGCAATTCATTCCAGAAAGGCTCGGGGAATGCGAGCTTTCAGGATAAAGCCGCGGCGGCAGCCCTAAAAACCGCGGCGGAGGCAGGCGGTCGCTTCAACTCTTCAACGTCTAGGGTGGGGTGCGGGGGAGCGGGGGGTCTGTAACCTGAACGGGAATTCACACGCCAAACCCCAATTTTTGGATTTTCTCGGTTCCTCTTTGGGGGTTGCCATTGAAAGTCATGAGTTGTGCTGGGGCGGGCCATTTTGTTTGTCAGATAGCATTGTTTAGCGTTGATAGTCTCTCGTGTGAGGTTGTTTCCCCCAAATCACTTGTGCCTCATGTATGGCACCTACTGTTTCCGGTACGCCCAGTGAAGCGGTTGTTGAAGGATTGAACTGGCTGCTGTCACACCTTGATATGGAATCCCGTTGTTTTCTCGTGCAGATTTATCCTTTGCAGCAGCGTGCGGGCCTCCTATTGCAGATCCTGCCCGTTCTTAGGCAAGTGTTAGGCTTGTATGAATTCATATTGCGCTTCAAGGCCACACCGCGCATCCTGAGGATCATAGGTGTGGATTGAGTCGCATGTCGTTTCTGCTTGACCATGTCAAGTTTCGACTGGGCTGAAGCCGAAAGCTGAAGCCGAAAGGATGCTGGCAAAAAATGGCAAGCTGAAGCTAGGGTCAAACAAATGATTGAGGAGTCTTCTTGGGGCAGTCTGGCGTTCCATGTTAACCTGCGACGTGAGCATCAACGGGCGCATTCACATTTACGAGCGTTTCTGGGAGATAACTAGGCCTAAGTTGGGCCAGTCGGATGGGACAGGATGGGACCCTCAACCCAAGCAGCACCTATCCCCAGCGTACGTGGTATGCGCTGCGTGGGTTGTGTGCCATGAAAGGCACGGATTAAGACCCAATTGAAAACACATGCGTCACAAAGATACCCTTTCGGAAGAGTCTGCGCAGCTATGGAACCGCTTCGGGGAGGGTAAAGGCGTACCCTTCCAAAAGCAGGCGCAAAGCATGGGGCGGAACCTCAACAAGCACTTTGGCAGTAGCCGAACCGCAAGCCTGAGAGTAAGACTACGGAATTCCAGTTGCCCAGGTCGACCGTTGTTCCTTTCTCTTGGGACTTTTTTTTTTTTTTTAATAACATCTAAAGCCATAAGTTCAGAAAGTGCCTGTTTTTGCCCATGGCTGGGCTGAGCAATTTGAATTCCAGAGGGGCTCGGGGAGTGCGAACTTTCAGGATGAAGCCGCGGCGGCAGCCCTAAAAACCGCGGCGGAGGCAGCGACCGCTTCAGATCTTCAACATCTGGGGGTGGGGTGGGGTGCGGGGGGGTGGGGTGGGGTGTGGGGGAGTGGGGTGCGGGGTGGTTTGGAGCCTTAAAGGGAATTGAAAAGGAAAAACACAATTTGGGATTTGCCCGGTTCCCTTTTGGAGGTTTCAATTGAAAGCCATGAGTTGTGCCAAATTGCACGAGCTCAGGGGGGGAGCCTATTCCAAATCAAGAAGTGTTTCACGCGACTCGCGGACTGGTTTGAACACTTCCTGAAGCGCCTTTTCCGGATCAAGGACCATGCAACTGCGACCATGAGACTCACTGATTCCTCCGAGGCAAACTGCAACAGAAATAAGATGCCACATGACACATGATGCCAGCAGCAGCACCAACGCCACCAACACCACCAACACCACCAACACCACCAACACCACCAACACCACCATCACCACCAACACCACCAACACCACCAACACCAGCAACACCAGCAACACCACCAACACCACCATCACCACCAACACCACCAACACCACCAACACCACCAACACCACCATCACCACCAACACCACCAACACCACCAACACCACCAACACCAGCAACACCACCAACACACCAAGCTAAATCCTTGCACGGAGCACAGCTTTCACAAGCAGACGCATGGAGGCGCTCACTGCCTTGCAAAGACGGCCGCGGACGGCGGCGCGCGACCGTGGCGGATGGGGCTACCAGCTCTACGCACTTCTGGAGGCGTTGCGGCTTGGCCAGACTGGGGGATTTGGATGGAACCCAGCTGCTCTATCAGTTTCCTAGCAGGAAGCATCAGAAGGCTTTGGACACACCTACGCTCTTCCCCCCCTACTCTTGGGTAACCTCGCCATTTGGATACATGTTGACCCCAAGCAATGTTTTGGGATTTGGTATGTTCCTTTTTTAAAACTACTTCTGGCTTCACTGGCTTCTGGAGGCGTGAGGCGTGAGGCGTTGCTACCTTGCGGCTTGGCCAGACTGGGGGGCCCAGCGGACATGAGTTAGGACTGTGGCTGAATATGTTTCGCAATGTTGATGATGGAAATGGTCCACAATGGCGGCCATTGTTCAAGAGCTATTGTCCAATGAATGGCCTGGTCTTGGGTCACGCCTGGCCTTGGGTCATGCTTGCCCAAGTCGCTTTAACGGCGACGGAATGACTCAACTATTCAGCGGCCCAAACGAATCAACTGGGGAGTCCGAAATGAGGCTGCTGGCCCGCTTGCTTCACAATGCTGAGCGCCTGCCAGAAGTTTTGCGCAGAGCCGCCAGCTTCATCTACGGGCCGGAGGTGGCAGCGCAGGTGGAGCGAGATTTGGCGAACCGGGAGATCATGGTGCCATCAGCGTCAACTCTGAGCAGGATGCGCTTGAAGCTTGCCCCTAGGCAGGCAATGAGCGCTAGCATTGCCGCACATTTGTCAAAGTGTGCCAGAGCGAGTTTTATGTCCCTACCCCCCGGACCCCCTCTCACACCTCACACCTTAGCACCCTCCCGGACCCATCCCGGACCCCGGGCCGGGCCCCCTGACCCCTCATGTTTGTATTTCTGCATTTTGTCTCTGCGCCTGTGTGTTTGCGTGTTTGTGTGTGTGTGGTGCGTGTGTGGTTGTCATAGATGAGACAGACACAGACGAACGGTTTCAAACATGAAGAGAATGAGAGATGAACAAGATAGGGCAGTTATAAATGACAGACACACAATTCCGGTAATGAAAAGGATTAATATCAAAGCCTTAGCAATGCTTTGGGGAACCTGCAAGCAGCAAGACATATTAAATTACAATGACAAGCCGGGAGTGTACATGAGGATGAGGATGAACATGCAAATAATCGGTACCAAATATTTTTAGCAGAAACAAACACACACAGACACAGACACACACACGCACACACACACACACACACACACACACACACACACACACACACACACACAACACACACACACACACACACACACACACACACATACACACACACACACACACACACACACACACACACACACACACACACACACACACACACACACAACGCACGCACGCATGCACTGCACGCGCACGCACGCACGCACGCACGCATGCATGCACGCACGCACGCACGCACGCACGCACACGCACGCACGCACGCACGCACGCACACGCACACATGCACGCACGCACACACGCACGCACGCACCACACACACACACACACACACACACACACACACACACACACACACACACACACACACACACACACACACACACACACACACACACACACACACACACACACACACACGCAAGCACGGACGCACGCACGGACGCACGCACGCACGCACGCACGCACGCACGCAACCACGCACCCAGGCACCCACGCACGCACGCACGCACGCACGCCTACGCACGCACGCACGCCTACGCACGCACGCACGCGTACGCACGCACGCACGCACGCACGCACGCACGCATGCGCCCACAAACTTGATTTTGAGGCAGTACAACGCTCTCCGTGCGGAGCTCTTGGTCAACTTGCGCAGAGTAGCTTGCACAGAGTCACCAGCATGGAGATACCAGCATGGAGATACTCGCGCAGAGTTACTAGCACAGAGTAGCTTGCACAGAGCTACCAGCATGGAGATACTTGCACAGAGTCACCAGCATGGAGATGCCAGCATGGAGATACTTGCACAGAGTCACCAGCATGGAGTCACCAGCATAGAGTACTTGCGCAGAGCCAAGTGCAAAGAGCCAAGCGCATGGAGCCAAGTGCTCAGAGCGAAGTGCAAAGAGCGAGGTGCAAGGAGCCAAGTGCACAGAGCTAAGTGCTAGCCCGCCTCATCAGGAACGCCAGCAGCTGGCAGAGGTACTGAACGTCAAGTCGTTTTCTGTGGTGGCGTCCGACATCATAATTCACGATGGGATTTTGCCACTCCTGATATATGGTGAATGCCACGCCTCGCGCCTAGGCAGACTCACTAGAGGATGTGGCGTCCCAATCCGCATCACGAGCGCTGCTCGGGCGTCTTCGTTGGCTCTCGTCCCACGCAGGCTCCAAGAGCCCCCTGCGTTGGAAAAGTCGCAGCCGTTCAAGCGGGGGAGGCCAAAAGGACATTGCGTCACGCGAAGTTGCTGATCAGGCTGGATATCACGAGTTAACAGAGAGCGCCCCCTGCTGAAGAAACAAGTTGTCGTCCCTGGGTAGACAGGGACTCGGCACACTCACGCACACACACAGAATTGACCGGGCATCAGTGAGACACTTATAGCACATGTGCTATCTCCAAACGAGGGACCGTGCTGCCAAATCGGAAAAAAGCAACCTGAGCGCGCCCAGGACGCCATCCTCATGGCTATGCGGCAAAGGCAGTGGCAGGAAGATCCGCCTGTGTTTGTGATGATATCCACAGATAGTTCGCCGCAGGGGGGCTTGGACTACATCATGTCGATTGAAGACCGGGTTACCCGCGCTGCAGCGGCAGACCTTGTGGCAGCCGCGGATGATGAAGGGCGCCTCGATGAATGGCATGCTGAGGATCGAGTCTTCACTTCGCAGTTGCCCTTGGCCATCTCTGGATCTGGCAACTCGGGGCTTTCTGGGAAGTATGAAGCTCTGTTCCACTCTGTCAAGCTCGACATCGGGAACAAGCCGAGCGATCTGCAGCGCTACTCTATGGGGTCATGCGTTAGCTTCACCTCAGACTATGGCACGGAGAGCTTGTTCACGGAGGTGCCACCTCTTTGTGTGGAGGACTTGCTAGCAACAGCGCGCCTCCATTCTGGAAATGTGCTTGCAACTCCGCCGACGCCAGCGCGGCCTTCAGCCGGCAGCGTTCGCCTTTGCCTGCCGGATGATGATGATGATGGTGCGCCAGGCCTGCCTGGACCTGGGCCTGGGCGATGTGAGCCTGAGCCGGAGCGACACTTCTTCGCTAATGCTCCCTGGCCTAAAGCACGTCTTTGACAATGTCAGCGGAGACGTTCTTGGCTGGATGCGGGGCTTCCGGGACTGGCAGGAAAAGCTGCAGTCCTTGAACATGCTCCTCTACCAGAAGTACTACAGGGACCGCGTCAAGGTGCTCTTTGACAGGGACCCGGTTTGGAAGCGCCTCTTCACGCACTATGAAGGCGGTAACCTCATCCTTTGGAGGTGGGGGAGCCTTGTTGAAGTCTGCGAGGCCATCCAGAAGAGGGAGGGAGCCTTGAAGGCAAGATGGAGCCTGAGCAGTTTCCTGCGCGTCGGCCACAACCTGCCCGCTGAGGATGACGAGGAGGGACCAGCTCCCTTCGCGAGGGCAACCGCCACTGCCAACTTCAACCTCGCAGATGAGGCCATCAGGTCTCCGTACTTCTGGTGCTACTTGAGGATGATCTTGCTTGTCCACGGCATGATCAATGACTTGGGCACATGGGCTGAAGGGTGTTCCTGTCATGGCTTCAGCCGAGGAAACTGCCAGCTCAAAGGGCGACGGTCCGCGGAATGCGCAGCAGGAGTGTACGACGACTTTCTGGACACCACGCTAGCAGTGGCTTCAAGCTTTTTCGCAGTGGCAGTTGCTGGCCTTGCTCCCGAAGGAGATGAGTGGAACAACTTGCACTCGGATTGGAACTGCGCCTTTGACGTGATTGCAACAGAGGTAAGGACCAAATGCGCCCACTGGCGCCAACTTCCCTGGCTGCTGTGCGGGGTCTCGCTACCAGAAGAGGAACACGCCCGTGCCATTGCTCGCAAGGCCATTCGCCTCCACGACGACGAGTCAAAGATGGATGCGCTCACGCTTGCAGGGCGCAAGCACCCGCTGTCCCAGCGCTTTCTACGGTACTCCTTCACGCCTGCGGATGGCGACCCTGACGCCGTGCCTTTGAGGCCGGGCGCGCCCAAAGAGAGTTGCGGACGTTTCCTTTGTAGGTGGTTACGGTGCGTTGTGGCATGTCCAGAGGATGTTTAGATAAAGAGAAAGAAAATATAAGGAGGAAGAGGAAGAGAAAGATACATACACACAGAAAAGAAAAGAAAAAATGGACAAGATAACATATAACAAGGTGCACGGGAAACAAAAATTGGTATATTAAAAAGAGAGAAGACACATATCAACAAGATACTGAGACAAGAGACAGATAAGGAGAAGACATGACTGATCAAAGATAGGAGGAGTAGAGTGGGAACTGAAGAAGACAGAAAGGGGGAATATATGATTGAAACTCCCCCCCCTCCCCTCGGCTTCGCCAGCTTTACGTGCATTTTTGGTGGACAGTGCAAAGTAGAATCTCATTTTTCGGCGGATGCCGCGGATGTGATGTGGGTCATGTGACAACGTGAGCATGTTTGTTGGCGCACAGGCCACAGTTGGATCTCTTCGTTGAAGGAGCGAGCATCAGATCGCCTGATCTTCAGCGTCTACGTGAGTGGCTGGGCGCTTTGCGCCTCGTACGGCTTGTGGAGCGGGCCACCGAAGTCTCCTGGCCTGCTAATGTTGTGTGGCTGGCCCCTTTGGTGACAAGCCCGCAGTTGACGGCAGTTGGCGCCAAACCCAGGCGGTGCAAGCATGTAACCCTTGGCGTAGAAAAGGCCCAACAAAACTGGGGTCGCGGTTGTTTGGCTGGCTGGCTGGTTGACCACTGGTTGACGCTGAGGCACAGCACAAAGGCGTCAAGCAAGTCTTGGCAGATTCCCCAAGGGCGTCTGAAGCCTACATCTCCGTGGAGGGGAGAATGCCGTTGATCAATAAGATGATAGGGAAGGACGCCGAGGCCGCCAAAACCTCAACTGTCACATGTTTGCTTCCTGTTAAACCACTAAGCGGCTTTGTGTCTGTGAGCTCACGCGGGACCGCAGGTAGTTGTTGTTTCTTGCGACGGCAGCCGCTCGTTATCCCAACATGTTTGATGAACAGTTACGTATGCGGTTCTTTGTGTGCGTGTGTTCGCTCGTGCATGCTTGAACTTGCCCAACTTGTTTCGTTTCATGTTTACACCCTGGCTTTTTTTGCAGTCTTTGAAGCACGCAGCGGAAAGTAATGCGGCCCTGGGAACTCACGCGGGTCTTTGCGAAGCTGTTGCCAAAATGGTTGGCGGAGCGCAGTGTGAAGCCTGCCCCGCAAAGTAAGCGCTCTTTGTTTTCAAATCTTTAAGCGTTTCTTTCCCAGGGACTTGGGGCGGGGTGGAGTTACATGTGTCTTAGCGCCATTTTCCAAATGCCATGGTTGTTTGCTGTGACAGTGCGCAATGGGTCGTGGGGCGCGGGTCGGTGCAGAAACCGACATCTGAGGCACTGGCGGTTTCACCAGCAGCTATTACCCAAAGGCAGCTCATGGATATTGTGTACCAGCGGGCGCTGCAGTTTAAAAGGGGCGCGCAAGCCTCCGCGGTCATCCCCCAGAGCGACACAGCCATCTTGCGGAAGAGCAAACGGCACCTTGCAGAGGAAGAGCGCAAACGAGCTTCACCTCTTGAAAGGCACCAGGGGCACAACGCAACCCTTGGGTAAAGTGGGTAAAGTCTTGAAACCCTTGGGTAAAGCCCATAGCAGCATGTGTTCACACACTCGCGACGCCAGTGTAACGGCTTATTACTGTTGCGCGTGTCTTGCAAACCACACTTGATGAGTTCATGAGCCTTGGAGGATGATGCTGGAGCATCTTCGCAACACTGCGGACTGCCACGAGTACTACTCTCTGCCAAAGGCATTGTTTGATATTTTTCCTCGGCATCGCCTGTGGCTTGCCCGCATTGTGGCAACGATGCTGTGTCACAGTATGAGGGTTCATGTTTTGTGTGTGTGTGTGCGTGTGTTTGATCTTTTTTGTCTGTTTACTGCTCCTGTGCGCTTCGCACTGGCAACTGGCAGATGTATTTCCCCTTCTGCTTTCAGATGTTTTTCGCGCATTGCGAGGGAAGCAGCCTTGGGGCGTGGCGCTGGCACAGCCGCTGGCGGCGCTCCGGCTCCTGCGCTGGCCAACGCGCCTGACAGGCCGGCAAAGCAGCTGAAGCTTGAAGACCCGGATGAGGATGGGGGCGCCGCAGCTGAAAGAGAAGCGGGGGCGCACGCATGTGACGAGCCGGCTGCGCACGACTGCAGCCACATGGTGTTCAAAATTGCTCACAAGCGCCCTTCAGGCTTGAAACGGCTGCTTGGCAAAACGTGTTTGGCTCGTGTAGTATGAACTGAACCCGGGGATTCCAACCACCACCAAAACAGTTGGGGTTCATATAGCAACGATTGTTCACCTTTGTTTTATCTAAATGTGGCCGACGGTTTCTGGTTAATGGGGGTGGACCCTGTAGTGTTTGCAAAGTGTCGGTTGTTCGATCGGCCATGGCCAGGCTGTTTGCCGCCATTTGCTTCCACTACGCGCTAAGTCTGTTTTTGGCAAAGATTGGACTGACTGCAGGCCACTGGCAGCGGTGGATGACCTGAACTCGGGCCATGTGGCGATCCAACTCTATGTGGCAAGCGCTGGCAGAGACGAGGAGGGCACCTTCGTGGAGATTTCTCGAGGTCAGGCCAGAGACGTTTTCCTTCTTGAGTTCCTTGGGGGGTTTTCCCGTAGCGGCGTGTCCGAGCGGGCAGTGATGCAAGACTTCCAGCGCTGGACGTCCAGCTCCAGCACGCCCATGAACATGGACGATGCTGGCTTGTCCGAGGATTGCAAGCAGATTGTCGCTGACATGGTAGCTGCTCGGTCCTTTCAAGGGCTTGGTCGCTCCTTCCGTTTTCACAGCATGGGCCAGAAGGAAGCTGATTGCATGCGCAGCTTGGAGGAGAACGGACTGGTAGCCCGGGACATCTCTAGTGAAGACAGCTGGCTCCTGACATCCAAAGCAGCTTCCAGCCTAAAGGCCTCTGAACCAAAACTGTTTGAGGATGTCGAGCCAAAAAACGGTAGATTTCTAATCCCTGAAGGTGAGCGTCAAGCTCCGGGCTCCACGGCCAGTGTTTGCACAGCGCCCTGGCACGCCACTGGCAGATAAAACGACCTTCGAGCTACACCTCCAGCTGACGCTGTACGATGGTTTCAGGGAGGTGACCGACCCAAAGGAGATGGCCCGTCTCAAGACAAAGCCGTACACAGCACGGCGAGGACTGTGTTTCAATGTTTAGAGTGTGAGTGCTGTGACCTCTAACCCTCTCCACACAGACCCCTCTACCGCCCAGCTCAGTCCCCCTAATTCGGAACACTACCAGGCAGCCCCAAGGTGATCGTGGGCACGCCGCAGCACGACTACTTGATGGCGTTGGCAAGCGCAGCTCGCCTCTTCAAAGAAGGATGCTCGGGCATTCATCACCTCCAGCTTGCAGCCTACTACAAAGCATTGGTGAATGCCCCCGCTTCTGTTCTGGGCAAGATTGTGCCGGGGAAGTCCGCGGCTTGGTACCGCAGCCAGTGGCAATCTGACGAGCAAGACCAAAGCTGGTTGCCTCTTGGCAGATTTTGTGTGTGAGTATGATTGTTTTGTTTGTTCGCGTTACGAGCGCGATATTGAATGATTTGTCGTTTGCTTTTTGTTTGCGAGCGCCACTTTGAGCCGTTTTGCAAACACAGCGTGTGAGGCTGCGCTTAGAAGACATCGCGGCCGAGCAAATGCTCCGTAGTCTTCAGGATGATGCGCCAGAACCCGAGGCGCCTCCTTCTTCTGAAGATGAGTTCGGCCAGTGGGACGAAGAACGCCTTGTCAGCCACTTCGAGACCCTGGCCGCCCGTGCTGGAGGGCATGCAGATGGCCGCGAGGAAGCTTCTTCGTCTTCACGACCGGCGGCGATGCCCCAGCGTGTCCGGACTCTGGCTGCGAGCGCCCTGAGCGAGGGCACGGTGTGGTTTGGGAGAACGCCCATAGTGCTCAGAACAGACACTCAAGCACCTCAGCTCATGTTGTTCCTGACCATCGGGAAACACTCACCAAACCCTGGTTTGCACAGATCGTTTGTAAGTTGCTGAGTGCATTGTTATTATTGTCATTGAAATTGTTATTGGGTATCAGTCTGTCGCTTTTCGCAGCCCCGCTAATTAAGGTCCCTACATTTTTTGTGATCTGCCGAGCGCACAAGGGGCGCAGTTCTCGGCCAGAATCAGACACTCAAGCACAGCTCATGTTGTTCTGACCAGGAAACACTCACAAACCCTGTTTGCACAGATGGTAAGTTGGCTGAGTGCATTATTTTGTCATGTGAAATTGTTAATGGGTTGCAGTCTGTCGCTTTTCGCAGCCCCGCTAATTAAGGTCCCTACATTTTTTGTGATCTGCCGAGCGCACAAGGGGCGCAGTTCTCGAGACGGAAAACTTCGACAATGCAGGAAGGACATCCAAATCAATCAGCCAAGCAAAGATGTTGTACTCCGAAAGCTGAAATGGTGGTTGCTTCTTGGCGCCGTGCCACGCATTAGCAAGTCTGTGCCAAAATGCTTTGCACGTGTTTGTTAGTTAGTTGCCAAGTGGCTCCGGGCTAAAACAACCCGCAATACGCGACATAGACGGCATAATGTGTGGTGCCCAACTAAGGTGCCCGCTGGAAACCAGAGAATGACTCGGACATTGCGATGGAAACGTGCAGAGAGCGCCACAAGAAGACGGACCGCTTCGTTCGTGTTCGATCGCTAGCTTATTTGTTTCTTTTCCCCCGCAATGAAGGAACCCTGCAGACACCTGCGAAATGCAAATCTATGAAATTGCCATGTCCGGCGTGCAACACAATCCTTGAACCAAGCGGGTGTTGCCCAAGCTGAATCATTTAAGGTTGTATTGCACTCCTGGCAGGAGCTCCCAGAGGAGAAAGATTTGCCGACACACGCTTCCCTGGACAAGGTTTGGGCGACAAATGAACCGCCCTAGGACTGACAGTCAGTCAGCGTTTGATTTTGGACCTGAAAAGCAGCTGTCCCATCTTTACTGAGCGTTACTGGCATTCGCAACTTGAAACAAGTTCAGGCTGCCCAAAGGGCACCTCAAGCGTTGAGCCAGTTTAGAGTTCGCCAGGCACCAGGCACCAGGGACCCTGATTTCAGGTTTCCCCTTCCTGCTGCTTGTAGCGCATAATCCACGAACGCTCAATAAGCCAATCAAAGCAATTGCCTTTGTTTTTGGACACCCTGCGACGGCGAGGGGGGAAACTACAGCGGCCCCTGTGAATGCACGTGCTACAAACCATGCATGGAAAGGATGGAAAAGGCGCCTTGGACCTTTGCCATTATGTAGAATGGGTGAATTCGAGCCCTCAAGTCATTCTCATTCCCAACCGTTGGAGTGTTGACGTTGACCGAGCTGGATCGCTTGTGCAGGTCAGCCGTTCTTTGAGTGACTTGCATGTGTGCTTTTGCCGCTGTTCCTTGAGCAACGATTGTCACTTGGTCATTCGAGGAAATTTGACGAATTCCTTTGGGCCTTGAATCACTTGAGTCCTCGAGCCTTGACAATTGTTAATTGTTTGATGACAGCTGACGCCGACGCTTACGCTGCGGCCATCCTTGATCTCAACCTCGTTCATGGCAGGCATGTCAGAGCTACGTGGTTGTGCAATCTAAGTCCAAGCACCATGATTGTGTGTGCAAATGTGCCATCAGAAGTTCAGAAGACTTGGTTTGTGCGAATCGCCCCCTGCCATGCCGCCGAAGCGTCGGAGGCCGAAGGCTTCCGCCAGAAAAGCCAAGAAGGAGAAGAGCGTTCCGAACCCCTTTGACCAGCCGCCGCCTGCAGGCCAGCTGTCGCTGATGTCCTTCGCGCCTGTTTCGGGGGAGCCACTCCTTTCCCAGCCGGGTGAGGCGGACGCAAGCGCTGCGAGCGCTTCCAATGTGGCTGGCCCAAAGCCAAGGCGGGGAAGGACACCTATGAAAAGGCCGTCCAGCCACAATGCCGAGGATGTTGCGCCAACCAGCAAGGCTCGCCCACGCAAAAGGCCTGCAGCAGCGGCTAGTGCGGAAGACACCAAAGCTTCCCAGGCCGCATCAGCAAGCAACAAAAGTAGCAGCAACAGCAGCAGCAGCGACAGCGTCAGCACTGACTCTACTTCAAAGACAGATGCAGCCTACGTTGCACGTCCCGCTTTCAGCCCTCGCAAGTTGAGGCTGGAGTCTGCCACAGAGCACGATGGTGATGCCTTCGCTGCACCGTCTACGATACCAGCCACTGTCATGACGGACTGTAAAGACCTGGCTGGCCTGTTTGGCTTCGCGCGCAGGAATGTGAACCGCATCACAGAGGACTTTGACAGCAATGCCTTGCACAATCTGGCCCGGAACCTCGATGGATGCAAACTACTCAGCTTGTACTCTGGCCTTGGCGGCGCAGAACTTAGCCTACTCAACTGCTGGTCGGCCGTTTGCGAAGCAATGACAAGCCACGGGAAGCCACCGGAAGCATTGCCCAGCAAGCCTGTCTTTGCGGCCGCTTGCGACATCGACCCCTCTTGCCAGTCAGTTCTGACTCAGCACAGTGATCCCCCAGAGGTGGTCGTGCCGGACCTGTGCGCTTTTGTGCGGCCGGAGGTGCTCACGGAGTTGCAAGGCCTTGTTGACAAGGCGAAGGCAGAGCGCAAAGCAGCTGCGAAGGACAAGACCGAGGTGTCCAAGAAGAAGGGCAACAATAAGTCCCAAGATCCTGCCAACGATGGAGGAGAAGACTTGCTGGCGGCCATGATGATGATCTTGCGCCCGTCAGCCTTCAGGCGCCGAGTGATGTGCGTGGGCAAGAAGGTGTTGGACGTGCAGGGCCTCTTCAACTGCAAGAAGCTGATCCTCGTTGCTGGATCGGTTTGCAAGGACTGGAGCTCGATGAACCAGGGCCGTGAGCAGCTGATGGGGAACTACATCTTGCCGTTCGGGATCATGCTTGGCTTGGCCCGGTGCTTGTCCCCGATGCTTTTCCTTCACGAGTGCACCAAGCTGTTCCAGCCACGAGTGCTGGCGAACTTTTTGTCAGACCATTGCCTTCACCATACGCTGTTGGACCCCACAGACTTTGGCTTCCCAGTCAAGAGAGGACGCAGCTACTCAGCCCTCGTCCACAACGGGTACACGCTGACACGTGAACTGTCCACGATCAGCAAGCTGTTTGTGCCGTGCCAACGTGGGTGTGACGTCTTCCTGACCGCCCCTGTCGAGGAGGCTGTGCGAGGATGTTTGTTTTCAGTGTTTCCAAACAGTTGAACTGAACTGAAAACTACCCCATGAAGAACGCAGTTTCCCACGCAACTTTTTCTTGGTTTCAGGGGATGACATCTTTTGACATCATACCCTGAGTGAGCTGGAGGAGGTGTGGGCAGGTGTTGAGGAGGCTGTGCGAGGATGTTTGTGTTTCAATGTTTCCAAACAGTTGAACTGAACTGAAACCTACTCCATGAAGAACGCAGTTTCCCACACAACTTTTTCTTGATTTCAGGGGATGACATCTTTTGACATCATACCCTGAGTGAGCTGGGGGAGGTGTGGGCAGGTGTTGAGGAGGCTGTGCGAGGATGTTTGTGTTTCAGTGTTTCCAAACAGTTGAACTGAACTGAAACCTACTCCATGAAGAACGCAGTTTCCCACGCAACTTTTTCTTGGTTTCAGGGGATGACATCTTTTGACATCATACCCTGAGTGAGCTGGGGGAGGTGTGGGCAGGGTGACCCTGTGAGCGCGTAGCTCCCGCCACCAGGTTGAAGCGATGCGGCGATCATTGGCAGCTGCGCGGATGAAGAGCCCGAGCAGCGAGTTCGTGGAGCTGCTCTCCCCATCTTCACAGGCGCTGCTCGGACCGTCTTTCGTTTTACACTAGTATTCGTGTTGGGTGCTCGTGTGGCCAACTCGGCAAAGTGAAAGCGCGATGCTTCTTCCGTTACCGAGTCGCATATCTTTGCAGCCGAATGCATTGTTTTTTTTTCTGTCCCCCCCGTTGCATGCAATGGCATTTTAGCTAAACCAAATTCACAGCGCATGGACCGGGGACGCGCTTTGTTTTATCCCATTGGCGGCCCCTTGGCGCTTTCTGTTGGGTTAGCCAGCCGGTTTGCAGGTCAACCTCAACCTTCTGTTGCAGCAGACTGCGGTGCAAGACTTGCTGAGCCGTGGCAAGGAAGTTGCTGCCAACCTGGACCAAAGCCCAATCTTGTTTGACCACTACGGCCACGTGCTCCCAGTCGTGTTGGCATCTACTACGACGATGTGGGCAGTCAAGTGTGGCCGACCTATGACCTGCAAGGACCCTGTTTGAGTTCTTGCTGTTTCCTGGCACACGCCAATTGCGTCGTGTCTGTCAAACACTTTGCGCTGGACCGAGCAGACCATCACCAATGGTTGCTTACTTTTTTGTATTGCAAAGACTCAATATTTCCTCACCGTCATCTCAGCTACCTGACGCCGATTGACTGCATGACATTTGTTGATTCAATGCGATGGCCAGTTTTGAAATCAAGAACACCCCTTCAATAAGAATTTCGGGGTTTCGGGGTTTGCTCGCGATGGTTGCCTGCCAGGAGCTCCTTCTGGCGCAAGGCGTCGCCATCTACAAGGACTTGGCGCTTTCGGCTGGATTTCATGACGTGCCCTTGCAAATGATCGGAGTGACTGATGGGCATGTTCGCCAAATGGCAGGGAATTCTTTTAACCAAGCATGCTCCAATGCCATGCTGACATTTGCCCTTGCCCACATGCAGCGGGTCAGGAGAGACATGTAGGAGACCCATAGTGCGGGGCACGTGTGCGTGGAAAAACATGTTTTCATCGCAGTACGGTTGGCAATTTCAATCGCTGTGATAGCCAGATATTCCTTTGGCTGGCAAAAGAAAACCAAGAAGCGCACAGCGCATGCCCTTTTCACGCTTGTCCTGCGGGTATGTGGTAGATGGGACGCCAGTCACAGAACGGCCCCGACTTTGCGCCTGACCCTTTTTGACATCATCAACCGGTGGATCAGTTTTATCGGTGAAAAATATCAGATAGTGATGCTGCTTTCTGATCTTGATTGGGCTGAATTGGGTTGGGAACATCCGGGATGCGGGCGGTATATGCATTGTTGTGACCTTGCTTGAACCGAGAACTTGTTTTGGCACCCGTTCGGCCTGGACAACTTAAATTTGACATTTGGCAACAGTCAGGCAATTTCAGATGGGATTTGAGGCCCGTGCAGGATTGTAAGTCCTTGTGGTGGACCTTGACAAGTCATAAACACTTGGGATCTCTTGGGTTCGGGCTGAATCCGGGGTTCGGGCGGTATATACATTGTTGTGACCTTGCTTGAACCGAGAACTTGTTTTGGTACCCGTTCGGCCTGGACAAATGAAATTTGACATTTGGCAACAGTCAAGCAATTTCAGAGGGGATTTGAGGCCCATGCAGGATTGTAAATCCTTGTGGTGGACCTTGACAAGCCAAGCCATAAACACTTGGGATCTCTTGGGATTGGGCTGGGTTGGGTTGGGAACATCCGGGATTCGGGTGGTATATACATTGTGTTGTGACCTTGGTTGCTCCGGGAACTTGTTTGGGTACCCGTTCGGAGTGGACAAATTCTTGGGTATGTTCTGGAGTCTTATGAGCACTGTGCCAGCAGGGAGCGAAATTGTGAACATGTGGTCAACTCGACAGCACTTCTAGTGAATTCGAACTGTGCCCGGCTCGACAACATTTCTTGTCAGGTCGACATTGTTTTTTCATTTTTTCCAGTAGGAATTTGAACATGTTGTCGCTCGACTACATTTGTTGTCGGATCAAACACATTTCCTGAACATGTCGTCCACTCGACAACATTTCCTGTCGGGCCGACAACTCTTGTATGTTTGCTTGGAAATTTAACATGTCGTCGACTCGACAACATTTCTCGTCGATTCGACAACATTTCTCGTCGATTCGACAACATTTCCGGAAATGTCTTCGACTCGACAACATTTCTCGTCGATTCGACAACATTTCCGGAAATGTTGTCGACTCTACAACATTTCTCGTCGATTCGACGACATTTCCGGAAATCTCGTCGACTCGACCACATTTCTCGTCGATTCGACAACATGTCTCGTCGATTCGACAACATTTCCGGAAATCTCGTCCACTCGACAACATTTCCTGTCAGGCCGACAACTCTTGTATGTTTCCGTGGAATATTGAACATGTCGTCGACTCGACAACATTTCTCGTCGATTCGACAACATTTCCGGAAATCTCGTCGACTCGACAACATTTCTTGTCGACTCGACAACATTTCTCGACTCGACAACATTCTCGAAGATTTTGTCGACTCGACAACATTTCTCGTCGATTCGACAACATTTCCGGAAATCTCGTCCACCCGACAACATTTCCTGTCGGGCCGACAACTCTTGCATGTTTCCGTGGAAAATTGCACATGTCGCCGACTCGACAACATTTCTCGTCGATTCGACAACATTTCCGGAAATGTCGTCGACTCGACAACATTTCTCGTCGATTCGACAACATTTCCGGAAATGTCGTCGATTCGACAACATTTCCGGAAATGTCGTCGACTCGACAACATTTCTCGTCGATTCGACAACATTTCTGAAAATGTTGTCGATTCGACGAGATATGTTGTCGATTCGACAACATTTTTGCGCAGCATTTTTCAATAAGTGTTTTCACGCAGTTTGGAGCACAAAAATAAGTGTTTTTTTGTCATTTTTGCCTAAAAAATAAGTGTTTTCGCAGTTTTTTTCGGAAAAAAACACCAACCGACGAACCTTTCCAGAAATGTTGTCGAATCGACGAGATATGTTGTCGATTCGACAACATTTCCGGATTTTCCGGAAATGTTGTCGAATCGACGAGAAATGGTGTCGAGTCTTTAAATGTTGTCGAATCGACGAGAAATGTTGTCGAGTCGACGAGATTTCCGGAAATGTTGTCGAATCGACGAGAAATGGTGTCGAGTCGAGAAATGTTGTCGAATCGACGAGAAAAGTCGACGAGTCGGAAATGTTGTCGAATCGACGAGAAATGTTGTCGATGTCGAATCGAGATGTTGTCGAGTCGACGAGATTTCCGGAAATGTTGTCGAATCGACAGAAATGTTGTCGAGTCGACGACATTTCCGGAAATGTTGTCGAATCGACGAGAAATGTTGTCGCAAATTCCGAGAATGTTGTTGTCGAGTCGACGAGATTTCCGGAAATGTTGTCGAATCGACGAGAAATGGTGTCGAGTCGAGAAATGTTGTCGAATCGACGAGAAATGTTGTCGAGTCGACGAGATTTCCGGAAATGTTGTCGAATCGACAAGAAATGTTGTCGAGTCGACGACATTTCCGGAAATGTTGTCGAATCGACGAGAAATGTTGTCGAATCGACGAGAAATGTTGTCGAGTCGACGCAAATTCCGGGAATGTTGTCGAATCGACGAGAAATGTTGTCGAGTCGACGAGATTTCCGGAAATGTTGTCGAATCAACGAGAAATGTTGTCGAGTTGATTACCGGAAAGAGTCGACGAGATTTCCGGAAATGTTGTCGAATCGACGAGAAATATTGTCGAGTCGATGAGATTTCCGGAAATGTTGTCGAATCGACGAGAAATGTTGTCGATTCTACAACATGCAAATTCTCACTGGAACAAATGGAAGTTGTCGATCCGGCAAGAAATGTTGTTGGCATGACCGCAAATCTGGTCGACTCGGCAAGGTTTCGAGAAGTTTTTGGGGTTGACTGCCTTTTGTTACTTTTGTTTGTCGGTGTTGTCATTGCACGGCTTCCCCCACTCACAGTCTTGAGTTTGGTGGCCACTGACAGCGGTTGAACAGCTTGAGTGTGTGGTTAGTCAAGCCCAGCGTGTGACATGAGTAGGTAGGCCAGCGACAGGAACCATGGCACATGCTTAGTACACACGTGGTTTCCCAATTGTCACGCATTTTGTGGGCCCGGCGTGTGCGAATGCCGACGACGGCCGTGGCGGCCGTGGACTGGCGTCTATGAAGCGAGTGCCAGCTTGAGACGATCTGTGGAGAGCCTTCAGGAATCAACAGGCGCTACACCGAAAGCTGGCCCAGTCGTGGTTGTGTGAATGAGACGCATGTGAAAACAAATATATTTAACAAGTCTGACAGTCAACCCTTCGCAAAACGGCTCCCAAGATTTAAAAAACAAGCAAGCCCAAGAGCAGTGTCTTAGACGCACATGTCAGGCAACACAGAGCTAGCGTATCTAATTGCGCGGTCTGGCATGATTTGGCTTCATCGTATTTGGCTGTTACCAGCTTTTTGTTGCGTGCGCTGACTCTGTCACCTATTTGCAGGCGGCCCTGCTGCTGCTTCTGCTAGCAGGCAGCCCGCAGCAGACGCACCAGGCTCGCCGGTATCCGGCGGCCGGAATCCGGGAATCCGGCGGCCGGAATCCGGCGGCCGGAGTCCGGGAATCCGGTGCCGGAATCCGGCGGCCGGAATCCGGGAATCCGGTGCCGGAATCCGGCCGCCGGAATCCGGGAATCCGGTGGCGGAATCCGGCCGCCGGAATCCGGGAATCCGGTGCCGGGAGCCGGGTGGACCGGGCTGCCAAGTGCTTGGCGGACTTAGGTGGGTGGGAGATCAGGACGTGTCTCGCGACACCATGGTGGGACGTGCCTGTTTGTGTCGGACTTCTTAAATGCTGAGGTTGGCCTTGGGCTCAATGATTTTCGAAGGTATAGTTGCGCCCGAAATCTAAAGAGTGCAACATTGCATTTTCCGCGGTCTGGCTCAAAAGACGCGTGCTCTCCATCACACAACCTGCGCGGACCAGCTGGCATGGCAAGCAACGGTGGCAGTCAGATGGGCGGCGAGGATCACACTGATGAAGTGCAGGAGCTGGTGCAGGAGTTCAAGATGCGTCTTTGGGATGTCGCTCGGCGCACTTTGACATGCCCGGGCTGCCAGATGCACTTGACTGCGTTGAGAAAGGAGAATTGGCTGCTATATGATCGGTTGGATCTTTAGCTTTTCCGCTTTCTGGAGGATGTGTTTTTTTTCTGTGAAGCCGCAAACCTTTTGCATGTCGTGTTGAGCCATCCAGGAGATTATCCGTTCGATCGGCTACAGCTTGCTGTCGTTCCTCCTGGGGACGCTGTTCGGCTTGGCTCTCCGGACCAGGAAGCGAGGGTGAGGCGGCTGAGGCTTGGGGCTTTCTTGCCAGAAAAACCAGGGCTGGCCCTTCACCGCCTGAGCAATGACCGCCGCCTTTGGCTTTGCTTGGGCCTTAGCCGGGGTCGGAGCGACGCTGAAGAGTTAGCCTGCTCAGCATGCTTTGCAGAGCCTTAATGTGGGCCGTTCTAAGAACCAGTTGTTTGCCTTCACAGAAACCATTTCTAAGTTCGCAGAAAGAGGGATTGCAGTTTCTCGTCTATAAGAACCGACGCCGACTCCCTTGGCTTTCCCCTCAGGCTTGAACCGGGGCCGGAGATGATAAAAAGCGCAGCTGTGCGTGCTTGCTCACCTACATTTGCTGCAACCCTGTGAGTTGTCGCGCAGCGACCTTTGACAGGCGGCAAGATTTCCTCCTGACTGAATGGCTGCTGACGCCCGCAGGCGCGGTTCGCTGGCCATAGCAGTTGAAAGTGAAACGACACATTGACCAAAGGCAAGCCGTGGAAACGTTGGCATGTTTTGGATATAGTGACACAGTGACATGCACGGTGACACAGACAAGGCGAAAGGGCTTCAAGACTCCGAACATCCATTCAAACTTATGTGTTGACAAGTTGCGGTTTGGCAGGGGTGTTTGTTGGTTGGACTGCGTAGGGACAAACTCCAGGGAGAAACTGCCCGCCCAGGCGTTGTTCGACTTCCCTTTGTTGTCTGTTCCGGGAGCCCTTGTTCATCCATGATGTTGGTTTTCCCGTTGGCTGCACTGCCGACAGGCTGCGCTGCCTTGATCTCGACTACACCATTTTGGACGATTGCCCAGACTGCCCAGCCAGGCTGCCGGGCTTGACATCACTGATGTCTTTTTGACAAAGTAAGGTGTCCCTGGTAGGATGAGTGCATTGACACTGACAAATTAGCAATCTGGAATGCGTCATGATGTTCCTTCAAGTGGATCTGCCCATTTTGTCGCTGGAAGCATGTTCGGATTTGTTTCCCTTGTTGGGTGTCGGTGCTGGCTTGCGGTTTGGGAAACACAGGCCTACAGTTGTGTTGGTTGTGTGTGTTACTTTAAGTACAACCTGACAACCGCATGCGACGCATGGATGAAGCCCCAAGTCACTGCCTTTCGCCCTTTGGTTACGCGGGCAACATCAAATGAAAGTCCCCTCCCACAGCAGTATGTGCTCCTTGTGCTGCTGACAGGCTTGTCTGCCTCCGCGCCCGCCACATGAACGACCCGACCCTGGACGGTTGGCCAGGCGCATGTTTTCTGTCGAGGATTCGAAGGATTAACATGCTTGGGAACTCTCCAGGTTAGGGCAACACTTCAACCATGGTTCCACGAGTGCATTCGTTGGAAGAACTGTACTGCGGCATGCGGCACGCAGTGCATTTGCAAGATTGCTGAAGGACGAGCGTGCTTCCAACATGTTGTCGATGAAACCCGTTTTACTCCATACGTTGTCATGGTGTTGCTGGAGGTGTAAGTCTGACTTACTAAATTGGGAGACACATTCACGGTCATTGTCATTGCTTGTTTTGAGATTTGAGATTTGGGACTCACATGTGTGTGCGTCCGGGGTCCGTGTCTGCATGTGCGCGTGCGCGTGCGCTTGCGTGTGCGTGTGCGTGTGCGTGTGCGTGTGCGTGCGCGTGCGCGTGCGCGTGCGCGTGCGCGTGCGCGTGCGCGTGCGCGTGTGCGTGTGCGTGTGGGTGTGGGTGTGGGTATGGGTGTGCGTGCGCGTGCGCGTGCGCGTGCGCGTGCGCGTGCGCGTGCGCGTGTGCGTGTGCGTGTGCGTGTGCGGGTGCGGGTGCGTGTGCGTGTGCGTGTGCGTGTGCGTGTGCGTGTGCGGGTGGGGGTGTGGGTGTGGGTGTGGGTGTGGCTGTGGGTGTGGGTGTGTGTCTGTGTCTGTGTCTGTGTCTGTGTCTGTGTCTGTGTGTCTGTGTGTGTGTGTGTGTGTGTTTGTGTGTGTGTGTGTGTGTGTGTTTGTGTGTTTGTGTGTTTGTGTGTTTGTGTGTTTGTGTGTTTGTGTGTTTGTGTGTTTGTGTGTTTGTGTGTTTGTGTGTTTGTGTGTTTGTGTGTTTGTGTGTTTGTGTGTTTGTGTGTTTGTGTGTTTGTGTGTTTTGTGTGTGTGTGTTGTGTGTGTTTGTGTGTTTGTGTGTTTGTGTGTTTGTGTGTTTGTGTGTTTGTGTGTTTGTGTGTTTGTGTGTTTGTGTGTTTGTGTGTTTGTGTGTTTGTGTGTTTGTGTGTTTGTGTGTTTGTGTGTTTGTGTGTTTGTGTGTTTGTGTGTTTGTGTGTTTGTGTGTTTGTGTGTTTGTGTGTTTGTGTGTTTGTGTGTTTGTGTGTTTGTGTGTTTGTGTGTTTGTGTGTTTGTGTGTGTGCGTGTGCGTGTGCCTGTGTGTGTGTGTAGACACCAGTCGTAGATAAGCCAGTGTCACTTCAGATGGCAACAGCGACGCCAAACTGCTTAGCAGATGCACTCCGCAGTTTAAAGCATGGTAATGTGCACCAAACGGTCAACTGGAATGTCTGTAGGCGGCTCGTGGCCTTCTTCGCAAGCGAGGCAGTCATGCAGATGTTTCCTCCTATGCTGCTGTCCAACGCCCTCCTTGATCCTAGCCACTTCAAGCGAATCTAGCCGGCATGCGCCGGCGCAGGAGAGCCCAGCGCCCCCAACAAAATAAGGTGTGCTTTGTGAGCGAGTGATGGTGCAACTGACAGATCTGCCTGCCTGAGTCAGAGCTCTGAACTTTGAACCCTGAGCTGTGAACACCTGTTGTCAGCAGGTGCTTGAACTTGACATTGACACAAGGGCGCAACATGGATGTCTGTTGCAACTGCTCTGGTTCTCTGGTTGCAGCGACTCTGCTTCGACCTCGGTCATGGCGCTCATCGTGGATCCCCCCGATGCTGAGGCCGATGTGGCTGCTGCGTGCTCTGTGTGCAACCAGAGCTACACGCATGACAAGAAGAAGTACAAGCTCGCGGAGCACTGCCACAGCTGCAGCGCACGAGTCCGGAGCATCTTGAGCAAGGCCGACGACGGGCTAAAAACCTGGTTCAAGAGCCTCAGGACGAGCGCCCCAGATGAGTATAGCAAGATCATCAAACAGTCGGAGGAGAGCGTGACGTCGGGAGGCTACTTGAGCTCAAAGTTCAACCTGGCGAGCTTCGCAGACACTCGAACGGAACTGCGAGGCAGCCGCCTCGCGGCCAAGATGAAGCTCATGAGCTTCACAGAGTACAAGGATATTATGTTTTGTTTTTGCAGTACACCCCGTCCAGTCAGTCTTGTTTTCACCAATTTGAACTCCTCATGCCGACTCATACCGGCGCACTCCGCAGGAGTGGTTCACGCTGAAAGTCCCAGAGGAGGACAGGCTGTCCTCGCAAGACGTTTTGGCAGCTTGGAAGCGTGACTTGGCAGACCTGCCAGTGTCAGTGGGTGAGGCAATGATGCCTTGACTTGATTGGGCCGGGCCTTTGCAGCGCTACCCGCAAAGCTTGAAACTGACTTTATACGCCATGGTATGCCATGGTTGGTTTTGTCGCATACCCGCATGCCGTTGTTATTCTTGATGCTTGACCAAGCCTCCACCTGAGGCGATTGCAAGAACCCGGACAAGTTCGAGGCCCAGGAGATAGAAGACATGAAGAGTGGCGAAATGAAGACAGTGGATAGTGTGTGGGCATCTCGTCATATTTGGCAGCAAGCTTTTGAATTCCGCTTTTCTTTCAATGTTGCGTTTCAGTGATGGCCGTTTGCTCAGAAGAAGAGCCCGAGGTACGCACGGGGCTGAAGAAGCAGGCGTACGAGGCCAAGGAACACGCCAAGTCGATGAGCCAGAGCTTCACGACGAACAAGGTGACGGCTGGCACCATCCAGGCGATGGCCAAGCGTGTGAGTGGCTTTGCGCCTCGGCATTCAAGCTTTTAACAAATCACGAAAGTTCACCTTGTCACTACTGGATATTTTTTCAGGGGACTCAAGCAAATGGCTGGTGTTGAGTTCTCAGCAATTGGTTTGCGTTCAATCTTCCAAGGGAAAGGTGGTCGTGTATCTGTGGAAGGGAACGTTGTACTCAGTTCCCCGCTGGCCCGCCCCCGCCCCACACCACCAGCACATTCCTGCAATCTTGCACACCTGCTTGCTGCTAGGTGACGTTCTTGTCTCCAACCCCAGTTCTGTTTAGCGCCCGAGCAATTCGGCCTGAGAGCACCCTGCCTAGGTCAGCCTTACGGCAGACTCCGAGTTCATCCGTGCCCTCAAGTACGTGGAGCCCGAATGCGATTTGGTGCCAGCCGGGTCGGCCGGGACACTCTCCGAAAAGGAGAAGAAAAGCGCTGCCAGCGCTGCCAAGAAGAAGGCAAAGCGCCCGGAGAAGCTCGTTGACTTGAGCTTGTTGAGGAGTCTGCGCGGGTCGAAGTTGAGCTGCCAGCTTTCAAATTCTTGTGTCTTCTTTCACTTTCTGACAGTTGGAGCCGCGGAGCCGAAGCCTTTGCCAATCATTCTATTCATCACTACTCATCCTGAAATACGCTCAAACCAACGAAGTTAGACACGCGGTATAAGCTTATGGACAAACCTTTGGATTTATCATTAAGAAACACTACGTGCCATTGAGTCGGGTGCTCAGACATGTTTTGTCAAGTTCCATCTTGGCCGTGCAGGAGCCAGCATACCGCGCGCCTGGATGCGACGTACCGCTTTACCTACGCAGCGTTGCAACAGGCCGTCGCTATGGCTGACAAGTTCGCAGAGAACAACACTGACTTGTGGGACAAGTTTGTGCAGCTGCGGGATGCTCAGGACGTTCCAGCTGAGAGGGTCCTGCACATGAAGGATCTTGGAGACGAAGCTGGGATTCTAAAGTGCTGCTACACCCTGGCTACCCGCAAGCACTTGTGCACACTTGCGCTGGGAAATCCCGATGCAGGCGCCGAGTGATCTTTGGGTGGCCTGGACCTGGAAAGGTGCTTTTGGGAATTTTGGGGCATGTTAGCATTCCGTTGTTCCTGCACGTACTTCTCTCGGAAACACGGTTGAAAGCAGTAACGCGAAAGCACAGCTGTGCCCCACCAAATCGCCGAAACCAGTCACGGATTACACGGGGTTAAAGGATTGAGTTATAAACCATGTCAGGAGGCGGGTCGACGGGGTCGTCCCCACAGCAGCTGGGTGAGCAAGATGTGATGAGGTGGCAGGAGGATCTGGAGAAAGCCTTAAAAAACGATGCCGCCATGCATGAGTATGCCCCTGGCGCGGTGGTCGCTAGCATGTTCAAGCGGGCCGACCACTTCGATGATTCCGAGATGCGGGAGGAGTGCCGCAACAAGATGAAGGTTCTGACGCAGCAGGCGAAGGATACCAAGCTGTTAGCCGCTGCTCTTCGCAAATGCGTGAACGAGCTGCTCAACATGCAGAAGGCGGTGACCAAGGCCAGAGACAAACTTGCGGCGAAGGCCAACCAAAAGCCAGGTAAAGTGGGAACTCTGCGCCTTGGTGTGCACGTTCTTTGCAATTCCTTGTTGCCAACCATTCAACGTTACGTTGCCAGGCCAATGAGACCTTTTCTTGCCAAACCATCTCGCTATTTTTCAGTTTGAAGCTTGGTCGATGTTTTGGCTGTGTGTCCTGTTTCTCAATTCAAATTGACCAACTGCAACTGCGGCATGAAGGGTTGGAGCATTTACGGTTGACGAACTTCAACGTGGGATGATTGACGTTATATCATCGGGGTGCAAGTTGTGTTCTGGACTTCTGGACCAAATGTATGTGCGTGTTTACGCAGAGTGCCGCTTGTGATCATGATGCGCGTCACTGCGTGTTTATGGAAAACATGCTAAATCACGCCACGCAGCAGTCTCAACTTCCCAACGAATGTGAGGATTGGGCGGGCCAATTTCAGCAAGTGTGTCACCAACGACGACTGCGACGCAATGAAGCACTTCAAGCACATCCTGGACAAACGGCCAATCCGGGTGGTCTCCAACCCGAACACCCAGGCTCCGGAGGATGGCTTGGGGGCGCTGCAGCCTGACGTTCCCTTGGTCGTGCCTGGGCTTTTAATGCGGTGTCAGCTGTAACCATGCCACCACAGATCCCACATTCATTTTGGGAATTCAGCGCGCCTTGGGGATGAACCATCAACCGAAAACAAATCTTGAGGCTGAGGGGAAGTCAGTCAAAAAAAATCCGGCGCGTAGCCGTGGACGCTAGGTGCGGAAAGGTCGGCAAGTCATCAAGCAGTGCTCGGAGCCCCACGAGGTCAAGAAGGGCCTGGACACCGCCCTGAAAGAGTTCCGTGAACACATCGCCGCAAGCGAGGTTGGCGAGAAGCAGGACCAGCGCCTCTTGGCCTTCCTGGAAGACACGGAGGTCAGTATCAAGGCGCGCGACGTGCTACGCAACCTGGTGCCGACCGCGTGGGACGACATGTGCGGCATTGAGGCCTGGCCCGCACCACCTTGTGGTAACCATCGCCAGACCGAAAAATATTGACTTTGGAGAGGGTGTTGAGGCGGTTAGACGATACCTTCCCATTTGCTTTTGAAAGGAAGGGCAGAAACCACCAATCAATCCAAACACCCAATTTGCGGTCATGTGAATCAATATGTCAGGAGCACTGACTTGACCAAGTAAATACCCTCGAAGTGCGCTAGCCTTGAAACGCTTTCCGGGTGCGTGATGAAGAGGACGCCGTACAAATCCGAGGATTTGTCAGAATATACTTTCTGATGAGGGGGGGTTCTGCTTTTGCTTTGCTTGAGCTTGAGTATTGACTTCTATGCGATCATTAGACAGTTTTGGGTCTAGGGCCTTCTTTGTCATATAGAGTAGCACGACTACCCTAGATAGAGAAAAGGGCCATTGCTGCGCGGATTGAACAGAGAGAGAGGAGAGAGAGAGAGATAGAGAGAGAGAGAGAGAGAGAGAGAGAGAAAGAGAGAGAGAGAGAGGGAGAGAGAGAGAGAGAGTCACCAGGGCACACCAAGGTTCCTCAACCTCCGTTTGACAATTCTTTTGCACTTCGCACTTCGGAAATAGATCCAAGGGACCAAGTGTACCGTTGATAGCTCAGGGGTCCCCGGGCGCCGGTCAACAGGGCGGATTAACATGCACTTTCGGGCCGTTTTAGTATGTTGACACGTTGCTTTTTAATGGCTATGCGGGGTGTGTGCTGGTGTAATGGCCTTTCTTTTGCGAACCATCTTCCTAGTTTTCTCGTGTGTTTCATTACGAAAGCTAACACTATGCTGGCATTGACGTCTCCATGCTTTGGCAACTAAGGGGGCTGGGGCCGGCTTCAGGGATTGACTTTTTCCAATGGGAGGGGAGTACTGATTTGGATAGATTCCAATGACCAATTCTTGACAAGAGTGTGGCTCACTTGATGAGATCGCCCAAAC
The DNA here is from genome assembly GCA_963377175.1 of Effrenium voratum. Taxonomy (NCBI): domain Eukaryota; class Dinophyceae; order Suessiales; family Symbiodiniaceae; genus Effrenium; species Effrenium voratum. Next base: position 65,252 of record CAUJNA010000599.1, on the reverse strand, counting down.
GCACGGCCCCGCAAGCACCATCCCACGGTACGTTCCATGCATACCGGTGCGCACGCACCGTTGCCGCAGTCCGAGCGAAGTGATCACGCATGCGTGATGCGAGTTTAGTGCTATTAGTTCTGCTGAGCGTTTGTGTAGCTGAGTATTGATTCCGCGTGCCTGGGCGCAATCGCGCGTGACCCTTCCCCGTTTGCATTGAGTCTATTTTCGACTCCGCGTGACTGAGCGTGACTGGCGTAACGGAGCGTGCCCCCCAAGTCAAAGGGAACAAGACCAGGGTTGGATTTTGACTGGTCCCCCTGCCCCCCAACAACTCTTCAGTCCGACGCTGACACCCATCTACAACTTTTGCACCTAGGGTTATTTCATTACGACCTGCTTGGGATTGGGGTTGCTATTCTGACAAAGGTCATTATTTCATTCATCCTTTTGCTTTGGCCTGGAAATGATCTTCGCGCACATGTCGGTGGCAGGTGGTTATTCCAGCCCCGTGATTTTTTTTGCCGTTCGCTGGATGCGCTGCACGCCGGTTGTTGACAATAACTTCGGCTTTGTTTTCTGGTGTCAAGCAAGGGGTGTAGGCGGAATGTTTGCCACAAGTTCTGCTTGCTTTTCAGCTATGGTTGATAATGGTGGGGCCCTGCAGCTTGCAGGAGGCTGAACTTGAGAAGAACTCCGAGGATGACACAGCCATGCAGAGCCTTCGGGGTGTGTGGTTGCTGGGCAGCCGCGAGGGGACCACCTACAATGGCATTGATGCGCAGGCGCTGCCAACAATCCGACTACAAGTCACCGGAGGCAAGATGCTCATCGCGTGTTCTGCTCTGGAGGCATCCACGTTCTGGCGTACGGAGAGCCTGCAAGACATACGACGTCACATGCAGGCGCTCCAGGCGAAAGACGTGCCAGACGAACTTGCGATGCCCTCGTTGGGCGCAGTGTTTCTTCGGACAGGAGACGTCCTAGTGCTGCCGGGCGGGTACCTGCTGCTGGAAAAAGCGGTGCACGACACTGACGTGGCCCTGAGGCTGGCATGGCTGGTGCGGTTGTCCAAGGTTGGTCTTGCTGGCACCCGTTCCAATCGTATCGATGCTTGCCTCCCACACTCTGCAGGATCTTCGGGATGCACTTGCCAGACCAGTGCAACGCCTCCTTGCGAATGGTGGCCGACCAGGCCAACTTTATTGAAGACTCGCTGTTTCAGTGCTAGTGGCAATTGAAAGGAGTGGTTGCGATGGCATCGTGTCTCGGATCTCGGGATGCTTGTGTATCAGGTAAGGGTGAAGAACTACACGGAGCTCTTCCTGAAGTGTGTCCCGGTCGCGGAAGCACAACCGCCAGTGCCCAGCATCCTGGACATGGCCGCCCGCCGGGGGAGTGACAGCGAGCAGGAGGTGCGTGGGCGATGTCACTTGTTTTGGCCCCCGGTTTCAGGTTGAGTTGAGTTGGCTGGCAATCTTGACTCTGCTTTATGTTTCCGAGTCCGAGTTTATCTTGCAGGTAGGTGAGTTGAGTGGTGGGAGTGTCCATGTAAATCATTCCCGGAAATTGGTAAGGTTATAAGAATCTCACCCAAGAAGGGGCCGAGCACCGGCGCCAGCTGCTAGCTTGGGGGGCATGTGCAAGGGGACCTTTGTGATGGCAGATGTATGTTATATATATATATACATATGGCTTCCGTTCAAAAAGGCCGGCTAAGGAGCTACATACAGTACGTGCATAATTCCTGTTGCGTCTTGGCTTTTCCTTTTCGAAATGAAGCGGGCCCCCACCTAAATCATGTAAATCCCACCGGCAGCGCTAGCCCGGCGCCAGGGCTGGGGCTTCATATGAGTGCTGGCCAAAGCGTCACCCTCAACTCTAACCCTCAAGTAGTATCATACTTCATGCCTGCTTTTGGTCTGGCGGAGTCGCCGTAGGCCTTGGGCAGTGCTCTTGGTCCACAAAAATCTAAGCCTTCAACCCAATAGCCAATAGCCTAAAGTGCCGTACAGTACTTCGTGCCTGCTTTAGGTCTGGCGGAGTCGCCGTAGGCCGTAGGCAGTGATCTTGATGTCCCTTATAAAGCTCCACCAACTGCTCCACCAATATTTAAACCCTCAACTCTAACCCTCAAGTAGTATCATACTTCATGCCTGCTTTTGGTCTGGCGGAGTCGCCGTAGGCCTTGGGCAGTGCTCTTGGTCCACAAATATCTAAGCCTTCAACCCAATAGCCTAAAGTGCCGTACAGTACTTCGTGCCTGCTTTAGGTCTGGCGGAGTCGCCGTAGGCCGTAGGCAGTGATCTTGATGTCCCTTATAAAGCTCCACCAACTGCTCCACCAATCTTTAAACCCTCACCTTTAACCCTCAAGTAGTATCATACTTCAAAAGTTGAAAACATAGGCAAGTTGAGGAAACGTTGCAGGATGTGGAACTGGAAGCCCATGAGGGCCCTGGTGCCGCGGATGCAGCGGGCTCAAAGACGGACGCGAAGCTGGAGACCGAGAAGATTGACAAAGAGTTTCATGCTCACGCCGCGGACGCTGAGGCACACGCCAAGCTTCCGACCGACAAGATCGATGCAGAGGTTTCCGCTGGCGCCTCGGGCGCTGAGCCGGACGCAAAGTTGAAGAGCAACGAGGCGATTTTGGACGGGTAGATGTTTTTAATTTATTTTGTTCACCCAACACTTATTTTATTCACCACCCTTACCCTTCATAATAACAACGGCCTCCCCAAAGAACGTTATGATTTTCTACAGCTGCGCAGGGCGTGCTGAAGACCGAGAAGATTGATGCAGAGGTTCCTGCTGGCGCTACGGGCGCTGAGCCGGACGCGAAGTTGAAGAGCAACGAGGCACAGTTGGACGGATAGATGTTGTTGTGTTTCTTCACTCATTTTGCCACCACCCGCACCCTTCACAATGACAACGGCCTGAATCCTGAACGCAGTGATTTTCTACAGCTGCGCAGGGCGTGCTGGAGACCGAGAAGATTGATGCAGAGGTTCCTGCTGGCGCTACGGGTGCTGAGCCGGACGCGAAGTTGAAGAGACAGTTGGACGGATAGATGTTGATGTTGTTGTGTTTGTTCACTCATTTTTCCACCACCCGCAGCCTTCATAATGACAACGGCCTGAATCCTGAACGTAGTGATTTCTACAGCTGCGCAGGGTGTGCTGGGGACCGAGAAGATTGATGGAGAGGTTCCTGCTGGTGACACGGGCGCTGGCGCTGAAATCGACGCGAAGCTGGAGACCAAACGAATCGATGGAGAGGTTCCTGCTGCTGAGCCGGACGCGAAGTTGAAGAGCAACAAGGTGCAGTTGGACGGATAGATTTTGTTATTCACATGTTCATCTTTTTATCCACCCTTCATAATGACAACGGCCTCCCCAAAGAATGTTGTCATTTTCTGTAGCTGCGCAGGACTTGCTGGAGACCATCCCGGAAGCGGTTCCTGCTGGCGCCGCGGGCGCGCAGCCGAGCGAGAATTTGAAGAGCAATAAGGCACAGCGCAGTTGGACGGATAGATGTTGATACGTATTTAGTTCACTCATTCTTATCCAGTACCTTCATCGTAGCAACGGCCTCCCCATACAACGTTGTGTTTTTGGATAGCTGCGCAGGGCGTGCTGGAGACCGAGAAGATTGATGCAGAGGTTCCTGCTGGCGCGGGCGCTGAGCCGGACGCGAAGTTGAAGTGCAACGAGGCGCAGTTGGACAGATAGCTGCTGTATTCTTGGTTTTCACTAATTTTTCCACCACCCACCCTGACAACGGCCTCCCCAAAGAATGTTGTCATTTTCTATAGCTGCGCAGGACGTGCTGGAGACCATGCTGGAGACCGAGAAGATTGATGCAGAGGTTCCTGCTGGTGCGGGCGCTGAGCCGGACGCGAAGTTGAAGAGCAACAAGGCACAGTTGGACGGATAGATGTTGTTGTGTTTCTTCACTCATTTTGCCACCACCCCCGACCCTACCCTTCATAATTCCAACGGCCTCGGCAAAGAACGCTGTGATTTTCTACAGCTGCACAGGGCGTGCTGGAGACCGAGAAGATTGACGCAGAGGTTCCTGCTGGCGCTACGGGCGCTGAGCCGGACGCGAAGTTGAAGAGCAACGAGGCACAGTTGGACGGATAGATGTTGTTGTGTTTCTTCACTCATTTTGCCACCACCCCCTACCCTACGCTTCATAATTCCAACGGCCTCCCCAAACAACGTTGTGTTTTTCGATAGCTGCGCAGGGCATGCTGGAGACCGAGAAGATTGATGCAGAGGCTCCTGCTGGCGCTGCGGGCGCTGAGGCGGACGCGAAGTTGAACAGCGACAAGGCGCAGTTGGACGGAACGGCGCTGTTGTCTATTTGGTTCACTTGCTTTATCCACCACCCCCTGCCTTCATCAAATTCAACCTCAGACCATTTGAGCCAAATGCCTCCTCCATTGGAAGGCGAGCCAGCCCCAGCAAGAGGCGGTGGCGAAAAAGAAGGCCCGCCAGGCCCGTGAGGCTGCAGTCCCAGAGGCCAAGGCAAAGGCAAAGGCGCGGCCCAAGCCGGAGCCCAAGCCGGAGCCCAAGCCGGAGCCCAAGCCGGAGCCCAAGGCGAAGGCTGGCCGGAAGAGAAAAGAGCCCCCGTCTGGCAACATCAGCCAGATGTTCAAATCGAAACGGTAGTGTGCAGTTTTGATGCGAGAAGCGGAAAAAAGAGTGCGGGCTGCAGGGCAGTATCTGAGTCGAGCCCCTGCCAAAAGGGATGGATAAGTGTTTTACTACAATTTTTTAGTCTGGGTTGCAGGTGTTACTTCTTTCTGCCCAACGTATTGAAAACACTTATTCATCCCTTCCCGCAGGGGGCTCGTGCAATTTAGCAATGAGTTGTGCTGGGCGGGGCCATTTTTTGTCAGAGAGCATTGCTTAGCGTTGATCATCTTCTGTGTGAGGTCGTCCCCCCCAAATCACATTGTGATCCGCAGATTAACTTGGAAACCCCCAAACGAATGATTGAGGAGTCTCCTTCTGGCAGTTTGGCGTCCATGTTAACTGCGACATGAGCATCAATGGGCGCATTCACGCTTACGAGCGTATGGGCGGCCCGGATCAACACTCAATTGAAAGCACATGCGTCACAAAGATACCCTCCCCAAAAAGTCTGCGAAGCTGTTGACAATGCGTAGGGCAGAACCTCAACAAGCACTTCGGCAGTAGCCTAACTGCAAGCCTGAGAGTAAGACTACGGAATCCCAGTTGCCCAGGTCTACCTTTGTTCCTTTCCCTTGGGACGGGGGCTTCTCGTTTCAAATTTCAGAAGGTGCCCGTTTTACCCATGGGTGGTCTGAGTAATTTGCATTACAGAGGGGCTCGGGAATGCGACTTTCAGGATGAAGCCGCGGCGGCAGCCCTAAAAACCGCGGCGGAGGCGGGTGGTGGCATGCGTGGGGGGAGGGGGGCGTTCTGGAGCCTCAAAGGGAACTTATATGGAAAACCACATTTTTCGGATTTGCCCGTTCCCCCTTTTGGAGGCTTCAAACGAAAGCCGTGATTTGTGTTGGGGCGGGGCGATGCCATATTCGTTTAGCGTTGATAATCTCATGTGTGAGGTCGTCCCCCCAAATCACTACGGGCAATCTCAACAAATGCCCGTTCGGCGGTTGGTCAGACAATTGCATTATACGCAGTCAGAATTCCCAAAGAAAGCCTCGGCGAATCCCCCATATAGATATGAGGACATGCTGTGTTCAATTTGTACCGTGTTTCTCGTTGCGAAAGGCAGAAAGTCTCGCATTCATTCTTCCACTCATATGATATGTAGGGTGCAGGATACGGATGTTGTGCCATCTGCGAAAGCGGTAAATTCCCTGTCTCAAAGACTTGCTTACAGGGCTGCCTTTTAAATATCGAAATTGGACAAGCCCCAATTTTTTCTCCCAAGATCTCCCAAGTGCAAATGGATTACTCTTGGAGGAACCCACTCCCAACGCCCTCTCATTTTGGTCGTAGTTTCTGACTCATTCTTAGTCGTAATCAGTTTTTGGGGCCGTTTTCAAGGTTTTCGGCCCGCCCCCGCTCAGGTTGGTCGTAGTTGCTGAATCATGTTGGCCGTGGTTGCTCATTTTGGTTGCAGTTCCAAAACCAGGCCGAATCACTTTCGCTCAAATCAACTCGACTCAGCTCAACTTGGGCCAACGGCTGCGGCTGAAAATCATGACATGTTTCTGCGAAAAGTGTTGAAAGAAAGAACTAGAACCGGCAGAGGCCGATTCGGGAAAGGGCCGGAGCGTTGAAGCAGATCCCAGTTTATGGCCTCAAAGTGGGGTTTCCGCGTTTTGTCTCCAAGTGGGATATGGGTGGCCCTCAAAATACCCTTGGCTTTTTCTGTGGCTCTCCTGATAAAGCAACCTAGAAGGGGCTATCCCCCAAAAGCGGGTCTTTGGCGAGGCAACGTTTGCTTTGCCTTTCGCAGGCAGAGAAGCCCGCGGAGGCTGAGGCCGGCGAGTGAACCGGAAGGTTGCCGGCCAAAACTTGCTTCAAGAAAATCAAGCACACTATCGCCAACCAACAAAACGCATATTGGCCTGCCGAATTTCTTGGTTTCTTGCATTTCTTGGATTGTTGCCTTTTTTTGTTTGGTTTGTTGCCGTATGCTTTACGTTTCCCCAATCCAGGCGTTTGGCCAAGGGTCCGAAGGGTTGGGCGCTGAGATGCTGGGACTGAGTCTTTTGGCTGCTGCGCAGGGGCGCGGGCATTGTGATGGAATTGGGCGATCCGCGAAACTTGATTTTTGACAACCCGGTGACCGGGAAGACATGGATGGATGCGGAACAAGATAAATGCAGTTGCCAAAGCAAGAAGGCAGATCCGTCCGGTTGAGCTTGTCAGTTCTGACCCTTCTGAGATCACCAGCGAGCAAGAGCAGTTTTGCTTGGCATTGTGCATTTGTTGGCCCGCGCCGGGCTGGCAGCCCGGCAATTCCGGCTGACACGCAGGTGGAAATTGTGGAAATTCGGATTTTGTCTAGGTCCCCCCGTAGTGCCCTCTTGCCCTTTTTTTGGGGAGAGTTCCCCTCTGAAATAGACTGCAGAAGAAAAGGGTACCCTTATTCTAATCTACGGACAAAGAGAGGTCGACCAAGGGAGGATTCCCCTGCTGACTCGCGTGCTTGCGCCGTGGTGTTAGTAGCTGCTGGTTTGCCCGCCAGTGCACGAGCATCAGATAGATGTGCTTGGGGTCGGTCAGGTGGAGCTGGTCAGTTCTAGCCTTGCAAGGTCGCATGAGCGGTGAGCAACCGCCATGACTCTCGAGAGTTTGTATTGCTCGACCCACTTCTATTTGACACTCTTGGCTGTGTCAGGCAGAAAGCCCAGCGACCCCCGCTGACGCGCAGGCGGGAATTCGGATGCGTTGCGTCGGCCGTGGACAGAATCAGTTCCAACGGGTGGGGTTGCTGCTGGATCGTGTGCCGGCACAGTTGGACACTTTTCACACTGCCCTGAGTTTCCCACAGACAGATGTATGTAGTGGTTCGCTGAAGATAAGCTACATGTACCAGACTTGGTAGTTATATTTTAGTTGGTGGTATTCCATAACTTTGTTTGAGAACTGTTTGTAATGCTACGCATACTTGCTTATAGCTATTGATGACGTTCTGTGACTTTCTGCAACTTTTTGCGTACTGAGTTTTGGCTGGGCAAACTTGAGAAGTTTGAAGCGCCTGCCTGGCATGAGAGAGAAACAAGAAAATATCACTGCTCGAGCTCGCTTAGAAAGGTCAAGCGAAGAGTCAAATTTATGCAAAACTTTCACATCAACGCTTACTGCAGGGGGTCGGGGGTTTGTGGGCCACAAGCCTGACCGACCCATCAGAAGTTGCAAGAAATTAGACAAGGCTATACACAGTTGTGCAAAGACGCTAAAAGTTACGAAATAGGTACAGTTGTAAAAGCACTCGGGAAAACATAGGATTGCTGGTTTTGCGCTTGCGTGCCTGCAAGGCCATTTATTGGCGCATTAGTTAGCTGTCCAGCTCCAGCGGTGTTTGAGGCAGAAAGCATGCCATTTTGAATAGATTGCAAACCACCAAGCGTTCAAACATGCCTTTGTCCACCGTGCAACGCTCACGCATGCTTCCACCATGCAGGCGTGTTCTCACATAAAAGCCCATGAGTGGTTTGCGTTGCACGCATTATGAGGCGGTATAGTCCAAATGCACGCACACAGGACACTTCGCGCGGCGTGTGCGCCTTGAGTGCGCGACGCATCGCGGCACGTCGAGGAGTGTCATGGAGGGAGAAGATGGTAGGAGTTGTTTTTAAGGTCGTTCGAGTAGAGTTGGCCAGTTCTAACCCTTGCCAGATCTCATGAGTGCAGAGCAAACGAAGCGCCGTGACACTGGGGAGTCTGCATTGTTTGACCCACTTCTATTTGACACTCTTGGCTGTGTCAGGCAGAAAGCCCAGCGACCCCCGCTGACACGCAGGTTCGGAATTCGGATGCTGCGTTGCGTGACTCTGGGTGAACGGTTGGACGCTGTTCACACCGGCATGAGTTGCCCACATCTGCCTTTAGTGGGGTTGGTCAGCTCTCCTTGCGAGATCTCACAAGCGGTGAGCAAGCGCCAGCTACTTTGCATTAATTGGTGTGAGGCAGAAAGCCCAGCGACCCCCGCTGACGCGAAGGCGGGAATTCGGATGCGTTGCGTCGGCCGTGGACAGAATCAGTTCCAACGGGTGGGGTTGCTGCTGGATCGTGTGCCGGCACAGTTGGACACTTTTCACACTGCCCTGAGTTTCCCACAGACAGATGTATGTAGTGGTTCGCTGAAGATAAGCTACATGTACCAGACTTGGTAGTTATATTTTAGTTGGTGGTATTCCATAACTTTGTTTGAGAACTGTTTGTAATGCTACGCATACTTGCTTATAGCTATTGATGACGTTCTGTGACTTTCTGCAACTTTTTGCGTACTGAGTTTTGGCTGGGCAAACTTGAGAAGTTTGAAGCGCCTGCCTGGCATGAGAGAGAAACAAGAAAATATCACTGCTCGAGCTCGCTTAGAAAGGTCAAGCGAAGAGTCAAATTTATGCAGAACTTTCACATCAACGCTTACTGCAGGGGGTCGGGGGTTTGTGGGCCACAAGCCTGACCGACCCATCAGAAGTTGCAAGAAATTAGACAAGGCTATACACAGTTGTGCAAAGACGCTAAAAGTTACGAAATAGGTACAGTTGTAAAAGCACTCGGGAAAACATAGGATTGCTGGTTTTGCGCTTGCGTGCCTGCAAGGCCATTTATTGGCGCATTAGTTAGCTGTCCAGCTCCAGCGGTGTTTGAGGCAGAAAGCATGCCATTTTGAATAGATTGCAAACCACCAAGCGTTCAAACATGCCTTTGTCCACCGTGCAACGCTCACGCATGCTTCCACCATGCAGGCGTGTTCTCACATAAAAGCCCATGAGTGGTTTGCGTTGCACGCATTATGAGGCGGTATAGTCCAAATGCACGCACACAGGACACTTCGCGCGGCGTGTGCGCCTTGAGTGCGCGACGCATCGCGGCACGTCGAGGAGTGTCATGGAGGGAGAAGATGGTAGGAGTTGTTTTTAAGGTCGTTCGAGTAGAGTTGGCCAGTTCTAACCCTTGCCAGATCTCATGAGTGCAGAGCAAACGAAGCGCCGTGACACTGGGGAGTCTGCATTGTTTGACCCACTTCTATTTGACACTCTTGGCTGTGTCAGGCAGAAAGCCCAGCGACCCCCGCTGACACGCAGGTTCGGAATTCGGATGCTGCGTTGCGTGACTCTGGGTGAACGGTTGGACGCTGTTCACACCGGCATGAGTTGCCCACATCTGCCTTTAGTGGGGTTGGTCAGCTCTCCTTGCGAGATCTCACAAGCGGTGAGCAAGCGCCAGCTACTTTGCATTAATTGGTGTGAGGCAGAAAGCCCAGCGACCCCCGCTGACGCGCAGGCGGGAGTTCGGATGCTGCATCGCGTGGGTTATTGTCGCTGTTGAACGGTTATACACTGTTCACACTGGCGTGAGTTGCCCTCAGGCAGAAGTGGTAGGAGTTCATTTTAAGGTCGTTCGACTGGAGTTGGTTAGCTATAGCTCTGGCAAGATGTCACGTCCATCCGACTTGACACTTATTATTCCTTGACTCACTTCCTCGAGTCAGGCAGACAGCCCAGCAACTCCCTTTGACACGCAGGTGGAATTCGGATGTTGCATGGTGTACGCCATGGACTAAAAGGGGAGTTTAGTCTCTGAGACGCAGGTGGGAATTCGGATGTTACACTTTGTGCACCGTGGACTAACTGGGGAGCTTCCGGTCACTCGCCATCCCCTGTTGTTTGTCAGACATGACTTTTGAGATACTTGGGTCGGGTTGGTTGGGTGAAGTTGGTCTGTTCTAGCTTGCGAGAACATACGATTAGGAGCCGTGAAGAGCGTTTCTCACACTTGACACTTGACACTTTGGATAGTCAGACCGAACAGTCTTGGCCGCGTCAGGCAGACAGCCCAGCAACTCCCTCTGAGACGCAGGTGGGACTTCGGATGCAGTGTTGCGCGGGCTATGAGTGTCCCCCGCAGACTTGTATGCCGGCGCCCTTGCAGTTGGACACTTGCCATAGCTTTAACGAACTCGCAGCAGATGTTGTTTGCGTCTGTCGAGTTTGGTTTGTTGTTTCTGGCCCCTGCATGATCTCGTGCGTGGCGAGATGCGCCCTTTTCGCTGCTTGAACAGTCCTTGACACGTCAGGCAGATAGCCCAGCGACCCCCTCCGACACGCAGGTGGGCATTCGGCCAGTGTGGGACGGTTCGCACGGGGAGAACGCAAGGACAATCACCTCCCTCATCCCCCCTCGGCATCTCCCGGGATGCAGACCACAAGCAGAATGCCAGCGCCGTTTGAGAAAAGATAAATTACGGTCTCTTTGGGTTGCAACAGTACAACCACTACCCCGATGGGACTCCTGGAAAAGAAGGGGTGGAGTGTGAGAGAGCTACTCTCCTGCAGCTCAAAATGGAACGCAAAAGCCATCATTTGGCAGGAAACTCCTTTGTGAAGGAAGCGTCGGTTCAGGTGACATCGGAGCTGGAGAGGACTATGACTCCAAAGAAGGAAGAGTCGGGGGCTGAAAGCGTGTTTGGCTCCTTCTAGCCTCCAAGCCTCAATATGTCTGGACACTTATGGGTAGGGACCGTTTTCTACCCAAAGTTTCACTCGTTGCTTTGGAAGCTTTTGGTTGCAAGTTGGTGTTAGGGGCCCTTGCTTTAGCTTTCCCTTCCATAGGATGGCTGTGCCCTCACATCTCACCCATGGAACCATCAAAGAACCAAGCTGATTCAAAGAATCCCCGTGTAAACTTTGAAGCACTCTAAGAATAAGGGCTACACACACATATATATATATATACATATATATATACATATATATATATATTGAATTAAGATAGGCTGAACGACTTGTTAAAGCGAACAACAAATCTAGCCTATGATGTTTATAGCAATAGAGCCGGCCGAGCCGGTGGGGGGAAATTTCAATTCGTTGTCTTTTCTTGCTCTTTGTCCTCGTTCATTTTGTTTCTTTTCATGCATTCTTTCCTTGTCTCTTCGTTTCTCTTCTGTCTTTCTGTCCTTCTCTCTGTCTTTCTCTGCCTCTATCTGCTTATCAACCCAGCAGGTCAGTTATCTATCTTACCACCAAGCGGTAGCAATTCAGGCCAAAAGGGGGCCAAAGTAGATTGGGAGTGGGGGGCCAAGGTAGGTTGGGTGGGGGGCGGGGGGAGGGGGCATGTTCAGCTTCGCTGAATATGGACCATAAGAACGGCTGGGTAGTAGTGGGCGGGAAATCATCAGAGGGGCCGAAAAGTGTCGAAACTGGCCATGATCATGCGCATCGATTATTGATGGTAGGGCGCCCTTGTTGTGGTAATATTGCCAGTTGTCCATGCAATTGGAACCCCGAATTAATACCTTTCTGTTTGATCCAGGGTCAACATGGATTTATCGAGCCAGCCGAGTTCGATGTCTCAGCGCCGGAATGAATTCTGAGGCCCAAGGAGATTACCTGGTCCTCCTTGAGCGTGGCCACCGGAGATGTGCAGGACATGTTGCTTCAAGTCCACAAGTGGTTGGGGAGGTCTGAGTGTTGTTTCGGCATTAAATCAGTTCAGTGGAAAGCTGAAGGGACCAACCATGCTTGGCATTTTCTGCAGGGAGCACCCACCTGAAAGCCTTTTTCGGCCTGTTTTCATTTCTCTGAAATAGTGCTTTACTCTGCTTCACTTGTGGTTTCCCCGCGTAAAGCTATCCAAACATGAGCCGTGCGCATACACGCGCCGGTCAAACGGAATGGCTGGGGCATGATCCGGTCAAATAGGACGGACAACGCTTTAACGAACACCTTTTGTTGTAGGAACCAGGGCAATGCGGACCGCGATAATTGCTGCGGCTGCCTTTTCGCTGATTGCTTTCTGAAGGTGGGGGGTTGGATCCAAGTCTTCATTTACGGTCTTGTTCGTTTTCATTCGACCTTCTTTGGCCGCAGGCAGGCTTACCAAACTCTTGTTCGGCCCAAATCGTTGCGGCGGGGTGTTTTGAGGCAGCCTTGCCAGAATTTGATATACAGGGCAGCCCTTCTGCAAAAATCCAAGCAGGTGTCCGGCTCAAGTTTTATTGGGTTCCCCCCAACCACTACTACTGGGGCTCACGGTGGAGTGAAAACCGTACGTGAAATTGAAGTGTAATTATTGCTGGCATGCTTTCATACACGGTTTTAGCGTAGTTCCCAACCGCTGTGATACGGACATTGCTACGAATTCAAGAGGGGCATTGCGGCCCGCTACTCCCAAGAAAGCTTTAAGCGTTTCTCACACGACTCCTTTCGAACCTTCCAAGGTTTGGGGATAATGCTTCATGCGTTTAGACCCCCATGGGGACTCACTGGATGTATTTCCCACCAACACGAGAAGACTCACAAGAAAATCCCTGCCCTTTGCCCACTCGCAAGGGCGCCGCGAAACTGACTAGCAGTGACTCTTTAAGGGCTACCCTCCGAACGGCCCATGTGGCGATGCGGGCCATGCAGGCCGCATCCCACCTTCCTTGAAAATGGAAGTGGGGGAGGGGGGTGACTGGAATTCCATTTATATAGTTCCATTTTCCCTTAAACAACAAAAACAACTAGATAGATGGAACTGGGGGACCCCCACCCCCCTCCCCCCCACCCCCCTGGCTCTGTGACGCCGCAGGAGAGCCTCGAGACGGCTGTGCAGTACACCGCAATGGCCCAGGGCTTGCGAGAGAAGGGCCTCATCTCCCGCGCCATCAGGAGAGACGCAGAAACCGAGGTCTACCTCGCTCGTGAAGCGCCAGTGTGTTTTGGCGCTTTGGTGTGGTGGTAGGGAAAAACGGGGAAACCGGAGGAAACCAAAGGAAATCCTTGGGTTGTCGCAAACAAGCTGAAAATCCCAATTTACCCACACGAGCAAACGAGCCTGGAGGTGTCCAATCACGCAGGTGCGGTGCTTTCTATTTGTTTAGCGCTTTCGGTTGGCGGTTCCAAGGGAAAACCACAAGGAAAGAACGGGAAGCCAACGAATGGATTTGTCCCAGACTTCTTTTATTTTTTCCGCGGGGTTGGTTCAGCAGCTTCCATAAATCAATGGCCAAGGTGCCCTTCTTCCCTGTTGGGGGGTGACAAGGTCGAAACGCATCGCCAACTTTGCGCGTGCCAGGAATGATTTGGGCCTGTCCCTCTAATTGGGAACCTCCAGCATCCTCAAACTCACTTGCCCAAAGCGAATTGACCTTTTTGGTTTCCCTTGTTGGGTCATGGTTTAGTTATGGCCCCAAAAGGTCAACCTTTCATTTCTGGATGCTGTTGGCAACTGAGTAAGGCCTGTCTTATAGAGGGTATTTCAGGGTTTCATTTTTTTGGTTTTTCTCCTTGGGTGGTTTATGAACATCAGCTTGCGGCTGCTTGTTTTGTTGTGGGCCAAGGGGAGCTGCATGTGGGAGCTAATTATCCCCGGCCATTGAACACAGCACCCTTGGCTCCGATGGCGCCCCCTCTCGCCCTTGGAGGTCTACTGAACCTTTGGCAAGGAACCCTACTCTACGAATTAAGGCGTGCAATCTCGCGACGGAACTCAAACAGGAACCATCAACTAAAGACTCACACAGGAACCATCTGCAAAACCATGGGTTGCACGTTTCTATCCCACAAGCAGGGGGTGTAAGCCAAGAACGAGAGGACACTAAATCCCTTTCAGGTGCCTTTTAACGTGGGTTTCATACCAGGGTTCATGTGAGCTGGGCTGGTCTGGTCATGAGCCCTTTTTGTTGTATAACCGTCGTGCGGGGACTTGTAGAGGAAGCAATGGCCATATTCCAAAGCACGAGCTCTCGCCATGGTTTCGCTGGAGGGAGGGGGGGTTCATACATTTTGCCGGATGGGCCACACCAGTCCAACCGCAGACCAAGCAGAGTTCCCTCAAAAACCCCATGTTGGAATTCGCACTTTTGACGGGAGAACCCGGTGACCCCTGCCCATGAGTTGCCGGTTCTCAGCAGGAAAGAGAAATGGAATGACCCATATCAACCGTCCCCTTTGGTTTCCTTTCAGGGAAATCCCAAGCGGTTCATTCACAACACCCGGTCTCGGTCATTCCCTGCCAACTGACCACCAGCAAGATGTGCTTGATGGCGTCAGGATGATGGAGCGCGCCTTGATGATCACCCAGCGCTCAGAGCTGGAGCATCCCACCCTGGCCTTGGCGCCTCGTTGGTTGGGCGGGCTTAACCAGTTGGCTTCCAGGGCCCCGGAGGTACCTAAGAAATTTCCGCCTGTCAACCATCACGAGTGTGTCCTACACGGGAGCCGTCTACGTTTTCAGATTTGTTGGTTTGTGCAAGCCGGGCTGGGACAAGTGCAAGCAGCAAATGTTGAATTTGGGTGATGTGGTGAGGGACCCTCAGATGCAGGCCCTTGAGGAAGGTGTGCGGGCGTCGTGCTGCACAAAGTCTCGAAGGATCCTTTCTCATCTTAAGGGTTGGTGAAGGAACTAAGTTTGCGGGGATGGGTATCAAAGCGCGCTTCGATGGAGGCCCTTGATTTCCAAACATGGGATCATCAGATCCTCGACTTGTCCAAGGCAAACATTGGAGCCTTCTAGTTTCTAAACCCGACTAAAGGTGTCTTTCGAAGGAAAACCTTGAGTTTGGGTTCTTTTTGACTTTGCTGGGATGGGTGGTTTGTTTGTTTTTTCCCAGGCCCCTATTCAGCACCCAGTGCGGCACGCCTCAAGATAAAACCCGATCGTCCCCTGACTTTTCCATGCTGGGTCTTGTCTTCTGTGGAACGCACCTTGGTGTTGGCTGAAAAACCAAAGAGACACCACCCTCGCCTTTTGCAAGCCCAAGCCTTGGCCTTTCTCGGACCCCATCTGGTGAGGACGAGTTGTCCGTATGTCTCAGAAGCGGCTCATGGTGTGCCACATTTGAGTGCAGATTGTGTGCAAGCGCGAGGACGGGCGTGCAAACGAGCTCCATCAAGGACATGGTTACTTGCAAGTGGCCAAAATTGCCACCACCTTCCAGAAGACCAACGCTGTTGCATGAAGTGCTTTCAGCGAATCGCTTCATCGGGTCACATCTTTGCAGCAGACTGGTAAGGTTACCAAAGCAACGGCCGAGTCTGAGTACATCAAGACCAAGCGAAAATCGAATGTCAGATACTACACACAGGGCAAACACTTGCCGCGGGCAAAGTGCGGTCTCTGGCAGCCTTGGCTGCCTTGGCCCCGCTCAGAAAGGCAGCGGTTAGGCTGGCTCAAGTGGAAGATGCATGTCTGCCGCAGTTTGCGGAGCCCATGTTCAGACGCAAGCTTTTGGTTCCTTGTGGCCCCACCCATGGCGAATATCGTTTTTTGTGCCTCCTTCAATGTCACGTTTGCAACAACATGAATTGTTTGTACATGCGGCGCGTTGCATTGCACGACATGTATTTCCATCTAGCCAGTCCAGTGCTTATCAGCAGACTGTAGTTCGTTCAACTCTTGCAACCAAGTGTTGCTAATTACGATTGGGCACACTTCATAGAGAAACTTGTGATGGGACAGAATGTTGGTCGAGGAGTGGCCCAAAGTGACCTCTTCAACCCCGCCCTGCATAAGTTTCTTCTGCCTGGGGCACATTTCACAGGAGGCTTCGTCAAAAATAGTTGTTTCGTTTGGGCAGTGCGAGGCCTGCAGGTCAGGCTCCAAAACATCGGCGCAATTTGATTTTGAGGGCCTTGCTTTCACCCAGCAAACTGCGCGTGTAGATGGTCTTACCGGCTTCTTGGGCTGCTTTTGTTGGAGACATGCTGAGACTCTATAGGCTTGGGCCCACCTACACCTTGCGGGGTTGGTTTGGTCCCCTGCAAGGTGTTCTTGCTTTGTTGGGAACCGGAATCCAGAGTCCGAAGCTGCGTGTAGGATCCGAACACACCCGACAGAGCGGAATCACTTGCTTCAGATTGATTGAGCCGAACCTTGGGATACAGATCGGGGGGCTGGCTGCCACATAGATTGACCGAGGTTCAGACCCCAGTAACAAGCCCATCCGGTTGAGGAAGCCTGCAAAGTGCGCCTGGTCTTCGCCGCCTACTTGTCGGAGGGATACCGGCACAGGGAGGCGCTGAGGATCATCAAGGACGAGATGGGTATGGCTCAAACTAAACGATCGGAGGGGCAAAAAAAAGATGGCACCGATTACACGCGGGTAAGTGAATTAGTTCAATCAACCCAGGGTTCGGTTCGTGTCTCGGCACGATGTTTCCAAGGTACCTTGACGTTGACTGAGCCACCCGGGTTGCAACATGTTTCATGTTCCATGGTATTCTGCGTCAAAATCGGGGACCCCCGAAAGCTTTCAGCCACTGTAAGGATATCCTTAGAAAAGCACCCGGAAATGTTGAGCTCTCAAATTTGCTCTTGGTTGTTTCTCTTTGAAACAGACTTCAGGAGTCAGGAGGCTTTGCCTGTTCGAACCCAAACCGAACTTTCAGGTTCTGGATGGAGGCTTCTAGTCTTTGCACCACCCTCACTAGCATAAACCGGGAAGTTCTACACTGGGGGCCCGTCGCCTTTATCGTCCCAATAGCAAACCCATTTCCGGCTGGCAATCAACCCCGTGACTGTTTGCAATCCAGGGTTGTCCTCCTGGGCTGCAGGAATCGGATTTGGGGGTTGCACAAAATGATACCAAACAAATACCAAATGTTGTAGAGGACCACGATTTAGAGAACCCCCCTCGGTTTCATCGATTTTTCTCAGCTGGAAGGTTAGCGGTGCCCTAAGCAGCTTGGTTGTGGTTCGGAGCAGAGAGGGTTCCGGAGAATTCCAGAACCTAAGCTTACTTCTTGGAGTGGTGTTTATAGAGAGACACCCCTTAGGCTGCATGTGTGAGACAGCTGTTTTGGTGCGGAGATGCGCCTCCATTGCTTCAGGAGGCGCAGGAGAGCTTGACGCGGCTCATGCACTGGGCGGTGCAATGTCCTGAGGATATGGCGGTGCAGGATTGGTCGATCGTCCGGGACGGTCCTTTGGGTTCACTTCACTGTTCTTGGTAAGTTGTTCTGTTCATTTTTGGAATGGGGCTGCAACAAACAACGTGTTTTTGCTACCATACCAAGGGTTAGGAAGACCAAAAAAACTCAGTTTCCATTTTCAGGTGAAAACTATCGCAAGGCACCTGTTTGAATGCTTTGCCTTGGGCGGGGATGTTAAAAGGGACATAAGAAGGAATTCAGGAGTTAGCTAACTAAGTGGTTGGCAAGCCCCAGTCAAGCTCAAGTTACCCCCCCTGAACCTCAACACGAAGTCCCCAAAAAGAACAATTCGCTGCACATAATGGTTTTAAGGTTCTATGTTGTTTTGGGGAGCAAGCCCCCGCAAACAAGGGTTGGGCAACATTAGTTTGAACACCACGACACCTGGTCCAAATGAAAAGGAAACCCAAAGCAGGTTGTTTTAATACTGGTCTGCAGTTCCTTGGGTCAAACACTTAGCGATCACCCCCAAACAACATAATCTGTGATTAGCCATGGTTAATATCATCATCAGGGATGTCGCGTTAGTGACCGACCTGTGGTGTTTTGGCTCAAGTTTTGGGTTCCGTCGCGCCTCGAATGGGCGTCGCCGAACCCCTGCGTCGACCGACGGCATCTCGGGGGAGAAAGAGACCTCGGGCCGCCGCCAGGTTGGTAGGGACCAGTCGTGCGGCCTGTTGTCGACCAAGGTTGCGGGTTAACCCTTTTCTTGTTTGGTTTGTTTTCCTTTGGTTGTTGTTCTCTGGTGTGTGGGAAACCCTGATCTTTGGGACCGGGGATTGGTTTGCTTTTGGGGAACCTTTCTTTTGTGGCTTGTTTACCCCAACTTACCCATTGCCTGGGCACAGGCTCGTGCCCGAATCACAGGTTATCAGCCGTAGGACTTTCCTACGCGCTTGAGACCATCAACTACAAGCTCTATGTCGACCCCACGATCTCGCAGGAGCGTCGTGGATGAGGAGGCCATCCTAGGTGGCCTCCGCTCAGGTGAGGACCTGCCGGACTATGACTACGAGGATTTCGAAGCAGGTTCAACAGGTCAGGACCGCAGGGGTGAAGATCCCGGTAGGGATACACCCAGGAGCCGTGGCAGGTACGCCGACGATGGAGACGATCGTATTTTCCGCCAGGCCACTGATGACGAGCAGACACGAAGGGTTTACTCCGATAGGAGTGGCTCTGAATCAGGTCATAGGCGTGGACGTTTTGACTTCATCAGCATGGCGATGGACATGGCCCGCCCTCATTCGGATGACCCGGAGGCCATGCCGATTCGACCTCCGAGATCTCTTGTTCCAGGTGAGTCGCAGGTCTCGGATGAGTTTGAGAATAGGCCGCAGGGACCAGGGACTATGGTTCTGGCTCCGGGAGGTATCCCGGGCCGATCCACTGGTTCTCAAAATCCAGGTCAGTTTGATGAGCACGAGGAGCGGAAATTCACGGACTTCGGATACGATGATCTGTTGAAATCAACCGCAGGTTGGGGCAGTAGCTCAAAGCAGGGATCTGATGCCGGTAGGCCCAACCCTAATACTGCCAAATCTGAGTCTTATGATGGCGAAGATTACAATTTTGCGGATGAGGAGGAGAGCCATTCGCGCCGAGATGCAGGCAGCCGTGAGACTGCAAGGACTAGTCCCGCCGCTGCCAAGTTTGAGGTCGATGATGATGACGAGTATGCCGCATTTGCGGATCGCCGTGATGAGGAGGAGGACCAACCACGACGAAATGCTAGGATCCGTGATGCTGCGAGGCCCAGGAGCCTCTCTCGTGGAGCCGCCAGGGACCTTCGCGTTGACAGGGATGCCCGAAGCGAGAGAGAGAGAGCCAGGGACAGTCGGGAAGTTCTTCGGGGATTGGAGGCCATTCATGACCGCGAGGGACCGGTAGGTCCCCCGGCGATTGGTGATTCCCCGAATGTTCCCCCCTTTCCCAACATCACATTTGGAGGTCCGTTGAGTCAGAGAGACGTGAACTCGAACCGGGTTACTGGTTCACCGAGGATCACTGAGCGGGCTGCCGATGTTGTTAGGACAGGTGCCAGAGATGGTCGGCTTGCCGATGCACTCGGGATCGAAGATCGTCCGTCGATCGCTAGCCCGTTAGGGCGAGATACCAGTGATCTTGAAACTCTGAGGTCTAGCAACGAGTTCACACCTCAATGGGGTTCGACTGCCAGGGAACGTAGTGTTTCTGCGAAGAGACCGTCACCTCTCGCCGCTGAGACCGATAGGTCAAAGGCGAGGAGGGCTAGCCCCTCACCAATGGATTCAACTCCGCAGGATGAGGAGATGCCCGATCCCGCTGATGTTCACATCCACTCCACCCCCGAGTCGCGTGCATCCAACATTGATCCTCGATCTGGCGATAGCCGGAGAAGGGGATCTACCCCGAGTAGACCATCCAGGATTGATGATTGTCCCGTGGATGACCCCAGAAGACATGCCGGGGCTAGTGGGGCTCCTGAGAGGATCGAGATATCGACTCCTCCCGCCCTCAGATCCCAGTCTTCCGGCGAATCAGGTGACGCTAGGGCGAAGGAGGTGTTCGATTTGCACATCCAGGAGATGCTCGAGAGAGGTGAGGTTTCTGGCTCAGTCGCGAAGGCGTTCCACATCTTTGCTGACCAAATCAGGGTACTGAACGGTCAGGTGAGTTCCATGCGAAGGGAATGGAGCGACGTCAACGGACGAAGGACAAGGTCGATCGCCTGGCAGCTGAGGTTGCGACTCAATCTGATGCCGGGAGGATGCGAATGATAGTTCAACGGTTCGCAAGGGAAGTTATTCCCGATAGCAAGGCCATTGTGAGGCAAGCCATCGATGAGCAAGCCGAGGTCGTGGAGCAGAGGATTAACCTACTGTCCCACGAGGTCCATGAATCTGTCAGGGACAATGAGGCATCGACTGATCGGCTTCGCCTGATGATTCAGGAGAATAGTGAGGCTGCCCGCAGAAGCCATGCTGCTTCTGAGGACGAGACCCTTAAGGATTTGGACAAGCTTGAGAAACGGATGTTCTCGGTAGAGAAAGCCGTTGGGATGCGGACCCCGGCAGGTGTATGGAACCCGAACCCTGTCGCGCATCCGTCCGATAGGGCCAGCGGCAGTGTAGTCGATGCAAATTTCAGGGAGTTAAACCTGAAGATCGAGAAAGCTCTCCTTGATCACGAGACATTTGCCAAGTGGGCCTCTGAATCTATTGAGGGGGTCAAAGAGGAGCACACTCGTCTTGTTAATCGAGTGTCTAGACTGCAGAGTGGAAGGGGTTCTCAGGAGGTCGATAGACCATCAGGGCATGATTCCCCGCAGGACTGGCATGAGGCTGTTGACGAGATCAATCGGAAGATGCAGGATCTGGCTCGAGGAATTCAACGTCAACGTCGGGATCATGACGACATCATTTCTAGGTTTGAAACCGTGAAATCACATGTTGAACAGTATGAAGCGAGATCGGCAGTTGTGAATCGGGTCGTTGATGGCATCCAAGGACAGATCCGTAATCTTCCTGCCAGCAGTGACCAAGTGCAGCCTGCCGTTAGGCGAGAGCTCGGCACATTCCGGAGTACACTTGAAGGTGTTATGCGGAGAGTCAGCACTATCGATGGTAACGTACGTAACCTTAGCGCCGCGAACAACAGAATCATGTCCCAGCTCTTTGAGATGGAGGGTCAATTTGACGAGGCTGCTGGCATTATTCAGGGTGTCCAGCAGATTAATGAAGCTCCTCCACAACCCAGAGAAAGACGGAATGTTGGTTACCATGCATTTGCGGGGCAAGGACATAGGATCAGGTCACCGACGCCTACACCAGGGGAAGGTGACGGCCGGGGTACTGGCCTGCCGGTGAGACCAGGCGGAGGCGTTGTTTTGCCTGATCATGTTTTGCCGAATGTGCCCGATAGGGTCGATCCTTCTCGCGCAGACAGGCATCCAATCTATCCCGTTAGGGAGAGGTCCGACAGCAGGAGCAGGAGGGTTCGGGGGTTGCCTGACAGGTCGCATTCGCCACCGGAGCGTGCAAGGGGTGGTCCCCGCGCGCGCGCAAGGGGGGACGTTTCTATTTCCCCCAATAGGGATGCGGGTAGGAATAGGAGCCCGAGGCCTGCTGCCGTCCCCGATAGGGGATCTGAGGTCCGGAGTCGACAACCGAGGGGGGAGAGGCCAATCCGCGATAGCGGGAGCGTCTCTCCGAGTTTTGATAGGCCAATCCGCGATAGCGGGAACGTCTCTCCGAACCCAGGTCGTCATTCAGGAGGTGGTGGGGGTAATAGGGTTCATGCCGACATCCAGAGTCCTGGTGATGAGTGGAGGACTCCTGGGAGTAGAGCCAGCGCCGACACCCAGAGTCTCGGCGATAGGCGAGGGACCGGAGCTCCGTCGGATCGTGGACAGGCCTCAGCGCCGGCTGCAAGAGGGGCTCCCGGCGGTGATGGCCCAGAGCGCCAAAGATTTGTGCCCTCGATGATCCCAACGACCGTAGGCACCCGAATGCTGAATTCTCGTGTGTGACATGCAGTCGTGATTCTGCGGGCTTTGCCGTGGTGACGACGGGGACTGTTGCAATTGTCAGTTCCTGAAGATGAAATGCTGGGCATGCCGCAAGAATGCTCAGGAGGTCTCCATGTATCTCTGTACGGATTGTGGGACTCACGTCTGTGAGAATCACAGTTACTTCGGAAATGACGGCCTTGAGCGATGTGCACGCTGCAATATTCGGCATGAACGCGCTCAAGCTGGACCGCCCCCTCCTCCTCCTCCCGGGGGAGGTGGTGGGCAAGGCGGACCACCTGGTCAAGGTGGGGGCGGAAGTGGTGGGCCTGGACATGCCCCAGCTCCACCGCCAGGTCCTGGACATTATGGTGGAGGCCAAGATCCCGCTGGGCCTTCTGGAGGCCCGAGTGGAGGGGCTCCTACCGGGGGTTACCCTGGTGGAGCGCCTGGGTTCCACGGTAGTGCTGCGGATGCTCATGGAATTGGGAACAATCAGTGTGGTTCCAGCTTCTATGGTCCTGCCTACGGAGGTGGCGTTAGTCACCAAGGGGTTGGCGCTGGCGTTAGTCAGTCTAGCAATGCCACAGGTTACCCCTCAAGTGTTGCGAGCGGTGGTAACCTTGGGCCGGGTCTTAGCCTCGGCTATAGTGTGAATGGTGCCGGTAGGCAGGGAGATGGTGGTCTTCTCCCTGAAGCCTTGAGGGGAGACGATGGAAGGGACAGGTGCACGAAGTGCAGCAGAATCCCTGAGCCTGGTTTCCCACTTGTTCCTTGCGTTGGTTGCGGAATGAGGGCGTGTGAAGTTTGCTGCCCTATGCCTGCGAGACTGTGTGAAAGTTGCAGGATTACCTCATGTACCCCGATAGGGGCTCTGATTTCCACCGTTGTCGATAAGGATCGGTTCCATCATAAGTGCAACACGATCGTGCTGCCTGCTGAGCCGACAGCTGATAAGCTGCGCGAGTGGGCTTTCAGCTTTGACTCTGACTACGCGTTAGCGTGGATATCAGAGACTGAAAGGCTTGACTATGATGCTCTTGGCGGACCCTGCAAGTACCCGATTTTGGACTCAAACTTCACGAGTGCTATCAGGGAGTGTATCAAGACCAGGGCTGTCAGGGACAAGATGAATCGCCTGACCGAAGCCGCTCAGAATATGAGTCCTCCCCAGGGTATCAAGGGGAGACAGATCTTGAAGCTTCTGCTGAACCACCTGCAGACTGGAGTCGAGGACGACCAGACCTTCAAGATTGCTGAGTTGACCAGTCTCAAGTGCCGGCAGACAGGTCACTCCGATGATGAGGCAAGGCTCCGGAGTTATCTGAGCACCTGGGACAATCTCATTTCTGGCATTAGGAAGAAGATCGATGATGGGGTACTATTGGCTGTGTTCATCGAGAACGTTCGTCATCTGCGCTGTATGCGGCCTGACATTGAGAGGTGGGATCGCGATGTGACCGTTAGGTCGTTCGCGTGGCTTTATAAGGCTTGTCAGGACTGTGTTGAACGGTGGCAGAAGCGCCAGAACACGCTCCAGATGTACCAGACCTTTCATGAACAGAGGTCACGATCAGGCTCTCAATCCCGGGAGAGGGATCGGCATCCTGGTGCCCCTGGTGTTGTGCGGAGATATGATCCACTTGCCAGGAAGAGTGATCCTAGTCCTTCAAGGTCCGTTAGGTCCGGAAGGGATGGGAAACCCGACGGAAAGCCGAGATCATCTTCACCCGGAAGGAGCAGTCAGAGAGACAGAGCTTCTCCTGGAAGAGGCAGTCAGAGGGATAAGCGCACACCGTCTCCCAAATCGCCAAGAAGACAGTCCCCTGCTGGGCCTGCTGATCGGGCGTGCTGGGAGTATACGAAGACTGGGAAGTGTCAATATGGCCGGGAATGCAGGTTCGAGCACGACAAGAGCCCAAGGAATCCCGCTGCGCCTTCTACGCCGAGGACTGGAGATAGGCCCGTTAGGGACAAGCCTATGTTCTTCGGATACTGCTACGACTGGATGTATGGCAAGTGCACAGCTCAGCCGTGCAAATACCTGCATCAGAAGCCACCACCAGGCACGAAGCCCATCACGCCTCGTTCCACTGCTGGTCCGGTTGTTGAGGACGAAGAGGGGGATACCCCTAGATCGCCTACGCCCAGTCCTCCCGATAGGGAGGCGAGGCGTCTCGACAGCCCCGCTCAAGGATTGACGGATTTTTAGGCGGGGCGGGCCGTTACCCTGAGGCCAACCGTGTTGTTGTGGCGTGTCCAGCTATGTGGGCTGTTGCCCCAGCTACCGGTGGGTCTGCACCGGGTTGCCTCCCTCCTTGCGTTAGCAGTTGGGAGAAAAGCGAGCGAGGCGCATTGTTCTTCTCCGGCACTACCGGTGGAGGTCCTAAATGGGACCAAGTCATTTGGAGACGGACAGTTGACGCGAATGGGACCGTGATCGAGGATATCGGGGTGAACTTTTGTGATCGCCGAGCAACCTTGTTCAAGAGACTCCCAAGACGAAGTGATACCAAGACGACGTTTTGGTACTGTGATGATGCGGAGGTTGCACTGTCCTGGAGGAAGAAGTACTTCCCGAAGGGTCCCGGTAGGGAACCTCTCAGGGTCAAGATTCCCGATCTCCCTGATGTGTTTGTTGTCTCGATTGAGAATGACAATACGGGTAGGGTCGTGAATCGTTGCCGTGAGGCTGGATACAGCCATCCAAATGCGATTAAGTTCCCTTCGCGCAAGAGAATTGCTAGGGAAGTTCAAAGTGCTCTGATAAGAGCAGCGGCTGTTCACGCCCAAGTGCTCTTAGACAATGACGAGGACATCGATACCAACCCTGGTGATGTGCGGGGACATCGCGTTGTACGAAAGCCGAAGTACACTCAGAAGGTTGCTGCACCTGTTGGATACGATGGGGTGAGGTGGCTGGTAGATACTGGTTGCCCAATGGATCTGGTCGGTCTCGGTGATTTGAAAGGACCCGATAGGGCCCTGATCGCCAAAGGCGGGCACACTCATGCGCTGCACACTGCCAACGGGGCGACTCGCACCGCTGGTCGTGTTGATGCTGATGTTGGCAACCTGGACGAGGTGATTGAGGCACACGTCCTTGAGTCCACTCCATCCATCATATCCGTTGGAAAGCGTTGTATGGATATGGGATATTCGTTTGTATGGGCTGTAGGTTGCAAGCCTACTCTCACGTGTCCTTCGGGCCGGACGGTGACATTGGATGTCATCAACAACGTGCCATATCTTCCTCATGGTGACACTCAGTTCGTTTCTCCCACTCTTGATGATGCTGAGCCAATCCCTGCTATGCCTGCCCCCGGGGCGGCGTATCGAGGGCTTGAAGCCAGCGAGATTCCGCTGGGTAGGTCTAGGCTTGCGGCCAAGAGTGAGCTACAGGACACCTGGCGCACTGAGCGGTCGGGCCATGTTGTGAAGGAGCACCGGCTTCCGCGCAAAGCAAAGTTTGTGCCGATAGGCGATGATTGCCCCGTTGGAGTTGATCGATTGGACAACTACAGGAAAACTGTCGTTCATCGAAATGGGGTTACCCATGAGGTGCTGGTTGATAGTCTATGGGAGTTATCCGAAAGAGATCAGCATGCGATAGCATCTGATGTCCCTTGGACGGGTGAAACGTGGTTTCGGGTCAAGTGCGAGACCGTTGCTCTTCCCGGAAAGGCGGAACAGGGGGGTGAGGGCGGTAGCCGCTCACCACCTTTTCCTGGCCCGGGGGAAGGGGATGATGGTGACATTGTCGAGATAAACTTTCTCTCCGGACTCCGCACAGAGGCTGAATGGCGGGCAGATGCTAAGACGCTTCGCCATATGCTTACCCATCTCCCGAAGAACCCCTATTGCCCGCACTGCCAGCGTGCGAAAATGGAGAATGTCAAGCTTCGCCGCAAAGGTGGTGCTGCTGCGCATGACGTGGTAAGTTTCGGGGACCTAACCACTGCTGACACGATGGTGTTGCGAGGATTGAAGGATCGAGGCTTTCATGGCGAAGCGGACGCGATAGTGTTCTATGACCTCGCTACTGACTACCTCGAAGTCCTCCCTGTGCAATCCAGATCCCGTAGCAATACGCTGGAGGCATTTCGCAGGTTTGCAGGGGGGCAAACTCTGAAGTTAGTGTACAGCGACCAGGCCCCAGAGCTGAAGAATGCTGTCACTACGCTTGGAGCATTGCACCGGCTTTCTACACCGGGCATGCCCAAGACCAATGGCCTGATCGAGAACAAGGTTAAGCTCGTTCTTCACGGGGCACGTGTGCTCCTGCGTCAAGCTGGATTTGAACCTCGATGGTGGCCATTTGCCGTTAGGCATTTTTCCATGGCAAGGAACATCGAAAATCGCGGTGAGGGATCACCGTGGATGCGACGCCACGGTAACGGGAACTTCAGCGGAGTCATTCTGCCGTTTGGTTGTCTGGTCGACTTCTACCCCATTGCTCCCAAGATTCGCAGGGATAGAAAGGGGGGGGTTCAAAACGCCCAAAACGACTCCAAACATGCTGGGAAGATCGACTCAGAGGACGTTGATGAAGGAGGAGACCACTGGATCGCAAATGAAGACGAGAAGGTTCTCACTCGCGTCCACGTTGAAGCGCGAACCGAGCTCTTTATCCCGATAGGGACGAGCTGTCCAGTCAAGATCAAAGACCTTGGCAGGAGGCGGAGCACAGTCCTCAACTATCTGGACGGATCGACCGAATTTGTTGTTGACGAAAACTGGCTCCAGGCCGAGAACGACCGTGGAGGTAACCACGAATGGACTGGAGAAACTCATTTCGACTGTGATTTTGATCAGATCGATGAGGACGAGGCCGAGATCTATGAGAACGAGGAGTATGAACCCGAATGCAACGACGAGCCGGACTTTGTTCCCATTGATGAGGTAGAGGTTGAAGAGACAAGCGTCACTACTGCCCTGCCCGCCGAGAAGAAAGAGCGGGACTTCATCAAGATAGAGGAGGATCCGAAGTTCGCCCCATCTTCCAAGCCAGGCCTATTTCTGGGCTATCGGTTAGAACCTGGGGGGCTGTGGAAGGGCGACTATCTCGTTGCTGATCTCGAGCACATCCAAAGGGGCCTCAGGAAACCAAGTATACACCAGGTCAAACGTATCTGGAAGAACCCTGAGGAGCCCTACGTATTCCCGATGTTGGCATCTTATGATGCTAGGACTCGGACCATTCGGGAGGCGTTAGCTGACCGAAGGGCCGACCTTAAGCCGAGTAAGAAGATCAGGGATGAATTCGACTTTGATGAAGGTCGGTTTGATGATCCTGATGATGATGACGATGACCAACAGGACGAGGGGGGCGGTAGCTCTTCCAAGTCTGATGGGGCCATTCAGGGCAAGGCTGTCCAAGGGAGTGGTGACGCGTGCGTCTCAGATTACTGGGAGCGGCACGACGAGGACAGCGCCTGGTATCGCATCCACGTTGAGGTGCGGAAGAAGTTCTTCGGGACGACGAATGAGGACCTTCCCCCAGGTGGTCCTTCGCATGAGGAGCTTGACACCGTTAGGGTCACGCACATGCGGGGGCTTGATGCCGTTGGAAATTGGGTGAGAGATGATCGTCATCACGATGCTCCCAATCATCGGCACTTCACGCGTGGATTTTGGACTGGTGTGACCATCCTCTTTGATAAGGGATGTGCTCCCCACGGTAGGTTTAAGCCAAAGGAAGAAGGAGCCAAACCTACCGGAGGTCCAAAGAAGGGTCATGAGCTGCACGGAGACAGGATCGACTATGGCCAATCCGCCGATAGGCGTGAGCGACCATACGCAGGCACCGGAAAACCCAATTCAATTGATGCGGATAGTTGGAGACAGATGTCCACCCGGTCTCGGGAGATATATGTTCAAACCGAACGGGAGTTATCCCTAAGGGAAGAAAGACGCCGCGAACATCCTGAGAGGGACCCGGCTGCTCCAGCGTCTGGCCGCAAGCTCCTCATCGAGTTTGCGTGTGAACCTGACTCGCGCTTGTCTGCAGTGATGATGGAGTGTGGAGGCGATGCAATTCGCGTTCACGTTGGCTCATTTGACATCACCAAAGCCAAAGACGTTAGTCGGCTTATTGGGATCATCGAGGATAATCCTGGGTGTGACCTGTCGTCAATTCCGTGCGGACCGTGGAGTACATGGCAGTATGTCAACCTTTCGATTCACGGTGCTGAGTTTGCATCACACCTGAACGATCTTAGAAGGAATTCTCAGGTAATGTTTGCGGCGTTCCTGCGGGCCTCCCGAGCCGTTAGGCGAGGAGGGGGCAGGGTTGCATTTGAGTGGCCTAGACACTGTCTTGGATGGAAGCAACCGTTCATGCAGAGGTTTCTTGCTGATCCTGATGTCGAGACCGTTGATTTCGACGGCTGTGATTTCGGGATGCAGGACAAGGACGGTGTGCCAATCAGGAAGCAGTGGAAGGTTGCGACGACCTCCAAGGAGCTCATTGATGAGCTGTCAGGTCGGAAATGCAAGCACGAGAAGGGATACCTTCATGCACGCATTGAGGGGTCAGTCACCCCAACGACTGCTCTCTATCCGAGTGAAATGTGCGAGGCAATCGTTGGAGCGTGGTACCCGAACGGCACTTTCAAGAAGGTCGCAAATGCAATGCCGGTCGAGGTTGACCCGGTTGAACAGCGATGGAAGAAGAAGCCGAATACCTTGTACGTCAGTCTTAACAGTGAGGCTGCCAAGATCCCGACGCGGGCTACTTCGGGAAGTGCGGGTTTGGATACCTATGCCTCTGAGGGAGCATGTATTCCCGCAGGGGGGTCAGGCTTGGTCAACACCGGAATCTCGATAGAGATGCCCGCTGGGGTATATGCTAGGATAGCTCCCAGGTCAGGACTAGCCGTGAAGAATAGGATCGCTGTAGGCGGTGGGGTCATTGATCCCGATTACGACGGAGAGATCAAGGTCATCCTCTTTAATCATGGGGGTGAGGACTTCATCGTGAATCCCGGGGACCGCATTGCACAGATCGTACTAGAGCGTGTTATGCTCATTGACGCGTCAATCGTTCCTAGGAAAGCCAAGCGGGGAACCGATAGGGGATCCGCGGGTTTCGGAAGCACTGGTATAGCTGCTGCTGCCCCTACGATTGGATCTGATGGAAGGACCTTTGAGTTCTCTATGCCTAGGGGGGAGATATCCCTTTCTCATCGGCCAAAGAGCTCAGGTGTCTTTCCTCCCTTGTATGCTTGTGTCGCTAGGCCAGTGAACAAGAAGGAACAAGCTGGGAATGCCAAGGCTAAGGCCGCTCTTCAGAAGGAGTGGGACAAGTTAACTTCGCAGGGATGCTGGGACTTGTCAACTGTCCAAGAGTGGCATGATGTTGCGGCCAAGGCACGTAAGGAAGGGGAGAAGATCCATGTTGGTAGGATTTTCGACATTTGCGTCGAAAAGAATCACGAGCTGCCGGAAGACGATCCGAATCGCAAATATAAAGGGCGAGTCGTGTTCGAGGGATGTTTCGTCCGTGATGAGATCGGGCATTGGGCCCTGTTCTCCGAGAACACCTCCTGCCCCGCCACTATGGCGGCGGGTAAGATGGGTGATGCTCACGGGTTACTCCCGGGGAATCTTCTGGAAGTGAGTGATGGGGAGTCTGCGTACACACAGGCCCGCTTGAAGGGAAAGAAGACTTGGGTGAGGATTCCTCGCGATCAATGGCCACCTGAGTGGTTCGACGGCAGCGGAAATCCCAGATACAAGGATCCGGTTGTTGTCCTTGTGCTTGCACTATATGGACATCCGGATGCTGGTACCTTTTGGGAACAGCACTGCGATGATGCTGAAGAAAGTCGGATACGTCAAGGTGAAGGATTGGGCCAGCGTGTTCAGGCATGAGGAGCTCGACCTCTTTCTTGTCGTGTACGTGGATGACTTCAAGATGAGCGGGCCGGCGAAGAACATCGCGGAAGGATGGGCGCTGATCTCGAAGGTCATCAAGATGGAGGAACCAAGGCAGCTCAAGAGATATCTTGGCTGCGAGCACGAATTCACGCAACAGGTGGTCAAGGGTCACTTTGACCCGAGACTGGCGTGGACGGTCGGCAATCCTCCTGATAAGGAGCAACCCGACTTGAGGTTTGGTCCAGAGGGGTTACTCTCTAAGGACATCCCCAAGCCGGAAACCACGATAAGGTTCATCAAGTACAGCGAGAGCAGCTTCATGCAGGCGTGTGTCGATAGATACATTGAGCTGTGTCAGGGAAAGTACCCGAAGAAGCTGCAGAAGGTTGAAACTCCGTTCCTGGACGAGAGCAAGCCGGAGTTTGACGAGAATTCCGTCAATCCTGAATTTGACAAGCTCTTCAACCAGGCGATGGACATGGAGACCGTCAATGCGCAGCCAGGATGCCTCGGGATGACGCGGCGGCGGTGCTGATGAAGGTTCTCTACGGAGCTCGGATGGGCAGATATGACCTGATTCGTCCCGTGCAGGCGTTAGCCAGCCGGGTCACGAAGTGGAATCATCTATGTGACCGCAAGCTCCACAGGTTAATTTCATATGTGAACTCTACGCTCGATCTTCATTTGTACGGTTGGGTGGGCGATAGCCCAGAGTTCATTGAGTTGGTTGCTTACTGTGATGCGGATCTGGCTGGGGATCGTACTGATTCCAAGAGCACATCGGGAGTGCTCATTTGCCTTGTGGGTCCTAGGACCTACATGCCCATCACTGGAGTAAGCAAGAAACAGACTTCCGTTTCGAAGTCGACTCCTGAAGCAGAGATTGTTGCTCTCGACCATGGAGTGTCCAAGGAGGGAATGGCATTAGCTACCCTCTGGCAGCACGCTATTGGGAAGGGAAAGGAGACCCAGCCGTTTATTATCAACGTGCTGGAGGATAACGAATCGGCATGCCGGATCGTTATAACTGGGAATAATCCCAACATGCGCTATATGTCAAGGACGCAGCGCATTGACATCTCGTGGCTCAACGAACGTTTTAATGATGGAATTTTTCGGTTCGTTGCGTGCCCGTCTCACTACCAAGGTGCAGACATTTTCACTAAGGCCTGCATTGACAAGGTCGTGTGGAATAGAAATCTGCACACCCTTGGTATGTTTCTGCCGGGATACCTGCAGGAATATTTGGCCCAACCCACCCAACCCTGTCTTAAGCCCCCTGCCGCTCCTGGACTGCCCCCGCTTAGGGGGGTACGCATGGAATCAGGTGCAAAATCCGGTTTCAATCGGCTCATTGAGAGGTTACTCTCTGAGTACGAGGGAATCGTGATTGACGAGGAAAAAGGAGGGAAAAGATGCGAGAAAACTATTATTGCGGACCAGGCGATAGCCGGAGTTCTTGCGTATAGTGATCTTTGCAGGGTTGTCACGCTTCAAATTGCTCCTGGTTACAGGAATCACATCATACGGTCTGGTAGGATTGAAGGCGATAGCCTTTGTTATATTGTGCTTGTTCTTAATGATCTTGCACCCGATAGGGTTGATTCCAGGACTGGGAAGAGGGGACAGACCAGAAAGCTCAGGGATAGGACCGAGGCTGCCGTTAGGCAAAGGTTCAACTTGGCTTGTGATGCTCGGACCAGTGGATGTGTTCCGATCATTCTCTACCGACCCAAATGCAATATATTAAAGGAAGGTGAGGTTGAAGGAGTTGCTACCACGCATGGGTTTGATTGTAAGTCTGTTTGCGCTTGCCAATGTGGTCTCAAGAGGCATGGGATTGTGTTTAGGTGTTTTTCTTCTAAGTCCTTCAATTCGTTTTGGAGTACCTGCAAGATGCGAGGAGGGGATACTCTCTCTCAGCACGACCGATTGCTTGCTGTTGGGAAGTGGTTGAACAACTTCGTTGCCGCGTAGCATTTGCTTGATCAAGCTGGCTCACACTGCGGGCAACCGCTCCACATTCACAGGCGACTCAGTGCGCTTACTGACCAATACTGAAGCATGAGGCAGATATGCCTATCACTAAGGTTTTCTTCTACTTCGTGAAGAACGGATTCGGTCTATTATTCATCTTCTAGGTTCTTGTTCTAGGGAGAGGGTCTCTGGCCGGTAGGCTGAGCCTTGTGAAGGACAGGGGAATTCTGGCCGGTAGGCTGGGTTCCCGGTTCCTCCGTGGTTCCGTGGCCGGTGGCCCGAACCTGCTGACGCATGGCGGCAGCTGGCGGAATGGGCCTGGGGCACTGCATGGCGACGCCTCCGCGGCCGTCCTGGGACCTGGAGATGGGCTTGGGTATGGAGAAGCCTAAGGCTGTGGCCAGTTGTTTGCTTGCGGGGTACCGCGAGTGGACGATTAAAGGGTTTAGGGGACAGGATCCGAAGTTCACCACGATTGATCCAGATATGGAGAAGGCTGATCAGCTGATTGAGGATGACAGTGCTGCGAGGTTCGACGAACTGGTTGGCAGGGTGTCCCACATCAGCAAGGACAAGCTCGACAAGTCGCACATGCCGGTGACGGACCATGAAAAGCTGCTCCGGTACCGGGCGATCAGGACTGCTGCGATAGTGGCTGAGATGAAGCGCCGGGGAGTGGAGGTCACGGAGTTGAACGCCGTGCACTTGGCGGCCATTCTCTGCGCTGCGGTTCCGACGGACCCTGCTTTCTTGCTTCCTTACCATA
Source organism: Effrenium voratum (assembly GCA_963377175.1). NCBI lineage: Eukaryota > Dinophyceae > Suessiales > Symbiodiniaceae > Effrenium > Effrenium voratum. The sequence continues at coordinate 32,562 of CAUJNA010000599.1, read as the reverse complement.
TCGTGTTCGCGATTGAGGAGAGCATTGAAAGTGGCAAGAGTGCGCTACCCATGGATAGCAGTACGGAGCCGGCAGCTGAACCATGCGGAGGAATGTGGGCTGCAGACCCGAAAGCCTGGCCGGAGTGGAAGACGGTTCACCCGCAGACTGCCTTGGTAAAGGCGGTCGCTGATCAGGCAGAGGTGGCATTCGGAGATCACCCTCTGTATAGCGGAGATGATTTCGGTGATGCGGAGCACCATTTCAACGCAATCCGTGCCTGGATGAGCGAGAGGCCGAACGCTTTGTTCACGCCTCCGGAGTTGGTCGTGGACGCGATGATGCTGACGGAAGGGAGAAACAGGGAGGAGATCGTTAGATGTTCCTCGGGACGAAGGCTTTCGTCGGTCCCGTCGGTCAGAAAGTTCGCGTCGGCTGATAAGCCAGGGATGCGGGGGTACCTGCACGCGATGGGACAGATGTCAGGTGTGGTCACGTCCTTGCATGATGCCTTTGACTGGGATCGTAGGCAGGTGTTGAGGATCTCGCCCAAGAATCCGGCGAGTACCACTGACGTGGAAATTGGTCCCGACGATGCATGGGCATTCTTCGATTTGGCCATCAATTTCAGGGGCCAGACGGACACTGAGAAGGTCCTCATCCACGGAACTTCGCAATCCTCATTGTGGAGCATCCTGGGTGGTATGCAGGTTACTGCGTCCACCGCGAGTGATGAATGGGTAGGGGTGTGGACATCTTTGAAAGCGGTCGAGGCCCTGGGATACAGCACTCTGTCGCACTACGGTCAGAACACGTGGGCGAGGGTCGCGATTTGCATCGCGCAACCGGACGAGTCCGAGAATCTGTTCAGCGACAATCCCCACCTGAAGGGTGTCAAGCGAGGAGCCCAACGAGTGTTCCCGAACGCGAGGTTGGGGATCTGTGGGATCTGCATCAAGCTTGAGAAGCCTGCGGCGGACTCGCAATATGTGGAGCTGTGCAACTCAGGGGGCGATAGCACCCTGCAGTACTACAACCCATTCGTCGAGTGGAATCCGCATGCTCCATCGGTAGTGTGGGCTATGCACAAGTTCTTCCCAGAGAACTACATGGGACCGATAGGTCTTTCCGTTGAAGAGGAGAACATGCGTGCTGCTCCAGGGACCCCTCAGGCTGCCGAGGCGGAAGGTGGGGCACTATTCGCCAGGATCGTGCCGAAGTCGAACATGTTTGAGGCCATCCGGGGTGAAACGTTTGTGCTCACCCTAACGAAGGGATACCTTACCGAGATCAAGGACGAGGCAAAGGCCGTTGGTCGGGGTGCTCTCTTCCCGCAGGAGCTTGAGTGTTTCGAGCAAGCTAGGAAGGTGATGCGCCTGGTCAGGAGTGGGAAGGTCGTTCCGCCAGCTATGGAGCTGCCGAAGGGAGGATACTCCCGTGTGGCAGTTGATCCCGTACAAATGGAAAGGCTGTGGGACGCATGGGCAATCGCCGTGTTAGCGGATGTGATGCTGTCCATCTACCCATCCATTGTTCTGCACGAGATGAGTCGCTACCAAGACAAGATGGTAATCTTGCTTCGGTGTTTAGCGGCTAGTGGGACAGGTGCTGCGGTGAGGATCGCTGCGGCCATGGCGGCCGGGTACGGTCCTCCGGTGTTCAAAGAGGAGTCCGCGGCTCCGGATGCGACTGTGTTTTACCTGCTGGATCAGACGTTCAACACTGCATCCACGAAGAACAAGAAAGGGATGGACCCAGCAACGTTGGCGGAGGACATCCTCAAGTGCAGGACAAAGAATGACCGGTTGAGGGGTTCCCCAGATAACCGGCCGTTCAAGAACTGTGAGGTGCACTACGTGACCAGCACTCGTGATAACGAGGAGACATCCCTTCGGATGATGATTGACAAGGCGTACGAGCTGATGGACAAGCGGACGGACGATTGCGTCCAGAAGTACGGCAACGCGGATGCCGCCAAGCATGACCTGTATGTCTTTGGTCTCCGTGGATCCTACCTGTACAGGTGGGAGAGGAACGCATGGAAGGCCAGAAGTGACGCGGCGACCGTGTGGAGTAAGGACGTGGCGTCGCTGGTCGCACTCAACAACAAGGTCAAGGTGATGGTTTGTGGTCCGGGGCGATCGTTAGATCGAGAGGGTGACCAAGGGATTCACATGACTAAGGAGATCCAGCATAAGATGGGCGATCTCCGTGCGAACCTGATCCCAGTGGTTTCAGCAGACGCGGTGTCATGGGGGAGCGAAGTTGACAGCTACGGCAGGAATCGGCCGGTCCAGAGAGCATGGGCCGTGGTGCCGCCATACCTTGCGGCAGTTCCGGACTTTTTCTCCCTGACCAGGACCACATGGCCTGGTTCTGTCACGTTGCACATCAGGGACAACATCCTCAAGCTTCTGAAGGAGGGTACTTCTTCAAAGATGGGTGATGGCGGATCGATGTCTGAGTCTGAGGATGTCGACATGACAGGTGCCGCTCTGGGAGGACCGCCGGTAGGCGTTGCCTCTGGAGGGCAATCGTCTGACGCAGGTCAGCAAGTGGAGGGTCAGATCGCTGCCCCGAAAGCACCTCCTAAGGCGTTAGTCACAAAGGAGATGCTGGCATCGGTGAGACCGAAGTCCCCGCCGAACCCACCTCGGAGTCCGAGAGTTTCTTCACCTCAGGTCCCGGCGACCGAAGTTGGGAATCGATGGTCCTCGAATCTTCGAACGCCTAGAGCGACGATTGAGGAGGAGAACGCGGGTGGCTCCGCCGAGGTCGATGATCTCCTACCCGATAGGGAAGGGGTCGATCTTCCTACGGATACCTTCAACGATGGTGGGGTCCCGACCGAGGCCGAGGTGCTGGAGTTCGCCGGAGACGTTGAGATGGAACCGGAGAAGGAAGCCGAGGCTCCCGCTGTAGGTGAGGAAGAGACTCCCGGTAGGGCAGCTGAGGTGCCTCAGGCCACTACGACTACGACAGAGCCGCCGATGGAATCGCCTGCGGCAAAGCGAGCGGCGTCGCCCGTTAGGGAGGAACGAAGGGCTCGAGAACCTGTTGGTGGTCAGAAGAAGGAGGAGGCGTCGGGTGCAGGTGGCCCGGGTGTGCCTATCTCCTATGCTCCGAAGTATACGGACGACGACGGGGACCTGCGGGATACTGCAGCGACCCCGAAGGCGGCTTCAACCCAGGAGTCTCGAGGGGGCATACACAATTATGCGAACACGCCGTACCCGGAGCACCCGGGAGAGGCGCCCGAGTTGGAGTCAGCGGAAGTTCGGCATCACCGTGAGCATGGTTCATATCAATCCACGAGGGGCTCGCGGACATCAGCAAGACCGGCGGAAAGCAGGTCGAATAGGAGGTTCATCGTTCAGCATGTCCTGGCTAGGGAGGCTGGTGAGCCCTTCATCTATGCTGTGATCAGGAACAAGGCAATCACTCAAGAGCGGGTTACCGCGGAGGAGTGGAGGAAGGCGAACGAGACTAGCCACATTGTGTTCCCGAATCGCGATAGCGAGTGGAATGCGGTATTGGAGAGGGCCGTGCATAACGATTTCATGTACGGGGCGTTGGATGCTTCCCGAGCTGCTGGAAGGATCGATCAGGAGTACATCAATCCTCGAGATCGGAAGTCTACGCCGTGGGGTGATCAGCAATGGAACATGAAGAAGGTGGCGTCCGAGGCTGCCCATATCCCGTTAGGGATGAGGCAGGACATTCAGGCGAAGTACCATCATGGGCGAGCACCTCCGGGGGACTGGGCAGATATGCCCGATCGGGATGATTACATGGTTCGTGGAGTCGTTAGTGACCCGAACCGCAGGGCGTATGATTGTCTTCGAGCGCCGGGGGTGAGGGCTACCTTGCTGAACGCGCAGACAGGTCAATGCATTCCTTTGGACGACCCGACTTGGGTGCCGGAGGTTGCATCATCGCACTTGCTGGTAGGGACGATCTCTGTGATCGCATCGCACGTGGATTCCGCCCTTGGGCGCGCGTGGCGGATGCCCATGTTTCATCCCCAGCTGATGGCGGCGACGGCAATGTTGGAGAAGCTGCAGAAGTACTTCAACGCGCTGAACGAGGCGGTATTGGGCAAGCGGTTGGGGACTGCGCCTTTCAGCATGATTGCCGGCCACCTCGCTCCGGAGCTGCGGACCGTCCCGACGAGGGAGCAGATGCCTGACACGTTGGCACAGTCAGCGGTTGAGGTGCTACTATCTCATGTGTCGGCATTGTCACATTCAGGAACCCCTTCCGATAGGAAGGAGATCCTTGGTAGGGATGGGTGCCCGTTCGGGAAGTCATGGTTCGAAGATGACCCTGAGGGAGCCACTTGGCCTGGACACCATATGGCTGGAGGTGTCGCTGTCCCACTGAAGCCGAAGACGAAGATCGTGTGGGGAAAGCGACCACATGTGGATGACGAGGGCGATGTGGATCCTGGGGCGAGTTCTTCGGGGCAACCGAGGACCGAGCCGGCCCCCGATAGGGGCGCCGGGTCAGGAAAGGATGATGATGTGACCCTTCCTGACATTGGGAAGCTGTCCGTGACGGAGAAGAAGAAGGACGACATGGACGTGGATCAGGAAGGCTCCAAGAAGGGCTCCACCGAGACGAAGGAGCCCACGCCTCGGGGTACCGAGGCTGGGAAGGAAGGCCCGAGCAAGGCCTCCAACTACAGAGGGGCTACCGCTGAGGAGTACCGAAAGGCTGCTCGGGAATACGTGTACAGCGGGGAGGGAGATGATCGAAGAATCCTTCCCAAGAATACTCCAATCAACATGGAGAAGTCGTTGCCGGCTGAGGTCGCGCTCCTGATTCCTAGAGCTGTGGCCACGCAAGAGGAGGCTGAGGAAGCCGAGAGGACCGCGATGGAGGCCATCCGCGGGGACTATAGGCTTCCGGATGTGGGTCAGGACGACAGGGAGAAGGTCGACCCTTACACCGTGACGGACGAAGACTTGGCTGCGTCGGTAGACGCGTTGACTAGGAGGTTGAGCAATATGCCTGGGTGGTCGGGGAATTTGATCGACCCTGTGAAGTCTGCTGAGCTGGTCGCGGCGAGATGGGGCGGTAAGGCGAGTTATGACAAGCCTGAGGCTCCTCTGACTGAGGCTGGGATGAAGAGTGCGTCATTGGAGGATCGTGCCTACGCACTATCGCAGCTGAATCAGATGGTGAACTTCCACAAGAAGCACCTCTGCTCTGGGCGAGGAGCGCCTCTGGTGAGTGCAGCTGCCCCTAGTGGACCCTTTGCTCCTGACCAGCTGGATGATAGCAGGAAGTTCAGGCCTAGTGGGGCGGCGAGCAAGATGACTGTTAAAACCCTCTAGGCCCCGTGCCGAAATTGGGTAGCTGTTCTGAGGTCCTTGTTGGTGTTGCTTCCCAAGTTCCATTGATCGCCATTTGGCTCAAGACACAATTGAGGTTCAAGATCTGATGTGTGACTGCATACATACGTGATCGGCATTGAGAGCGAAAACACTTCGCTTGCGCTGCATTTGTCAGGACCACTGTTGTAACTATCATTCCTTCTCCCTTACAACGTTTACACGGGTTCGGCTATAACGGCATCGTCCGTATACACCTTTCTACGTGGTTGGTATTACAGCTTGAGGGTTCGGTGCATAGCGTCCCACGGGACGTCACCTTGCCGTCTCTTGACAGGTTATCAGCCGTAACTACAAGCTCTACACTGGACTGGGAGACAGCTGGTTTATTGCGGGTACAGGGACAATAAAGGAACGATAACCTACACAGTACAATGGCGTCTTCGGCGAGCCCAAGTACTGCAACTTTTGGGAACAGCAGCTCAGAGGGATCCAATGGATTGATGGCTCTTCCTGCGGTGATGGATATGGTTGCAGATTCACAGGATGAACCTGGGAGCGGAGGTTCCGCGCTATTCAGCGACATATCTACTCCCACAAGATCATGGAAGCAGATCGATGTTCATCAGGAGTCGAAGAAAAGAGAATCCCCACCGAGAAGATCATCATCTTCGCCTGCGACACCACGGACGTCGCAGAAGGGCGTGAGATCGACATCGAAGGGTGGGAGGTCAAAATCACCCACCAGTGCAGATTTTCGCGCCGTGATCAAAGAGAAGAATAAGATGGAGGTGGAGATCGGGGAATATCAGAAGACACTTGATGAAATGTCGGCAGCAATGGCGAATCTTAACCAAGAAGACTATGGAAGCACCATCCGGATCCAGGAGCTGGAAAGACGATGCGAGATTGCCAGCAAGCAGTCGGGACATCTAGTGAGTCACCACCAACACCACATGGCTGAGGCATGGCGCAAGTTTGAGGAAGAAGCCCAACAGATGCGCAAGGTGGAAATGAACGCATTTCAGTACGGGGAGAAGAAAGACATGGAGTCGAATATTATAATGCAACAGATGAGGCAAGCTGAAGGAACTATCATGGAGCAGAAGCGGGAGATTGCATTGATGAAATCCTACATGGCAAGCGAGAAGTCGGCCGCGCAGGAATCAGCTATACGTGCAAATCAGATACACCGTGAGGCTTCACAACAGATATCAGTTTATCAGCAACAGATCAGAGGCATAGAATCTTCTACATCTATCGAGAAGTTCAACGAGGAGGAGATGGTCCAAAGTCTGAAATCACAGTTGGAGCATGCACTCGTCAAGCGCCCCGAGACGTACTCTTTGGAGGACTCCAGGGAACAGCTGATGGCGAGGCTGAATGACGTTACAGTATTTGCGGAACAGGAATCGAAGAGAGCAGATTGCTTGCTTCGCGAAAAAGAAGAGATCGTCAAACAGTATGAGTCCGACGTGTCGATGAAGGACCAGATGATTGCTGTCGAAGGTGGTCATCGTCAGGATGCGATCTTGGAGTTAGCCCAGGTCAAAGAAGAGAAACAAGAGGAACGGTGCACGATGGACGAGAAGTCGAAGGAGGCTGAGTACTGGAGATTGACAGCTAAGGGAATGTACGATGAGTACCTCGAGGAGATGCATGAGCTTCAGAGACAACTGAAAGAAAGAGAGGCGACGCTCAAGCAAGAAGAGAGTTTTGTACGCCAACTCGATGCTGACAACGAGGAACTACGTGCACACAAGAAGCTGGAGACACAGGAAGCCTCCAGCAGCAAAGATGGACATCGTGAACGAGCAGTAGTGAAACGCGCTGAGGGAGGAACCCAGGCTAATTCAAATAGGATAGACAAGAAGGTGGCTGGGTCAGTCCCGTCATCGTCTTCAAATCAAATCCCTAATTCGTCGCTGATGCCAGGTTCGATCCTCTTTCCGTCTTTCGGTGATCCAATGATCGATGTACACCTATCCCAGATGCAAGGGGTTGTTGGGCATGTCCCACAATCCACTACTACGACTGGTGGTGGTGATGGGGGGGGAAACAACGGTACTACGCCCCCATTGGATTACGGTGGATTCCCGCCCAATGGGAATGGGCAGGGAGCGGGTCGACGTCAGTTGAGCCTCGCTGGTGGCGGAGGAGGACCTCCGGATGATCCACCCGATGATGAGGATGAGGATGACGACGACGAAGGAGATGAGGAAGACGAGGAAGAAGAAGAGGAAGAAGACGATCGGACACGGAGGAGACGAAGGAGATCGAGAGATAACCGAGAGATCAAGAATGATCGACCGAGAATCTCGAGGAAAGAGGCCGAGAGAGTATCTATTCCGGCCTGGCCAAAGATCCATCAACTTGACACCTGGAAGATGCAACTGCTGATGAATGTTCTGAGCGCATGTGCAGATCCAGATACCGACGCATGGACGAAATGGCTGGAGCAGGCTCTTGGGTTGAACCCAGACCTGGATTTGCTTAGCGATTCAGGTGGCGACAGATTTGCTACGATAGATATTAAGATGGCCATGGGCATGCAGAACATGCTGAAACAAGCACCTGACGAAGCCAAGGACGTATACCTCGATGCTACACGACACTCTGAACTACGACATCAACAAGGGGTGATCGTGAAGGGACGAGAGTTGGTGGCATTAGTTATGCAATCATTCAGAACTTCCGATAGAACGGATCTTGTCTACCACATCGAGCATTTATTCAACCTTGACTTTCCTGGCGACAAGAACTTGGTCATGTTCAGGAACAAATGGTATGATTTGCTGCTGAAGATGAGGAGCGAGGACAGACCCAGTAAGCTGGCTCTCAGAGACATCCTTTACAGGAAGATCAAAGGGAGCAAGAAGATGGAGTTCGGCCTCAATGCCTACCATAGACTACCGGACAAGCATCCTCAGAAGACGTATGAATTCTTATTGGCGTTGATCGACTATCAGATCAAGGCAGATCGGGAAGACCTGATGCTCGACATGAAGGAGAAATCGGTCAAGTCGATGATGAAGTCAGGCGGGAAGGATGCGGCTCCAGCAACTGGCAAACAGGAGAACCAGGGTGGCAAGGGCAGAAAGGGGAAACCCGGTGGACCTGATGCCGCTCCTGTGCTCCCAAAAGCCAAGGCAAAGGGCCACGCTGGCAAGAACGGCAAGTCCGACGGTGCCAGCGACAGAGGCAAGAGTCCGGGCGGAAGCAAGGATAACCCCTGCTGGTACCACTTCAAATCGGCGAAGGGGTGCGTGAAAGGGAATGAATGCACTTTTTCCCACAGCAAGAAGACGGAGCATAAGTTGGAGAGCATGTCCAAGGGGAAAGGAAAGGGCAAATCCAAGTCCAGATCATCGTCACCAAAGAGAGATGATGGAGCATGCTTCGCGTTTCAGAAGGGGAAGTGCGATAGGGGAAGCGCTTGTAAGTACAGGCATGAGCTCATCAAGAACAATTCAGCTCCAGCAACGTCAAATGACAAGGCGCAAGCCAAGTCGAAGGCTGCCGCCAAAGCCGCAGCGCCAGCCATTGCGAGGAGGGCCATCGCAATGCCCGCGATAGTCCTGAAGCAATCGGCTCCTGCAGGGAAGGTAAGCTTCAAGAAGGACGTTGATCAGGTCGAACCGGACGAAGCCGAGACTGTCTACCACGAGCACGATGACGACGCGATGAGCGAATCATCGAGATGGTCTGGCGAGTCCGAGATCCCCGAGAAAATGGTGTGGTTCAAGGAAGTGCTCGACGTCGACGAGAATGGGGAGATCACCTACCTCGAAGACGAGAGAAGGCAATGGGAACGAAAAGGGGAATGGTACGGTTATGAGGACAATGAGAATGAGCCTTATCAGTACGTGTACGTCGACGAGAAGAAGTTCAAAAGCAGTGATCATCGTGAATTGTCAGCCTATCAAGTCCAACGATCATTGATACGTGCGAAGATACTGAGAGAAGTGGTGGATGATATATATAAGAAGCACTACTTCCCGGTGACCAAGGAGAGCAGCATAATGTTCGAGTATGATCGGAACAAGGACGAGATCAAGGAATCGGCTGTCGACTGGAAGAAGCAGCATGGTATGCCGAAGAACGTTTTCGCCATGTCAACGTGCATCAGCAAACGGGTGAAATGGTTGATGGACACCGGATGTGGTCATGATCTCATTGGAAGAGCCAAGGCGAAGAGCCTGGGTGTCGACATCGTGAAAGATGACGACGAGATCGTGTTCCAGACCGCGAATGGTTCCACTTCCACATCTGATGTGGCCAAGATAGTCGTGGACGAGTTGGACGAGACTGTCGAGCCGCATGTATTGGATGAGACACCCACGGTATTGTCAGTGGGGAGGAGATGCATGAAGATGGGTTATGCATTTCACTGGATGCCTGGTAAACTACCTTTCATGGTTACGCCAAAGCAGGGATTCGTGCACTTGCAGGTCAAGGACGACATCCCGTACCTAGTGAGTGATGGTAAACTTCGGAGTAACAGGCATCGCCCTACGATAGACGACCTCAAGGAGCACTTTTCGGAAGTATTGGCGATGGTAACGAACGACGAGGCAGATCAGGGAGGTGACGATGAGAACGACGTCACACCCGCCGCTGTCGGTGAGTCCGCAGAGGCCGAGGGCGAACACCACGACGGGGCATTCGACTTCGGGCCACCCGGAGGAGCCGGTCCGGTACGTCCGCCTCCCGTGGCTGAGGAAATACCTGTAGATGTTGGGTCAGTCCCGCATCGACATGGTGATGCCGAAGCTCACGAGGAAGAGGTTGATGAAGATGATCCAGATGCCGGAATCGAAGTAGACGTGTACGAAGGATCATCAATAAAGAGGAAAGTGGGAGTCCTCAAGAAGGACGCCAACTCCATAGCTCATTTGCTTACACACAGATACCGAAATCCCTTCTGCGAATCATGCGTCAAGGCAAAGATGAGACACTTCAGATCACGAACGGGAGCATTCAAAAGAGAAGTGAAGACGTTCGGTGACCTGGTGACGTTCGACTTTGTGACGGCATCAGGAGATCATGAAGTGGAAGGCAGGTATGCGCTCATCATCCGGGACATATATACCGGAATTATCATGGCTTATCCCACCGCGAGAAGAGACACTGACTCAGTCGTCAGGGCTATCAAGCACTTCTGCGGGAGGAGGAAAATCAAGCAGGTATATTCGGATGACGGCCCGGAACTGATCAATGCGTGCGTGGAGCTGAAGCTGAACCACGACCTATCGCTGCCTGGACGGCCGCAGAACAATTCCCTTGCTGAAAGAACAAATCAATTCATCATTGACCAGACTTCGGCTTGTCTAGTACATGCCGGTCTACCCACGTGTTATTGGGTGCAGGCCATCACCACTCTGTGCCATCTCATGAACATCGAAGAGGTGAACGGATCGAGTGCATGGATGAGGCTGCATGGCGAGGAGTTCAAGGGCGAGAAGATACCTTTTGGTGCGCTAGTGGACTTCAAGCCGAGCGAAGCACGAGGGGGAAAGAGGGAGAAGTTCGAGCCGAGAGGGGAAACTGGTATATTTGCTGGATATGTGTTGAGCACCGGTATGCATTGGGCAAACAAGTATCGTGCTTGGGCACTTACTGCATTTGCGGGTGCAGAGCTGAACATCAAGAAGGCAAAGGTTCCGCCTCGGTTGAGAATGCCACATCAGACGGAGAGGATGATCCTGAAATCTCCTCTGGCGTTCCCAATACAACAGAAGTACAAGGTTGCCAACGAGACTTTGGAAGGAATAGAGATGTCTATCGATGCAATCGGTCTGGATGCACGTGACCGCCTGATCGAGGATGAGGACTACGAGCCTGAATTGTTGCAGAGTGACGAGAAGCGACTGCTTGACGATGAAGTCGATCAGATCGCTGGTCTACTGCTCGACGATGGCCCGGAAGTAATCGCCGGAGATCGGGGGGATCATGCAGGAGAAGAAGATGCTAGACCGAGCTCCTCAAAAGGGAAAGGAGATGGACACCCTAAGGGCGATGAAAAGGTTGCGAAGTCCGACCTTCCACACGTGTCAGTTGGGCTACCCGGGGATGGTATCACGTACGTCAACGACGATGGCAAGGAGGTTAAGATCGACAAGGCCGGGAGACCGTATCCTGTCGGGAAGGACGGATTCAGGCTAATGAAGACATCGAGACCTCCAGAGTTCACTCCTGAAGAATGGAAGATGATGAGTAAATATTACACCAAGGAAGAGAAGGCCGAGGTGAAGGGCGGTGGCAAAAGGAAAGAGGAAGATCCCAAGAGTAAAGAGTCTGATATTTCCGCGCCGGCAGAGGCACGGACATTACAGATGCCCGGTGGTAAGAGAATTCGAGCGATGCTTCGGAACCGCTGGGGTGGAGTAGAATGGCAGTACAATTGGGGATTGCGGAAGAACATATCAAAGATCAAGAACCCAATGGATGGGAAGCACTTGGCTGAGCTTGAATGGGTCAGGATTGTTGTTAATCCTGTCGACGGGGTGGTTGTTCTCATGGATTCCAAACAGTCCCAAGACGTCATGAGACGAAACGTTCAGCTTGAGAAAGAATTTGAGTGTCTGGTGGTAATTTATGCCTGGAAGTTCAAGTCTGAGGAGCGATCAAAGTCGACTCCAAACTGGACGAAGGCGGTTGCATCAGTCATGGAGAGTCATAAAGACGAAGCTGAGACAGCATCGGGGACGGATCCATCGGTCGACGAATCGACGGACCTCACCTGGTATGAATGGGAGGAGTCTGCTGAGATAGTTTCTGGAAAAGTGCCACTCGCAATGCCTGCGATAGGCGAGGACGGTGAAGCCAAGAAGTACCCATCGATGCCGTGCGTGACTTCTGAGCGAATACAGCACAGAGAGAAAGCTGTGAAAGTTGTACGATTCTTCGACGCTTTAGTATCCAGGCCGGTAGGCCGGAAAGAGATGTTGACCAACCCTGATGCATTGGCATCAATGAAGAAAGAGTGGTCGGGATTAATCGACCAGGGGGTCTTCGATCTTGGCGCGGTGCGTGAATATGACGCTGTAGCCAGAGAAGCAAAAGCGAAGGGGGAGGAAATACACATGGCTCGCGCACATGGCATTTGCGTTGAAAAGCACTCACAGTTGCCTGTTGGTGATCCTAAGAGGAAGTTCAAGGGTAGAGGCGTGTTGCTGGGGAACCAAGTGAAGAACCAAAGCTTTGAGGCTGCGATGTTTCAAGATTTGGGGAACTCCCCTGCTTCATTTGAAGCCTCGCGTTGGGCGGATTTTCTGGGTTGTCATGATGGCTGGGATGTGCAGATGGCCGACGCTGTTCAGGCGTATATACAGGCCACCTTGAGAGGCACGCCGTGTTGGATTGAATTGCCACCGGAGGCCGTGCCAAGTGAATGCAAATGGGATAAGTACAGAAGACCAGTCGTCCCGTTGAGGAAGGCGCTGTACGGACACCCAGATGCGGGAACATTTTGGGAGCAGCACTGCGATGAGTCGGTGCGTGCCGTTGGTTTTGAGCCCATCGGCGAAGAATGGCCTTCAGTGTACATTCACGAAAAGCTCCAGCTTGTTCTGGTTGTGTATGTCGACGACTTCAAAATGGCAGGGCCGCAGAAGAACCTTGCCCAAGGGTGGAGCATGTTGCGTACACGTTTGAAGATTGAGCCCGAGACTGGACTTGACATGTACCTTGGTTGCAATCAAAGCAAGGGAAACGTCACTCTCGGGAACGGACACCGAGTAACAACGGTGACCTATGACATGGAACAGTTCCTACGTTCCTGTGTCGACCGCTATCTTGAAGTGGCGGGCGACGTGAAGTTGAATAAGGTTGTCACCCCTGAGTTGCATGAAGAAACAAAGAATCACGTCTCACGGAAGCCTGCCAGAGAGGGGCCGTCAGTCGTGTGCAATTGGTGTAACAATCTTGTGCCCACCGACGGTTCTGCCACAGTGCCGGACCAACGGGGAGGGACTCCTGAGTTGGCCATGAAGGAGCCCGTGCGTGGACACCTTGCTCCGCATGCCGCTAGCGTACTGATGAAGTTGCTGTACGGTGCGCGGATTGCTCGCTTCGATTTGTTGCGGCAAGTGAATCGCCTAGCACGGAACGTGCATAGGTGGACTGACTCCGATGATCGGGGTTTGCATCACTTGATGTGCTATGTGCATCATACCAAACATTGGCGCATGGTCGGTTGGGTTGGAGACCCTATGGACGATGTGCACTTGGCCTTGTATGCGGACGCTGACTTTGCGGGATGCATTGACTCGCTGCGTTCCACCTCCGGTGGACACTTGAATATACAAGGGCCTAATACCCGGTTTCCGTTGTCTGGCAGCTCTAAAAGACAGGGTTGTGTGAGTCACTCCACTCCCGAGGCCGAGATTGTTGCGGCCGACGTTGCCATGAGATCGATGGGTATGCCCGCTCTCAAGCTGGTAGAGCGGATTCTCAAGAAGTCACCGAACTTTGTGTTCTATGACGATAATAAGGCTATGATCGGTGTCGTGCGATCGGGGAGGAACCCCACGATGCGCCACCTTGAGAGAAGCCATGGTGTTAGCATTTCGTGGATGCATGAGATGTTCACACGTGATTACATGTACTTGGCGTATGAGGTCACCGACAGGATGGCGGCCGATATTTACACCAAGGCGTTCAATGATGGGCGCAAATGGAAACATGCATGTTTGCAGATTGGTCTACTTGACCCGAGCTTGCTGTCTGACCCGGATACCCTCAAGGCGCTCACACCCACGTGTGATCCCATAAAGGGGACCATGCAGACCGCTTCGGGGACAGTTGACGGAGTTCCAACATTTCCGTACACACACATACCGATCATGCCCCCGGACCTATGGTGGTCTGGATTAACATCTAAAGAGGGATTGCATGAGCATGAAGGACATGATCCGGTTGTTGTTGCCAAGGGACCCAGATTGATGCGTGTGAAACCTCCACTCGCGGTTATGACACCGTTTGGGAGCAAGTGGCTTCGTTCCACTTGGTTTCTGAAGAATGGGTCATGGCTCAAAGTTGAGGATAGAGTTGACCCGGGGCTACAATGTGTGCGAATTGATGGTTGGGTTGAACGCGCAGTTTGGCAGTTTCATCCCGTACCGGTCGCTGCACCGGCGCGGGAACGGTCTCCACGACCACGACCAATTCACGTCGGGTCCGGGGATGTTGACATGCAGTCCGTGCTGGCCGCATTTGTTGAAGAACTGTCGAACGAGCGCATAGAGTTGAAGTGTGTTAACGACCTTGCTTTGGAAACGTTGCTCCGATTGAAATTGCTCATGCGTTGTCTGCATATCAATCACGAGCAGCTTGTCCCTGGTCGTTGTTTTGTTCCGTATCGCATTGCGGTGAAGCACAAGCCACAGTTAGCGCCGGGTATTGAACTCGCGATGGTCAAACATGACGGTGGTGTGCTTCGCGCTCCTGTTCATGTCTCGCTTCCTGGTATGAGAACTCGCACAGTCGTCACTCTTTACAGTGTTGACTTGGCTCGGCCCATCGTGCTGATGGCATGTTCCGAACCACGTAACTGGTTCACTGCTCTTGCCCGCCATGACGGGCCGCAGGTTGTCACCATAACTCTGGTTGATGACTTACTGAGCGAGTACGGGGGGAGAATCGCCAGACATGTGCTTACCAAACCTTCCGATTTGTTGTTCTTCGCCGGGCCTTGCACGGGGGGATCATCATGGGCACGCCTCAACAAGACTCGCGGCATTGACACCGCAGAGAAAATCGAGGCCAAACAAAGAGAATTTTGGAGATTATTTGAACGGTTCGTTGAAATTAAACGGCATGCCATGACAAAACGAGCTGCGATTTTGTTTGAGTTGCCTGGAAGTTGTGATTATTGGAAAGATGAGAGACTGCATGAGGTCGTGCATGATGGGACTAGTCACGAGTTTGATGGGTGTCGCTATGGCTTGAAACAAAGATATGCAAAGAAACCCATGCCAATCAAGAAACCATGGAGAGTTGTCTCATGGAACTTTGAACTTGGTGGCTCGTTGTCTAAGAAATGCAATGGAAACCATGAGCATGGACCTTGTGCTGGTCGTGAAACCAAAGAAACCCAGTTGTACACGTCTATAATTGTGGGTGTGATCCTTCGCCGTTTTCGTGCTCGAGCAAGGTGCCTCAAACCGGCACCGTTGAAACTCGCTCTTGCTTGCATTACGCGAAGGAGATCGCGGAAGCACCAAGCTACTGCGAGCGAAATCTGCACCACCCCAACTGCACAACCGAGGTGCTGGGTCAGTCCCGAACCTCTGGTGCATACGGGGAGCTGGGTCAGTCCCGAACCCCAAGCTTCAAGGAGGAGCTGGACGAGTTCGTCACCTCAATCTGAAGCTGGGATCGCATTGGGACAATTCCGTGGCTTCATTTGCAGCTGCTTATTTTGGATTTTCCTGGGTCTGGAGAATATCATCAAGATGACTGCCAATCCGAATGTCGTCAATGCAAATGAGTTCTTCTGCGTGCCTGTTGGGAAATCTAGGCAAGCAGCAATCTTCTTGGGAAATTTGGTGAAGAACGCCATCGAGGAAGGCAAGAGGATACCCAAGAGGATGGAGATGAGCAGCGACCTGGGTATGTGCGTGAAGTGGATCGAGGACATAGGCGTCCCCGCTATTTATGCATACTCTGCGTACTACTCTGCCAAGGGCCGCGGGATGATGAAAGGTGAAGGGCAGTCTATGAGGGTTGCCTTAGAGTTCATCAGCAAAGTTTTCGGACAGCTTTCTGCCGACGAATGTATGCTTGGATGGAGGGAATTCTGCAGCAAGGGAAAGAAGATCGTGTCGGCGCTGAACCAACTTTGCGGTGAGGCAACGATGCTGGCGAAGAACCCCGAGTTGCTCAACGTAACCAAGTACTGCATGGAAGGGGCGGATATGTTGAGATCAATCGCGAACATCTGGGATCTCGCACTAGGCGTGGCCGAGGACAACGATGAACGGTCGTTCAAAGCTGCATTCCACCAGAACACCCCGGTTGGGGAGGTGTACAAAGAATTCATCAGCGACGAGTCATCTAGGGCATCGTCATCGAGAAGGTGGAGGAGCTCCGAGGAGTTCCAGACGACTGCAGAGTTTGAGAGGCACGATCGGAGAATTGCAAGTACAGAGATCGAAACTGGGGGAAAGTGTTCACGTTGAGCGTGATCAAGGCTCCCAAGATCGACTCCTACGGTCGTGGTTCCAAGGACGACTACCAGAAGAATTGGGACCTTGGGTTGGTCTACCAGAATGAGCTGCAGGCATCGATGAAGAACCTCGCATATGCACTGAGGAGGGATGAGAATGCCAGCCAGAACAACCTATTGCGCTGGATGATCTGTGGGTCAACCCCCAGTGACATCTCTGATGCGTGCATCGGGGCGGTCAATTCGCTCATGTGCGTATCGTTCATCATGAGGAGATTGCAGCCATTGCTCGGTGAGAAGGACTCCAAAGATCAGTCGTATACAGCTTATTTCCGTCCAGACAAAAGGGAGCTGAACGATCTCTACCGGGAGATTGAGTACGCCAGGGATTTCCTATGGTGCATCGATATGATCTATGAGTCGAAGCTGCCTGCGATGAACATCAACTCCATCAGTTTGGCACCGCACGCGGCTGACAGGGCCGCTGAGAACCAAGATCGGCGCAAGTGGGTAAGCTGGATGAAGGAGATCGAGAAGAAGGCCGAGAAGGACGTCATGATCGAATTCTTCCAGAATAAATACTGCACGATTCATGAAATCGAGAGGGAACTGGAGAAGTACCCCGAGGATTTCGTGGTTGGGGAAGAGCCGACATGGTGGGTGATGGGCTCATCGAAGACGGAGCCGCCACGGAAGACGGAGCGACAGCAGAAGTCGGCATCAAGCTCCGGGCAAAGGAGTCAAACCGCTGGTGGGTCAGTCCCCCAGCCGGGAGCTCCAAGTGGGGGGTCGCAAGCCAGCGATGCTGTCAAGATCGACAACGAGATCATCGACTCCATTTTCCGAATGAACTCTGGCGGTGACGACGACAGATGGGTAATTATCAACCCAACTGCTGGACACGATACCTACACTTCATTCGAAGGGGGTACCACTTTGGGCGGAGCGACTGTCAATGTGAAATTCAACATAGACAACAATACGGGGTACCCAATCATACAAACTGTATTTGGGCCGTGTCTTGCAGAAGGCAAGAACGCAACATATTGGGAGTGTATGCTGAGATGCCTGACCTCTTCGCTATTGCACTTCGAGGAGAAGACCAGCGCGGAGAAGATCATTCTTTCCTATGTTGGGAAGGGAAATGCGGCATGGCTACAGCTGTATGCTTTCTTGTGTGCCCAAACAGGATGCTTGATTACTGGACGCCTTCCGGGCGCCAAAGCCATCAACGCGTTGATTCAGGCGGAGAAGAACCCGGACAACGCACCTGGACAGTTGAACCGGATTATCAATAGGCAGAAGAGGAGCCCCATTGGCGAGGCGACGATTCGCGACATGATGATCCACAAGAAGAGCTTCTTGGTCCTGGATTGGCCCCTGAGGGCCGTCAACTCGAAAGGGAGCACGAAGACCTTCCAGATGATGGTCAACGAACAGGGATGGACAAACATCGAGGAGAGATCATACTATGGGTCGAGTGAGCAAGTCTCCTCACCCAACGACACGTTGAATATCATCTCCCGATTGCAGAAGCTGGATAAGCTCATCGCTGAACGGCGGAGGCGAGACATGGATGACTCACCAATGTCGGTGCACATCTGGATGTCGCTATATGATTGGGTGTGCATGAGAGGATGCGGATGGCAGGTGACCGCCAACCCCATCATCGACTCCCTGCAGAAGGCGATATCTGACCTCGTCAACACATGCAAGGGCCTGGTCGTGGTGTGCGTGAATCGCGATGTTGCTTTCCATGGTGGAAGAGGGGACTTGGGGACGATCGCCAACAAGGTTAGCGAGATCTGCAAGGCGGCAGGCGCGCTGGTGACCGAGAACGATCGCCTGTGGCGCGTGGTCCATGCGCTCACAGGAAAGAACTACAAGATCCCTGGGAGCTCGAACTTGCAACACTTCCTCCTGAAGCGACTGCTGATTGAGAAATCCATCGATGCGGTCGCACCAAGCAACGCGTTTGTGTGTGAGCTGGAGGGGACGTGCATAAACGAGCCCGACCTTCGATTCAACATCCCGAAGAACATGGAGGAATCGAAGGTGAAATTCGAGTACAAGCCGACCTTCACTGCACAGTCGAAGAGGAAACAAGAGCAGCAAGATGAAGGACACGGCGAGCAGGATGCTTTTGGGAAAGCCGATGTCGGTGATCAACGTCTTCGATGGTATACGGTCACGGAGCTCAGCAAGTTTATCTGCGAACTTTGCGCTAAAGAGATGCAGATGAGCAAGTCGAAGGTGCTCGGACCGAATTCGAAGTACAATCCCTCTTCTTGCGTGAACTGTTGCGCGAACTGGAACGCGGACACGAACGGTATTGCAATGTCTATCGAGGGGAAGAAAATGTACACGCGCCTCTTCGCGGAATGCGTGGTGGCAATCCCCGACCTTCAAAACCTCATGGTGGACGTCAACAATATCCAGGCCATGATCACGATCATACGGGAGCTCGTGTATTCAAGGCTGAAGAAGGAGCTTTCTCACGTGGGATTCGTGAGCATGACTGTGGATCAAGCAGCGCAGTTCTACAACAACGGTCACGGGAAGCAATTGTGCGCATCCCGGGATGTGATCGTGTGCAAGAATTCCGAGGGAGTCGAGGAGAGGATGTCCATCTTCTTGATAGGCAAGGATCTTGGCAATGTGGCATATTCGTCCTGGATCAAGAGTGTGCTCGACCAAGGAACGATGTATGAACTCCTGGGACAAACCACGAACGAGGAATCCTTGGGAGACGTCGTCGAGATGGTGTTGGGATTCTTTGAGGTGATGTCGTACTTCCAGCACGAACTGCCACTGTGGAAGGATGCATGGAAGATCAAGAGGGAGTTCGAGCAGTCAATAGTGCGACACCTCGCTGGGAACGTGACCCACACGACGGGCCAGAACAGAAAGCGGAACAGACCGTCCGCACAGCTCGGCGTGCCCACGAAGGAGGTGCTTGACATCATGAACAAGGTCAAGCCCAGACATCCACGATCCCTGATCACCGAGCCCTCTGCACAAGGTTCCAAGAGAAAGGCCACGGAGGGCGAAGATGAGGGTCTTGGTCAAGCACCAGACCCGAGTCGAAGTTCTCAAACCAATACTGAGAAGGAAGACAAGAAGCAGCGAGTGATCGACGGGCGGAGAGCGGCACTAGGATTCCTGGAGTCAATGGAGAAGTGCATGGGAGATATGGGGATCTGTAAGAAGTGCGCGAACCTGGCCCACGACGGCGACTGCAAGGACATTGAGGAGGCTGCTGGAAATGAGAAGGCGATGAAGGTGCTCCGTGAGCTACTCAGCAGTGACCCTGTTTCATCTGATGAAGACATGGGGGATACGGAGGAACCGTCCTCATCAACGTCCAAGGAAAGAAAGAAAGGGGGACAAGCAGGGAAAGAAACAATTGAGATGTACAGCTACACTATTAATTTGGTGGAGATGGCTGACACGGCTGAGGGAGGAGAGCTACAATGTGGTGGCGTCGACCTCACCTACAACCCGTGCGGGGACAGCAGGACATTCAAGAAGACGCTTGAGATGGGATGCGACACCATCCCGTGCTACATCCCGAAGTATGGCGATGTGAGTGATGTGCACTTGCCATGGGCGTATGCGTCCATCGTTGACCCCAAATACTTTCCCAAAGGTGCAATCCTTGAGCAAGTGGACGTGATGCAACTTGGCAAGAGTGTCAACTTCTGCATTGCTCCTTTCGACGGTGCTCCACTATGCAGGATTGGTGATGATCGCTCGGTATTTACTACAAGGGACCAAGCAAACCAGCTATCTCACGACCTATGCAGAGTCCTTCGACACAAGATCGGCAATTGCCGAGGAAGTGCTTTCAGGTGCGACGAGGGTGGATGGGTCGACATTGATGCTGTCATTGACGACCGGAACAACGACATATTCCCACCATACACCACGAGAGCGAAACGATACATGGGCATCATGGAGGTGATCAAGTGGCAGGAATCCGGAAGCAGAAAATCGAGATTCCAGGTTTTGGCAGCAAGGTTTCCGAGCATCATGAACCCGAACGACACGAGGGCAGCCAGGGAGGAAATGACCGAAGCTGGCGTGGATCGGGACGACATCGACAGGATGTTCAACAGATGCGATGGATGGTACAGACCTTGGTGCATCCGAGTCACAACCGGTCACAGTGATTTTGGATTCATGAGCTCATCCGCACTGGCGAATAGGTATTCCGCAAGAATGGGTGATACTCTCGGAGGAGCATTCCATGTGACGTATGTGGAAAACCTGCCAAGCATCGTACGCTGTGGGCTAGTCCCCGGCGGAATCGATGGCGGTAACAGGCTAGCACTGCACTTCGGGGCGTTTGCTCCATGGGATGAGATGAACGTGGCGACGAAGACAACGCTACGGAACGTGAGGAGAGGGGATCCGATTGCGATCATCTATATTCCCAGTGCAACCCTCGCGCGGTATGGGGCTGGAGTCGCGGCTAATGGGACTTTCATGGTCTTTGACGTGATCCCGTTCTATGAGGTCAAGTCCATTTGGATTGGCAAAAGCAACGGAGGGAAGCGCCTGGAGTACGCTGACATCAAGAGGGCGTACTCGAAGTGTGTGGAGAACGAGATCTGCCCTGGCTTTGTCAACTCTTCCCAAGAGTCGGCTGCGATGTTCCTCCAGAACGTCGCAAAGATCAGCGAGAGGATGCCGGAGACTGAGACAGGTGCCGATAATCTGCACTACATCGTTGACATGGTTAATCGTGCCTGCGAACTCTATCGAATCAACAAGATGGAAGAGTTCAATGCACAGGTCAACGAGGTCCGGGACGAAATCAGCAAAGTCGTCATCCTGAATGACGAGACATGGGAAGGACTGAGGTGCCGGATATGTCCATCATGTGCGACCGCGATCCCCACCTGCTTCTGCTTATGCCTGGAGTGCGAGGCACAACTGATCTCCATCGGAAGATACTACATTCACATCAAATCCGATGACGAGGAGGACAACCAAAACCCCAACGTCTCTGGAGATGCCAGGCGTGCACAGGAAGAAGCTAACCACGATGCGGCAGCACAGGAGGATGAAGACGAAGCGGAGGAAGTTCCGGGAGAAGATGACGACATGGACACGCAAGGATATACATCCGGCTATGCGTCAGAAGAAGAAGACAGCGGTTGGCATTACCGCGACACCGATCTGGCGTCACGGGACATTATAAGTTCCCAACGGATGGCGATCTGCCTTGACGAGCCGCGTGAGGCTCAGTACATGGCAGGATTTATCGCACTCCAGCTGTCCAAGATGTGGGGGATGTTTGAAGGTGGTGAGGAGAGAACGATGAATGCCGGACTCGAAGGGAGGCCGGGCTGCCCTTATCACAATGACTTCAAGAGGTACCCCAACATCACCGAGCATGATCAGGAAGGTATACTTTTGCCATCAACAATAACGAAGATTTCTCAATCGGAGAATGTTCGGACAAGAGCCTTCCGATCGGTTGAGGAGCGTGACGAATATATTCGTATGATGGTGTGCAAATGCGAGGGACTTTACACATTCTACAAGCTGTGGATTGCAGCGAGAATCCTCGATGTCACCAAGGAAGAAATGAAGCTCCTGGTCAAGGACCGAGTGCACCCGGTGGGTGATATTATTTTCAGATGTTTTGCACTAGCTTTCAACTGTAAGTATATATCATTCGTGAGGGATGGCCTAAACCTTGGCAAGAATGGTTACACGGTCAACGTGAGCGCCATCATCTCGGCCATCGACCCGAACAAATGCGACACACCCCTGCTGGATTGGTGCCTTCGGAAAGGGCACTGGTTGCCAGAGGACTACAACAAGAAGTGTGTCCGGGCACGAGAAGCCCAGAAGAACTTGGACGAGGAGTTCCGCCGACGTACCCATAGGCTGTCCATTGGGGACAGGTATGCTTCGTGAAGATGCTGATTGCGGTACGATGTGGGTCAGTCCCCATCTGTTACTTGCGTCACATCGACACTGTTTCGGTGGAACGACTTATGTCATGATTTATATTCATGTGTCCAAGATGATTGGGTGTGTACATGGTTACATATTCCGATGACTATGACGCTCTGGATATTCATGGATGGAACTATTACCTTATAGATGATATCTTTTCATTATTTATGCATTGTCCATGGTATCTGGAATGGCTATGATTTGCATTGATTACTCACCGATGTTTCTTTGCCGGAATTATGCAGACCGATTGCGAGCAGGCGCCTCTGGTGGACTTTTTTCGGCCAACCCATTTATGGATGACAGCTGCGCGATGCGCAAATGCGGCAGCTGGATTGTTCATTGGTGGTCAAATGACGCGACGATTGTGTATTATATACACCTGCATATGGATGTGTGCTTCGATTGGAGGATGAATGTTTCACTTTTCGTACAATCGAACCCGGCATGTTTCACAGCGAATGAACGGTGTAGTGATAGCAAGTAAAAGAATGCACGACACGATTTCGTAGTTGAAGCCGTGGCCAGTGGAACGTTTTGTGGTGTTTGGACCGCATGATGAACAATGCGACCCAAATGGGGGATGTTAAAACCCTCTAGGCCCCGTGCCGAAATTGGGTAGCTGTTCTGAGGTCCTTGTTGGTGTTGCTTCCCAAGTTCCATTGATCGCCATTTGGCTCAAGACACAATTGAGGTTCAAGATCTGATGTGTGACTGCATACATACGTGATCGGCATTGAGAGCGAAAACACTTCGCTTGCGCTGCATTTGTCAGGACTACTGTTGTAACTATCATTCCTTCTCCCTTACAACGTTTACACGGGTTCGGCTATAACGGCATCGTCCGTATACACCTTTCTACGTGGTTGGTATTACAGCTTGAGGGTTCGGTGCATAGCGTCCCACGGGACGTCACCTTGCCGTCTCTTGACAATGACCTACAATCTTGTGATACTGGATGGGAAGGAGGATTATCTTGCCGATAGGCGAGAGATCAATCCGGAGTTAAGGGAAACGGGAGTTATCCCTGATGAGGCCGTCACTTGCCAGATTGTGGTTCCCTCGAAGACGAGGTTGGGTGAATACCTCCCGAACTACGAGGAGACCGTGGGCACTGTTGCAGGACGGGAGGCGGCGAAGGAGTTGATGAGACTGCTCTCGTGCGATTTCGACGGCTTGGTCATCAATTCAAAGAGAGTCTCGGAGTTATTCGAGGAACGTGTGCTGAAGGAGACCGGACGCGAGGCTGGAAACTGGGTGAAAAGTGACCAGGCCATCTGGTTCCTGAAGGAGATTTCGGGTATGGAGAACGCTGAGATGTCTTGGAAGTTCTTCATTCCGACGCTAAAGCTTTCCCGATAGGGCAAGTGGAGGCGATGCTCATGGTCATGTACGACGGGGATGGCGTTCTCCTCAAGGAGAGCACCAGGTTGGTTGCCGTTAGGCACACGCGGATCGGACGCGACTTGAGTTACAGTGCCGTTAGGCACAGGTATACTCAGGAAGATGCACCTGGCGGATCTCTAATGTATGAGATGCATTGGAATGAACTCCCCATGGTGGGATACGTCATCATGAAGTTCTCGGACTTTCGGAAGGCGGTTCAGCTCCAAAGGGTGAGGCGAAATGGAAAGGCCATGATCGAGATATTGATCACGAGGCCCGATGTGTACGAGACCATTGGGGATGGTAGGCAGGATGAGGGCCTGATCCCACTTGTGGGAGCCATGGCGCCGGATGCTGAGGTATCGCCTTCGTGGTATGTCAGGGACAGGCTGCGGAACTACTCCGGTAGGTACGTGGTGGTAATGGTGGATCTTCGGGTGCACTGGTCCTTGGTTGGACCCGTGTTTTTGACGTGAAGGACCTTGGTTGGACCCGCGCCGTTTTTGACGAGAAGGAAGACTCATGCCGTTAGGAACGAGATCCACATGGGGGCTTGGAAGGCGGCGTATATGTACGATGATTACACGATAGTGTACCATCGGGCATGGGACTACGGTGACTTCACCCCCGTTAGGGGAGAGCACAAGCGATCACGGGAAGAGGTCAGGCTGAATGTGACTGCCACGTTCTGTTTGAGGTGCGCGGAATTGATGCCGAATGGGATGCACTTGTGTCCCGGGTGCGCGCTCCCGGTCTTTTACCCGAACTTTATCCCCAACGCGGAGGAAAAGGACTTCGAAACGTGCCACATCGTGCCGGAGTGGGTGAGGACCATGGGCAGTTCAAGCCCAGGAGAATTCCCTCCGAAGTGGTCGGAGTCATCAAGAGGAATTTGATTTCCTATTCGATGGCATCCGATCTAAGGATGACGGTGCAGAGCGGCATCAGACTTCCCCCTTATCTTGGTGAAGACACGGGAGGTGTCGATGCGGCGTGGGATGAGCTGGCGAAGGTGCTCTTCCAATTCTCCTATGTGTCCGGGATTTCGGCCTCGGATGCGTTTGTGGAGAAGTGGGTGGCGAAGCACCTGATCAAGCCCAACCAAGTCGATAGATTTGAGTCGGTCACGGAGTACTTCCGGGCCAACCCAAGACACGCTGCTCAGTGGGGTAGGCGTATGACGACTTCCGTTAGGACGTTCGCTCGTCATGACACGTACTTGTCATTCTATATTCCGATGGCATACGTGATTGGTTCTGCGGCTGGTCATCTGACCCCATTGTACCCGACCCATCGAAAGGACGTGGACATCCTGGAGAGTCATGCGTTGATTTCGCAGCTCAGGAAGTACATGGTATCGGAGACGGGGTACGAGGAGAAGAAGAGGTTGAAGGAGGCGATAGCCAAGGTGCAGAAGGCGATCAGCGCCGGACAGTCGGAGCCTCCCGCACCCTTCCGTGACCCGTTCGTCTACGTTAGTGACGAAAGGGGGAGGACGGTTCTTGACGGTCGTCAACCCGAACCTTTGAACGTGGACATCGAGGGACTCCAATCGGTGCATCATGCTGCGCCGGGTCCTGGTCCCAAGCAGGAGCCGGTCCCCAAGGGCGGAAAAGGAAAAGGGAAAAAGGGGGAAAAGGGCGGTAAGGGCGGTAGTCCTTCCGGCCCGCCACCAAAATCAGGTGAAGTGCCGGGTAAAGGATCCGGTAAGGGCGGTAGCCCATCCGTCCCAAAGGCGAAGGATGACGCTGGACCTGCTCCGATGGAGGTTGATGCAGCAGCAGCTCAGCCGAAGAAGTCTTGGGCCGAGATGGTGGTTGAAGGGGCCAGGCCGAGTGCCAAGGCTAAAGTGACCCCGGTTCCTAAGGCAGAGCCGAAAGGGAAGGCTGCTTCGGCATCTGAGGCGAGGAGTGCTCCGGCTCCAAAAGCTGTGGCTAAGGAGACGAAGCAGGCCGAACCGAAGGTTGAGGTCAAGAAGGAGAAGACAGGCGGAGGTGACGCTCCCGGCGGTAGCCGCGGGTCGGCCGAAGGGCAGAAGAGAGAAAGGAAGTCCCGTTGGGATCCCGACGAGGCTGCGAAGGAGTCGACAAAGCGGGAGGCATCCACGAGGCCTGGCGACGTCGACAGCAGACCAGGTGCGGCAGCGAGAGAAGCTAGCGGGGATGATCTTCACTCCGCGCTTGGCAGATCTTCGGCAAAGGATGCGGTAGCGCCTTTGACTGCCTCCAAGGCGATGGCAAAGAAGCCTGTAGGCGGGGAGATCCGGCTGCAGTCTGCTGAGCGGGCTGCGGCGAGCCCGGTGGAGGGTCACTTCCTGGTGCTGCCTGAGAGTTCGGTGGTGGACGCTTTCTTGACGATCTCCACCAACAGAGTGCTGAACAGGCAGGTTAGGGATTTCATCAGAAATGGTGAGGACGCGTCGGCACTGGAAGCTCTCAACCAGATCGTGACGAACTCTCAATCTGGGAGGAGGCGTAGGGAATCGGATATTTCCCGTACTCCTTCTCGGAGGTCCGTTAGGACCGTGGACACCAGAGATTCCAGAGAGTCGAGGAGGCGCAGATATCGTCCGCGGCGCGAGGATGATCGCGACAGGAGGAGGGACGATGCTCGTGATCGTCGTGATGATGATTCACTCGATCGGGAGCGGGATCGAAGGCGAGATGATCGCAGGAGATCCGAAAGGGATCGTGATAGGGACCGTGCGCGGGGCGGACGTGACCGGAGGAGACGTGACGATAGCCGGTAGGCTGAGTCACGAGGGTTGCGGCCGATAGGCTTGCGTCCATTCTCCAATGGTCGGCGCGGTGCGGAGGTGGTGATGTTCCTCCCGGACCGCTGAGGCGCGGAGGTCATGTCTCTCCCATACCGCTGCTGGGCTGCTGGACGTGTTCATCAGGAAGCAGTATGAGTGAGAGGGAAAGCAAACTGATGGGGGGTTACTCCCGGGTTTGCGGAATTCAAGCATTTTTCAGGTACGCATGGTCAGGAGTACCTCTTGCCGTTAGGCGAGGGTACTAAATGGACATACGTTATCTTCTTTTCATGGCTTCTGATAAGAATTAAACTTCTTGCATTGTTGATGCAAACAGTTGTGGCCTAGTGCCGTCATGTGGACTCTTCCACAAGGTGTGTTGGACAGCGTTACCCCGATTAATTCGGGGTGGTGGCGGGAATTTAATGCCCGGGATGTCGCGCAACTGCCTTTGTGGGTTTGCTCCACCGCTGACGGCGGTAGTGTCCAGCTGTTTGCGGACACATGCGAGCAGTTAAATCCTATCAGTAAATGGCACGCTCCACCCGTCATAGGACGGGCTCCTCGTGAGGGGGGTGTGATTAGCCATGGTTAATATCATCATCAGGGATGTCGCGTTAGTGACCGACCTGTGGTGTTTTGGCTCAAGTTTTGGGTTCCGTCGCGCCTATGGGCGTCGCCGAACCCCTGCGTCGACCGACGGCATCTCGGGGGAGAAAGAGTGTTTTGGCTCAAGTTTTGGGTTCCGTCGCGCCTATGGGCGTCGCCGAACCCCTGCGTCGACCGACGGCATCTCGGGGGAGAAAGAGACCTCGGGCCGCCGCCAGGTTGGTAGGGACCAGTCGTGCGGCCTGTTGTCGACCAAGGTTGCGGGTTAACCCTTTTCTTGTTTGGTTTGTTTTCCTTTGGTTGTTGTTCTCTGGTGTGTGGGAAACCCTGATCTTTGGGACCGGGGATTGGTTTGCTTTTGGGGAACCTTTCTTTTGTGGCTTGTTTACCCCAACTTACCCATTGCCTGGGCACAGGCTCGTGCCCGAATCACATAATCTTAAGTAGAAACAGTTGTGACGCTCCGTCCTCCGTGAACCTTTGCATTCAACAGCCCTTAGGTGCGGGGTGGGGTTAGGCGGGGTTTGGTGTTCAAACATGCATCAGCTTTTCCGAAAAGCGAAGCACATGTTGTTCCCCAGCTGGTCAAAGGGCACCAACACACTTTTCAGGCGCCTTTAAAGTGCTCGAGCTGACTCTTACAGCAGGCTGGAATCCAAACCCCTCCGCCTGATGTGTGCTGGTTGATTTTATTCTTTGGTTTTGTCCATCGTTCCTGGCGTACTTCTTGACCCTCAGGACCCCCTTCACGACAGCAAATCCTGCAGTTGATAGATGGTTTGTCCGAGTATTTTCCGGAACTCATAAATAGCCAGTGTGAATTGGATTTTGTCCATCCGTGTAGTCATGCTTTGATTCATTACTAAGTGGTGACCTTGCCGGCTCCACATTTCCCACCGTGTGACTTACGTGGCCTTACTTTGTTCTCCTCATGAAGACAAAAGGTTACATACTTTGGTCGTGGTATGTCTTCAAATAAGAAGGCCTCCTCATGAACAATTAAGAAAGTATTTTTCTTAGTGGTCTGTCTTCAAACTAAATCCAATGGGAAACAAGGGAACACTCGCCTTCAGGCTGTGGGCAGGGAGGCCCGAGCCCTCCACTGTTCCGCGGTGGTGGCGCAGGTGCGGGGCGAAGTTGACCACAGACCTTGGTGTCTGGTTTTAGGTCAGCTTGCTTGCCAAATGGTTCCACAGGGCACCAGCTGAAGCCTGCTGGTTTCCAGCCCCTCACTACTCCCATGGCTGAATGGTGCACAGGGAACTGGGGGGAAACTTTTCTGGGGTTTTGTTGGTTTGCTCCAGGTTTTCTTGGGTTTTCCCCAGGTTTTCTAGGTTTTCTCCAGGTTTTCAACCGGGATCTCTCCAGGCGGTGGCCTCCGACCTCTCGGAGGACCCGGAGGACATGGACGAGAACCTGAAGGATAGCCCGCGGTTTTGAACCGAAAAACCCATCAGGCAGTAGCCGGTGCCGTCTTTGAGGGCTTTGACCCCCCGAATCCAGGGGTACGAACAAAAACATATCTGGGGTTGGGTTGCCCCCAAGGGGTCGGGGGTCCGTGTTGTTTGTTGTTGTTGTTTCTTGTTCCGGCTTGTCCGATCTTCCGGGCCTACTGCAAGTTGTTGTCCTTGTTTTGTTTTGTGTGTTTCCCTGTAAATACCAACAGTGAGCTTTTTTTTTCTCTGGCGGGATGTAAAGTGCGAGATGTTTTATCCCCGTCACCCCAAAGATTGGAGTCGGGGAACACATCTATTTCAGCCGTGGTGTGTTTAGGATTATCCCTTGACACCTTTCTCGACACATTTTAGGGACATTTGGATTGGAAGGAAACTGCAAAAACCTTGGTGCCTGTCCTTTTCAGTCCTTTCATAGGTCGTTTCATTGGTGGGCATGATTCGTGGGTGCATGTTTTTGGGGAACCATCACGGGATTGTTCGCAGGGTCTGGCTTCAGTCTGTGTTTTTCTATCAGGCCAGTTGGCGGTTTGAAGCGTCCTATAGCGATACCTTTCTGTAAGTTGCCTACTTTCATGGTCTGAATAAGTGCCTGGAGACCTGTGGAGCAAGTGAAAACTGAATCAAGTCACGGGTCACGGGCTGCTTCCTTTCTTTCGCACTGAGCACAGCCCGGTTGCAACAAGCGAGCCACGTTCAGCAGTCACCTCATCGTGGGACTTTGGGCCTGTGATGGCTTTGGGGGGCCCTCCCTGTAAAACGATCAGGCAGTCACACGGACGGGCAAGCGTTGAACAAATACTAGGGCCGTTGTCGTTTGTCCCCCGGTCGTGTTAGGACTGTGAATTTACATAGCACTTCTTGCGGCTTGTGAATCGACAGCATGTGAGATTGAATCATTGCGGGACCCCCTTCTCCCCTCGAGTGGATCCCAGAGCCAGATCGATATGTTGGCAGGTCAAGACGCTGCGGTGTTTGCAGCACGCACTGTAGTGAGACGGACTGCCCCCGGAAATGCGAGTTGACCATTCTGGACCTTCTTTGGGAAATTAGACTGCCAGACTACCTTATCGGAATCATGGCCCCAGCCTTCTTGCTTGCTTGAGTCGCGGCCGCCAGCCATCTCTCCTTGTACAAGGGCATTCTCAGTCATAGATGGAGGTGCTATACAGTTTCAGGGGCACGTGCTGCTTGCATCCTGAATATGGTTGCTCTAAGTTATGCTCCATAGCCCACACCTCCAAGACTCATACCTCCAAAACCCCCACCTAAGCTCACTTCCTGAGTTCATGAACTTTAGACTTTTTGGGAAGACCATTTTAGTGGAACATATAAAGTTTGTTTTTGGGCCATCCACTCAGCTGGTGAGTAAGACTTAGACCAAAAGCCACACCTGACCAACCCGTTTCGGGGCCTCAGGAGACGGCGAGGCTCACCACTGCGAGCATGCCTCCCGCACCTGAGCTTGTGTACGCCACGTGCGTATCACGTGCGTTCCGCTGGGTATGCCCTGTATGGCCCATACTGTGAACATGGGTTTAATAGGTAAAAACATGGAGAGGAAGTACGGGAAATATGACAAACGTCGTGATAAGCCCTGGTCAAGAAGGCAACGAAATGCTCACCTGCCAAAGCGAATGTTTAACATCTTGGTTTTCCCCTGTGTGGACCATGTTCAGTCATTGTCCTACAAGCTGCCTACAGTGTTTGGGGAGAATTTGCGGTTCCCTTTTTTGTAGCGCACCCATGATGATTTGTGGGCGTTCCGGTAATGTACGGGGCTCAATGGGGACCAACAAAATGCATTGGCACCTGGGAAGCTGAGCCCTGAAAACGGTCAGGGTTTTTGTGATTCTTGGGGTGGGGGAAACCGCCTTTCAACTCAGCAAAGAAAAGCGACAATTATCTTCCATTGCTTCATAATATGCTTTATGTTCCCCCGTTCTGAGAGGACATCTATCACTACTGGACATACTCTGTTCCTGAAGGCTTAAGCAAATGCATGTTAGACTTGATTGCTTTGAGGAGCCCTGACAGCGAATCACTGAGACTCCTTAGGCCGCATAGGGCCTGGGGGAAACATGGAAGAAGCTCGCAAGTGGGAGTACCTACCTGGGTGCTCCGGTTTTTTGCTTAGTTGGTGGTTTGGATTTGTCTGCTTTTTGTTGAGGGTAATTGGGAAGCTACCCCGGGTACACCTCCGAATCTCCAATCTGCATCGCAAGGGGTTCAACTGTTGCATTGTAATAAACAAGACACCTGCACAACACCTAATTAATCAATTAGTTGGGGGAACCATGGGTTATCATCAACCGATTTTGATTTGGTACTCAGCGAGATGCCTGATTATTTTCCAATTGTGAACCCCGAGCTTTCTCATCGACCCCTTCCCACCTACCCTCAAACCATACCCCCTACGCACAAATTATATTGGGGTGGGATACGGGTTGAATTACCCCAAATTTGTGTTTGCCAACCAAACCTGCAATTCATCGTGGGGCAGTTGGATGCAATTATAACAGGACAACATCTGTGAAGTATATTGGATTAAATGAGAAAACCGGACCTAAGCTAGCCCCAAAAAAATGTTTGGATAGGGGTTGTGGAGAATGGGGCACCATCGTCTCCACTGAAATAGTTCTGACGTGTGCCCTTTTGATCCCATTTAGATGTTTGTTGCAGATCCGGCGCACGGTTTCCACGAAACCATCGAATACATTCGGTCTCCGCCTCCCTGCTAGCGCAAAGACCCCCAATTGAGAAAAGTAGTATGCTAGGCTTTCGACAAAGCAAAGTAGGCTCTTGACAAGGCAAAGCACCCTGCTAGCGCAAAGACTCCCCGATACGGCAAAGCATGCTAGATACCCACAGTTGATCCGGGGGTGGCTCAGTTGCGGGGCCGTGATGAGCTGTGCCAACATGTTTTTTGAAGGGTGGAGCATAGGTAATGTATTCCTGGGTTTGCTGCTTTACTCGAAGAATCCGGATTCTGTATATTGACTGGGTGTTGCCCTGAGCTAGATTCCGCGTACATGGGCTATCTGCCGGCTGCAAGCTTACAGCCATTTTGTGGCAAATTTTAAGGAAGCTAGGGAAAGAGGGGGTTAGCGGCCAGGGGGTTGGGACCCGAGGACCATCCGTTGGCTTCCTTGGTGCGGCAGAACTTGGGCGCGAAGTCAGACCCCCGCTCCACCAAGCGCGCATTGAGGGAGGTGACGAGCCTCGGCCGAAGGCGTGCCTTGAGGTCTCGATGAGTCACAAGTTGTGCGCTAATGTGGATCACTGATTTATAAAGGCGGAACCCAAACAAAGAGTCACTTTGAGGGGAGTCAATTGAGGAACCCGCTAAAGTAAATTGGGGGTCAGAGGCCCTGCCAAGTAGTGTCCAACCAAGCAATTGCTATATAGTAGTGGTTTAGCTTAGCACTGGCTTAGTATTTCCTTAGTAGTGCAATTCTCAGACCAAGGAGCTGAATAAGTACGCTCAGCTCTCCTGAATTTGAAACCCTTCTGTTAATCGCTGACCAGAGTTAAAGGTTTTGTCAGGAAACTGGCGTGAATCCACTTCGGGGTACTCATTAAGTTACTTGGGTACTAGCAGGTTGCCAAACTGAGTGTTCCCTAGGGTTCCTTTCATGGGGCTTGCGGGGGAGGGAGGGGAGGGGGAGCCCAAATAAGCCCTAAATAGGGCCTTAAGCTCCTCCCTCCCCCCCAGCCCCCATGATCCTTGTTTCAACCTAGCTGGGAGGAGGACCTGAAACTTTGTCGGAAGCTTTCTATGCCCCGGCCCAAAGCGAATGGACCTTTTCGGTTTGCTGAGTTTGGTCCAGTTTAGCCATGGCCCTTCATTTCTGGTAAATAGACATCTAAGCAGGTGCTGTTTAGCGCATGTCACCTTCT